>CM066990.1:84420619-84988119 GCA_033977485.1 Hydrangea macrophylla
CGGCGCACAAATACGAATTTTCTAGAGAGAGTTCTGCTTGTTTCCGTAAAATCCGTCAGGCTGTACCCAGACTAGCGGATCGATCCGCCCCAAAACCGGATCGATCTGGTTTTAGCAGATTGTTATTTTCTGCAACTCCAGATGTCCCGAATCGATCCGCACATGACCCGGATCGATCCGGTTTCTCCAGATTGGTTTTTCTGCTACTAAAAACATCAAATTTCAAGTTCAAAACACTCCCAAGTTCTACAATTTGTTCCAAACATCATGAAAATTTTTTAGAACACTTCCCAAACACCCATAAACATATCCACAACATCTTTAAGTCTTTCCAAAACATTTAGAAACATACTCTAAGTACATTCAAATGAAGAACTAGCCATAGAAACTCCACCCTCACAAATTGGTAAGAAAATGGAAATGTTCCTGACAAAGTGAGCTCAAAACCTCATGTAAACTCCTTGAAACTCTAGAAATCATCTTTAACACGGAATCAAGTTCTTCCAACATTCAAACATGTACATGATCTCATTTGAAAAGTTATTTTAACATTCAAATTCATTAACCCCTTTCACTAAAACATCAACTTGCATCACATTACTCTCAATACCTACATAACCATTTAAAATAAGGAAAACAAGATCATCTTTACAACCAAAGTTCTAGCTGCTTTCAACTCCACTCCCAACATACATAACTTACAAATTGCAAGCTCAACTCATGGTTTGATGCATAGACACCCAACTTTACATATTACAAGTTTTCAAAAAGAACTCAAGATACATTTACATTGCCAACAAAAGATACACTCTAGGCATATAAACTAGCTAGACATATGAATATATACACATGGACACAAATCCCACGCCCAACCCGTCATATGGATCATGTTCTCTCCTCTTTCCGTGTCGTACCTGCGATGGTTATTCAATAACCACAACAGAAAATATATTTTCATTTAAGCTTTCGCTTAGTGAGGGAACTAATCATGCCATTGGAATGTTTAATATGAAAATGCAACAGCCATTATGAACAATAATAATTTGATCTCCGGGAAGTCAAGCAACTCCAGCCACCACCCCCGGGTCCTTCTCTCCCCAGATCTTTCTCACTTTTGGCGCATATAGCGCAACACACACTCTCTTGTGACCCCGAAGGCATCACTAACATTTTATTATGGTCATCACCATATCCTACTCATTGAGGACTTCCTATCCCTTACATATGGGACCTATAAATGGTGACCACTACTTGACTTCTCTTTGATCCACATAAGCATATAAGCGACTCTGCATATAAGCATAACACTTTCACATTACTAACATGCTTTTAACCCAAATTCATCAACACATATAAACATGAGCATGAATTAAGCAACTATGAACAACAATTATCACACTAACATAACTAAACACCCAATTTTGGGATTAGAACACGCACCTCTTCGATTTACTAACAAATTAAGCTTAGAAATTCCAACCTCTAGTAAATTTCCAACCCAAATTCCACCAGTATAATTCCTACATAAGTTTGATACATCAAATATCGTCTATCAAGAATGGTCGCCAAAAAAATGTTATCAAAACTGAAAACAAATTACATGCATGTGATCCTCTTACCTCCACGAGTCCAAAAATGGTCTCGGATCGTAAATCCGGCGTCGCATGGCGAAGGAACGGCAAGAAACGTCTTCGAGAAATCCGTCGCCAACTTGAGAGCTCTCTAATTCTCTAAATTGCTATAAATTTTGTGACTGAGACACATATGCTACATGCATATGTGTTGTCATTAACTTTTCCTTTATTACATTTACACCCCCAATCTTTCTTAAACTTTATTATGAAACTCCCATGTCAATTACATTAACTACCCACATTTTCTAAATAGATTTAATCTAAGTCTCGCGTGGGGTCCCAAACATGGTCCCACATAAATTATGAGGTTGCTATTAAACCTACCAATTATGAATCATTTTCAAATACGCCCTCACATGGGTACCCAAACTGGTCCCCTTTGCCCATCATAAGACATAACATAATCTTTAAACTTTAAAACAAGTAATCATATAAACATATAATGGCATCTAAATGTAAATTATTTTAATAAGACCCTCATTGGGCCCCACATTTATACCAGTCCTGCCTTTCAC
Organism: Hydrangea macrophylla; assembly: GCA_033977485.1. Lineage (NCBI taxonomy): Eukaryota > Viridiplantae > Streptophyta > Magnoliopsida > Cornales > Hydrangeaceae > Hydrangea > Hydrangea macrophylla. The sequence goes on from CM066990.1 coordinate 84,422,769, forward strand.
AGAACTTTCATCTGTGTCCACATTTGAACACCTTTTCACATGTGGGTTCATAACCCCACCTTAAACTATCTTATGCATTAATTATCTTTAATTAATACATACTAATACCACATTAGCCTTCACTACACCAAAATGGCCGATTTGTCACGGTTTTCGACAGTGACAAAGACCCTTTGTCATGGTTTTGATCCGTGACATTTTCGGGTGTGGCAAAAAAATTGTCACTGTCCTTAACTGTGACAAATGGCCTTTGTCACGGTTCATTTATTACACTTTAAAAGTGACATATCACTTTCAATTGTCACGGTTTTGTCACTGTTAAACAGTGACAATTTATTTATTTGTCACGGTCATAAACCGTGACAATTTGTGGTATTTAGTCACATTCCTTGTCACAGTTATGGATTGTGGCAATTTATGGAATTTGTCACATTAATTGTCACGGTGTTGGACTGTGACAATTATTAAAAGCAGTGACTAGTATGTAAAAAAAAATGTTACAATTTTCTCTAATTGTCGCGGTTTAGAACAATGACAAATTAGAAATATTGATACAATATAAAAATATATTTAATTTATATGCTCCCCACTATTTATTCGCACCTAATTTACAAGCATAGTTAATTGAATTGCAACATTAAAATTTTACATGACAAACTAAAGAAGAAAAAGAAAGAAAGAAAGGAAAGCTATATATTACTCAACATTTCATTCCATTATGACTTTGCAGTTAGAAATGCTCATATAATTAATTTATGGCATTCCATTCCAATTTACAAACATTTGATTGAATCTAACACAAATAATAATAATAATAATAATCTCTGCACTTCCATAAACCATTGCTTGGTAGTGGCACTTTGAAATCACCCGTTTTGTCCAAACACTTTCTAGCTTTATCTCCCTGAAAATCTAATAAACAATATATTTTATGAGAAATAAAACTACCAATGCGTTAAGACCGGACCAACACAATAATTCAACAACTTTTTTCCAACAATTAAATACCATTGGAAATGCATTTAAATATATATATATATATATAGCCTGATTTTTAAGGAAAATACTCTAAAAAGTTGGCATGGTTAATTACCGTTAATAAGCATTTCAGGCGCAAATTCCATGTTGAGGTTAAAACTATTCGGATAATGCAACTGCAAAAAGAATTAACAAAATCAACACTTTGTTTTCAACAAACAGCCCCTCATGAGGAAAAATTAATAGCTTCAATAGGTGTCACAAAGATGACATCTATTTGTTACTTAGCCCTGTGTAAGTTAAACGCATTCGTCCCTAATCCATGCTTCATGTGCCCATGTGAAATATCAACACTTCTCTTGCCTAATCAAACGAATATAACCCAAAAGTGACTGATCTAATTAAATTCAAAATATAGTTAAAACCACCTAATTATGTCTATTCTCATTTCAGCTCAACCCAATTAAAAAAACAAATAAAATGGTTAAGAAATATGAACAATACTGACCAACTACAAATACCTCGATGGTGTTGTCAATTTCTAATTTCTAAACCTAAAGTTTAGTTTTTTACTTCTATTACGTTTTCTAGGCAACCAAACAAATGACCCCCATGACCCGACCTTGATCTATATATATAAGAAACTCGATTCTTTGATCTATAAAAGAAACTGTATACCTCTTTTTAAAAGCCTTCTTCAAAATACAAGTGGTAGTCCATGTCTCTGAAGTATTCTGCTATAGTGCTTCCTGAACCGTGTCCTCCGGACACTTTGAAGAGTCACTGTAACATAGGACTACATGGGCTAAAAAGAGTATTTGAACATTTATTCAGCTGCTATGTCTTAATAGGTTCATTAGGTTGTGCTCTTATAGGTTTGTTTTGTGACAACAAAACATTTTTTTACCGACAATTACACTGGAGAGCCATGTCAAGTAAATAGGCATGTTGTTTATCCATGAAAAATATATAAAGAGGAGGGGGAGTGGGGAGGAAATGGACTCTTTTTTTCATTTTTTTTATTCCCCCTCTCTCTGGAGGTGGAGGATTGGAAGGTGGGGAGTGTTCAAGATGATTCTTTAGTCCTTGTACATAACAAACCAACTATTTCCACGTAAAGAGATATTTTGCGCGTACGTAAAAACTGGTGCAAAATTCTTAAAACCTATATTGCAATTCATGGTGAAAATGCAAAACTTAAGGAGGAACAAAACCATCATAAAGAAATGGCACATACCCTGCCAGTACTCCACTTATCCACCTCAAACATCATGGAGAGTGGACCTGGGGATGATATCCATCGCCCACTGATGCATCAACCAGTAAATTACCCTGATGTCAGAATTGCATGGAAACATAAATTTGAATATTATTCACAAACTAAAAGCTAAATTGTTATAGCACATTACTAGCGCTAATGAACATAAGGTAAAAGTGAATGAATTTTGAGCAATTGAAACTGGGTAAAAAGGTCTCTGGTCAGGTTCTAAGCGATCTCATTTACCTGAGAAGAAACGATCTAGGAAGAATTCTTAATATATATATATATATATATATGTGCGTGTGTGAATATTAGCAAATACTTGTCACGACCCATCCCACTACGCATGGAAATGAGGCACGTGGCACATCACCAAGGCTCAACCAATCATTAAATAACTATACGCAGTGGAAAAGAACTTTAAAACAACCTCGAGTATTTAAAACTTTAGGAAACATTACCCTCCGAGCTGTAAAATCCATATAAAATTGAAAACGCAATTATATTTCGAAACGAATGATTTTATGTTGAAAGGGGTTGCAAAGGTACCCTAAGAACCAATCAAAACCTTTTAAAATTTCCGAAAGTGGTAGAAAAAGATTTCTGGCAGGGGGTATCTCGACTGGTCGAACGACCTCCTTCGACCGGTCGAATGACCATTTAGCAGAATCCTGCCCAAAACTGCAGAATTTAGCTAAGGGTCAAACAACCTTCACTTGCTACACCACAGCAAGCATGCATACTAATTCCAAACCTCACAAGCTATAACATGCTATCAAAATCAAGGTTAAACTTACTAATCCATGAATAGAAACAATCGGGGAACAAGCTAAGGCTTGTTTGGCGCAAATCACAAAACTCTATCCATATTCCTTTAAACTTCAAATTTAACAAGTTAAGTTTACAAACACGAACTTAGGAGTTCGGACGAATTCAAAACTAATTATAAGAAGTTTAGTTACATATTACAACATTTGGAAAGGAAAACCAAAACATAATAAAAGGTGATCCCCGGCATTCCCACGGCCTCACACTTCACGCTTTCCATCTTTCCTTTCTTCATACCTGCAATGGAGTAAATCTCCATTGCTCAATGCTGAGTCCACAATTCTAAACATATGCTTATATGACAATTCATGCTTTAAACATTTAAACCACATCAAAATAGTCTCTAGGCCGGGTGAGTGGTACGCATTCATCCGATAAATGAAACTGATGCCGTGGAAGGCACACCTTTTCCACGCACCACGTATACTGGTTGGGCCTTCCTCCATACCAGGTACCGTGTCCTGGTTAGGCCTTCCTCTATACCAGACACAACCACAATCAATGTCACAATCCTCAAATTTTGAGGAGCTTACCCCTGGATGAATTTGCACCAAACTCCCCTTTGACCCAAGTAAACACGTAACATGTTCACATAAACAATTATAAGTGCTTTTCTAACATTTTCGCGTGCATAATTAACGGGCCTAATTACCACATGAATTTCGCCCGGATCCAAAATATCAAACTCAATGGTTAAAACATGGAATTTCCTATAATTCATAGGCTTAGAATTCATACCTCGTGCGATTTCTCCCTAACTTTGAAGGATCGACTAGAGGCCCGAATAAATGTTGGATCTCTGATTTTGAAATATTCTTACAAGTATTTACACGTTTTCCCCAAAATCCTAGAAATTAGATTTTATAAAAATCTTAGCCAAACAAGGCCTAAGTAGTATCAAAACGTAGCTTTTACCTCGAGAAGTCCGAATATGAATTTTGGTAAAAAAAACAGACGGACGAAAGGTCGTTGATTGTCATCGCAAAGCCCGTGGCATCCATCTCCCTTTTCTCTCTCCTCTCTAACGATATTTTGTAAAAATGAAATCTCACCCTCCTCTATTTCTAGAAAAACTTTCCAGAAATTGCGTTTACCACCTCACGAATTCTCGAAACTACTAATTAACTCCTGAAACGTCGCACACATCCATTTTATAACTTTACGAGTGAAAATTATAAATTACAAAAGTTTTCGGCTAAGTCTCGTTTGGGTCCAGAATTACGTCCGAAAACTAAATTCTGTGGAATCTCTACACAACCTACCTTTTATATAACGTGAAACTCACGTTCTCACCACAGTTCTCAAAATGATATCTAACAGTATCAAGATTACCAGTATTTACTCTACACGGGTAAATTTACTATTCATCAAAATACCAGATAAGTCAAATAACATTTAATCACATAAATGTCATTTAGCTATGCCAATGCAACATGATTTCCATGTTCCCGTGTCCTCGCTAACACCTTCCCGTTGACCTCCAATCAACCTCATTCAATTATTAATCAACGTTAATAATATTCACTTGTTACCACATGTGTATAATAAAATGCATGCAATTTCTAGAACGGGCGTGACAATACTGGTTTGCATGTATTACTGTTCCTAGCCAGGGGCATGGGTCCGTAAACAAAAAGTTACCTCATAATTGAACTTGCGTTTATGGATGGGCTTAAATTTGCGAACATCTATTATTGTTAATTCATCGTCCTACAATAGGCAAAATAGTAATATGAGATGAAAAGACACATACGTCCTCTAATTCGCTGGAAGGTAGCAGAGGCAAAATAAACATAAAAGGTTTGCCAAAAGAAAATTAATCATTTGGATATGCAATATAGCCCAGACAAGCCATATAGCTCAGATTTTTTTGGGGGTAAGATATAGCCCAGATTCATGCATGGATATGCGATCCAAAACAAAACGCTGAAGTCATATAAATCAAATACTTGAAAAGTGTTAGCAAAATACAAGAGACTATATAGCACATACCCTATTCCCAACAGCTATATGTGTTCCATCGGGCTTGTAGGTGATATTGATATTCTTTCCGCTAAGTTCAGTTTGCCGTGAACATTTTCCACCTGAGGAACCAAAGCAAACAAATGAAAACCCTATAGTACATGGGAACAATGAAGTACCAAACTTTCTTGAACTTCATTTTGAAAGATCTGCATATATTTTTCATATCCTTAGAAATTATATGAATATATGCCCCGTTCACATTCTTCTATCATAGGCTTAGGCATAGGGGTACATTCATCCATCATCCCAAATTTAGGCAGAGACGGTTCATAGGAACAATTCCAACCTTTATAAAAACATCTTTCTTGTTCACGTATAGTAGCCAACAAAGAATGCAACACGTTCTTTTAATACGATTCGAGAGACTTATTATGGGAAATCTGAACCCCTGAAGGAAACTAAATCTTTAAGTTTAAGAGGCATTTCACTTTTCTTGAAACAAAGTACAAACACATTTGCGTAACATAGCATATACTTACTATGGAAATCTCAAAACTCCTTTCATCCACACATAGATACACTTCTTGTGTTTGATAATATGCCACAATGAGATATTACCTTAGAGTGTGCTTGAAGCATTAGTCTATTTCATCTTGTTGTGACCCAAAATGGGGGGAATGATCCGAACCTATTACTTTTTAGATTAGTTTTTTTTTATCGTCTAAAATCCCCAAAAGATGCAAAGTCAAATTTTTTATTTTTTATTTTTCCCTTTTTATCATCTTTTTTTATTTATTTTTTTCCTTTTAGCATTATAATTAGTTTCTAAACTTCTCAAACGTTGTTCTTGTATCACTTCCAACATATTACGTTTTTAATAGGGTTAATAAAAATACTAGATTTTGACTTAATCAAAATGGCGCCATTGCCGGAGATTGGCAACAACGTTAAGTTGTTTAGTTTCTAATTATATGTGTTTTTGCATTTGATCCTTTTGTTTTGTCTTTGTTTTGAAGGATTAGCTACTCTTGAAGAGCTAAAACTCCATTTAGGATGTTGATGACACATTGGTCTCACATGGGGAAATCTCCTTTGGTTGTTGTTCTTTAAAATTTTGGCATATGTAATTAATTTTTGTGATTTCTTACATAGTTGCGCTTAATAGAAGTGGTATATTGTTGCACATGAGTCATTCTAAGAGAAGTTGATTTATCTACCATCTAGCTTAGTTAATATAGGGTGGATGTGTCATTCTAGTCAAAGGTATTGCATAGTGTAGTAATTTGTCATTTATTTGTTATTATGATAATTTTACTTTGTGTTAAGATGCTTGACTTATACCAAGAAAATGTGATGTGTTCCACCATGTAGTTTAGTTAACTTAGTTTAGTTAATATAATTTAGTTATAGAGTGGGCAAATCATGTTAATCAAAATAGAGTCATAGTATGGTAATGCAAAGTTTGATTGTTTTGCCAAATTTTCTAAAACACCTCGTTTAAAAGAATATTATTTCTCTTTTGCATGTTGGGGTTGTGGTAGATTCAACATTCTAACTTTCAAATTCATCCACATCATCTCCTAATCATTCCAACTTCATTTTTCCCTTATTTTATTTGTTTGATGTGCTTGGGCAGTGATTTATGTGCAGAAACATCATCTTGTGCTCATTGGAGATTGTTCCTTTTGTTGGTGATATCACTCTATCCCTACTCATTTTTGTCCTTGTTTCAAACCATTTGCATTAGGGACAATGCAATATTCTAGTTGAGGGGAGTGAGATATTCACCCATCATGTTGATGGTCCATTTTCTTCTTGTCATTAATTCTCCAAGCATGATTTTAATAAAAGAAAAGATGATTAAAAAAAAAGTTTCCAATTATTTTAGTATAGTTACCCCGGTCTAATGCCAAGCGATAACGCTTGTATTGAGTTTTCTTTCGATACTAGCATGCGACACTTGTCGCATCCCATTAGTTCTATAACTATTTTGATTATAGTGAATTTCATGAATTGTAAGTTTTGGATTATCAAGTACGTTGCATGACTATTTGTGTTAGGATGATATTTAATGTAATTGCTATCTGGAAAATCATTTGAAACATTTGTGGAGGCTTTACCCTTATGAACTTTATATCATTTTCTCTATTGTTGAGTGTTACATGTATCAATTCTTTCTTTTTGAAAACATATAAAAGTCATTGATAATTTCATCTTTTTGCTTTTGTTTAGTAGAGGAATCTTTTTGTGGAATGCAAAACTCTTGCTCGCTTGTCATTGTAGTGGAGAACAAAGAATCACATTGTCCAATAAAATGATTTTAGCTTCTTCTTTTCACCATTTCTAGCCTCAACCACACATACCCTTTCTTTACTTAACCATACACCTTTCATATCCACGTTTGAATTACATTTTTTGGGATGTCTTTGCATGAGATCGTACTTGTAAGGTTGTAAAAGAGATTGAATCGTGGAGTGGCGCATGCAGGGGGCGGGGGGCAGTGGCTACCTCTAGCTTTTGGGAAATTACATTTTTATACATGTATTTCAGGTAAATTTTCAAATTTTATTAAGCTCCCCCCCCCCCCCCACACACACACAAAAATAAATAAATAAATAATAATAATTAAACTTATTATATAGTCCCCCAAAAAAATTAGCTAGGCTAAAAAAAAAGGATTTATATGTAATATGTTGGCCCAATTACACTTCACTCTCCCAAAAATTGAAAAAAAAAACCTTATTATATGTAATATATTGGCCTAATTACAAATAGACCCAAAAAAATTTACCTTAGGGGCGCTGTCCCCGAACCCTCGTATGACTCTAAGTTCTTACACAACCCCCCCTGGTCAAGATTCCTGGATCCACCACTGGAATCGTGTTGTTGTGAACGTACAAAGAAAAAGAATAGAAAAAAAGTTCTAAAAAAAATCAACAAAAAAAAGACTAAAAATAAATAAATAAATGAAAATAAAAAGAAAGAAAAAGAGCTTAATAGTCAATTGTATTTCTCTTTGTGCGCTTTAAAAAAATATTTGTGCATGGTTCATCTCTTGTGGTCAATTGAATCCATGGGTCGAATTAATCCCAAGTTTATACCAAAACACTTCACTTCATTTTCCCTTGTCCTTCACCTCATAACCCTTTCCCACTTTAAAAACCCCTTAAGGTCCTAATTGATTCTCAAGTTTTGTGATTCGGAGTTTGAGACGATCATAACAAGTAGTTTGAGTTATTCCACATCCTCTAGTGGATGGTATATTTCATGAGATTAATTTTTACTCGTTTTTCACGCTTATGTTTTTCATCATTATGTGCGTGACTTTGATATCCATTTCCTTTACACTCTATGCCTCTATGGCACAAGTGTATTAACTGATTCGGAGTGCTCATTTTTAGAGTGCAATACCGGTAAGAGTTGAGTTGAAGCACGTATTGAGCGAAATTCGGATTATAAAAGCATTGCCTTCTTCTTGATAGTTTGTAGTTGTCACGCCCCGACGTAGCATAAATAAGGAAAGCGTTTAATTTCCTTTATGGACCCGTAGGTCGCGACAGTTTGAAGGATCGATTCCGTCCCAAACGTCGAACAACAAAAATAATAATCAGAGCAGAGCAATCAATGCTTATAAGATTTTTCTAACTTATTACATCTTATGATACGGGATCAACTAAGGCACAGACCGCCTTAAAATAAAACAATAACTTAGGGTCTATTACAGTCATCCTTATCAAACCAACAGTTTAAAACTTAAAACATATAACTTAAAGCATATCATCAATAAACAGTTCTCTCATTCCAGAGGCAGCCATTCTCAGTTAGCGTAGTCATAAGATTCCTCCTGATTGTAACCTGAAAAACCTGAACACGAATGTCCAGGACGCATCAACGTCGTCAGCTTCAAGAAGCTGGTGAGTATTAAAAACATGACTTTAAATGTAAAACATACTCATTTACCTTTTTCCATTTTCAATTTGTAAAATCAATAGTTTGACCATAGAGCGAATTCATTTTATAAAAATAACAAGGAATATATTAAAAGTCGATCATTCATGAAACATATAATTGTGTATGAGACAATGCACCACACTCATCTTGCCGACTCTTTTCTCTCAACAGACACAACAACCCACTATCTTACTCCTGGTATCTTTGAAACACTAAGATAGCCACACTTTAGCAACGGGGCGCCAGGGAGTGTCCACTTTGCCTCACACTTTGGTCCGGGGTACCAGGGAGTGTCCAATGCCTCACACTTTGAATACCTTAACCGCCATGCAAATACCGGGGCAACCCCTCACGCAATATCCAGACTCGAGTATCAGGGAGTGTCCGTAGGCCACACTTTAGCACTACCATGGGTGCCAGGGAATGTCCGAGTTCGGCTTCACACACTTTAACGCTTCCATGGGCGTCAGGGAGTGTCCATATTTGCCACCGTCGCATTTCAAAGATACCCTCGCCGTAACCTCAACCACAATCACAACCACAACCACAACCACAACCACAATCTCAATCTCAAACTCTTTCCACACTGACCATAACTCTTTTCCACACTGACAGACAACCACATGCATGTACTACTGACCCCACATGAATGACATGAACTTAAACATAAAGTAAATCGTTGAATTTAAAGGAACAACGCACGTACGGGGATTGATAACTTGTAATTCATTACCTTAATCAATTCAAACATAACTAATAGTATTCTGTATTAATAAAATTTCCAAACAGAACCTTAACAGTACTTAACAGTTGAATCAAACAGTCCCTGACCAGAAAACAAACAAAACTTGAAACTGTCAGAAGTCGCGCGCGCGGATCGCTCGCGCGAGGGGTCGCTCGCGCGGTCCGCTCGCGCGATATGCCCAATTTTCATTTTATATATAAACTTTTCTGTCTGCCTGAACAAGCCAAGGTCGCGCGCGCGGATCGCTCGCGCGAAAGGTCCTTCGCGCGACCTTCACTCGCTCGACCTGCCTAAATTCCATTTCATATATATAAGCTCTTCAACGGCCAGAAAAACACAGGGCTCGCGCGCGCGGATCGCTCGCGCGAGGGGTCGCTCCCGCGGGCCGCTCGCGCGATCCTCGCGCGCGCGATCGTGGCGCGATTAATTGCTGAGGCTCCTTCTTCCTCGCAGAAACTGCTCTGTTCCAGCTTTAAGGGTCCATTTTGACCCATTTTCGAAATTGAAAGTATATAGGGCATATAATATATGGTTTTCTTCGTTTTTCCACAAGGATTAAGAATCCATTATCAATTTAACACCATTTGATCCATAGCTCTCCAATTTTATGAAAAACTAAAACATGTCAAAACTTCATTTTCAATATACTTTGTGGTATGAACAAATTAGGCTCTATAACTTGAACTATATACTCTATATACTATAATTTTTTATATTCAACTCTGAAAACGGATTTAGATTAAGTGTTGAAAATCTTGATTTCAAGGCTATGGAATTCATACGTAAGAACTTCAAGGGTTATATACAATTATACATATATAAGCAGTAATTGAACATGAATTACATTAGGAGTGAGTTTAAATTACTCACTGTGATATAGATGAAGAGATGAGAATATGTTGAGAAAGAATTTAGCAATATAAGAATTCCTTGAAGCTTTAAGCTATGGAGGAAATAAGCTTTCTCTCTAAAGTGAATTCTGTATGAACTCTCTGCACTCTCTCTCTATGATTTAGAATGCAGAAGGAGAAGGTGTATGTATGGTGAATGTGTGGTGTAGTGAACATATATATAGAGAGAGCCAATTGGGAAACTTGGAGCCCAAGTTGTGTCTCCTACACTCTACAAATTGGATTTAAATTTGATAATATCACAATTATCAATTATACACAGCACATATGTATATACGTATACACATATACACAGATTATACACTACAATTGTCTCCCAAATAGATTGAAAGGTCAAGTAGAGTACTAGGGGGCAACTTGATGTTGTTTGGGAAAACAAGCTTATGGCATAACAATTACACACACACCACAAGCACAACCAAACAAAGCATATCTAATGATGAGTTGCCATAAATGAAAATAAAGCAATTGTCCAATCAGTCACTTCCAAAATCTGTGGAAGTTCAACACAGCGTGGACAGTTTTGAACATAAACTGGTATTTTCGGGGCGCGGTGGTCACTACAAAAATACAGAAAATTCATTTTAACTTAAGAATTGATTTTCTGGTTCTATAAAAATGCTGTTTGAGTCAAAAGTAAACCTTTCCACCGTTTTGAAATACAGGTTTTGAAATCCAACACAGGTATTGCTAAATTTTATAAAATTGCAGTTTGACCCCAAAATAATTTAAATCATGAAATAAAACAAGAAATCTGTTTTAACATATAAGAATTGTAAAAAAAAATGAGATTAACAATACAGATTAATCATGGTAATTCAAATTGAATTTTAAATATGTCAAATGCAATTATAAGAAATTAAATGAAAATGCAGGTTATTACAGTAGTTATGCACTTCACACTACACACACATCCAAAATTGAGCTTATTTAAGTTTATCTAATAACCTTGATAGTTTGAGAACTTTTCGGATATTGTGTGTCATATTGCTAAAATCCATTGAAAATCCTTATCTATGTTGAGCATTGTGCATTTGAATAGTGGGCAACTATCATGAGACAACAAAATGTTTGTGGGTATCATTCTGAGAACCCTCAAGATACAACACTCCGCCTCTACGGGTAACCTAGAGGTTTAACGGTTTATTGCATATGCTCAATGCAATTGTGTTCCCCACGAAAACGGTTTATCATTCATTTTAAATAAATTTGGTGTGCAAGGTTATTCTTGAATCTCTTGGTCTTCCGCTTTGTTGTTAACAGACTAGCAAAATGCTAGTTAGGGGTTGTGATTCGTATTTAATATTGCATTCTTGACTTCATGAATTTACTCTTGTTGCACACAAATTATCACCTAAACTGGGAGATTTAAGATAAATTGTGCTTTTGGTAATCTTGGTTATTGTTCACTTATTGCTAATAAAAATATATTTTTTGTAGATTTGGGAGCTTGGTAAAAGTTTGAACTAAGCATTTTCATTCTTACCTCAAAAAATGGCAAAGAACACAGTTCTGCAAAAGCCGGATCGATCCGGGTCTAAAGGGATCGATTCGGGTCTAAAGGGCAGATCGATCCGCTGTTGATTCATGACCTGTAGAGGAGTATTCGGAAAGTCAGATCGATTCGACTTTTACGCGTGGATCGATCCGCGATTTTTGAACGCAGATTCTGTTGGCCTTTTTGAAAATCGGATCGATCCGGCATTTAGTTTGGGATCGATCCGTCCCTGCTGTGTTTTCCCCTCTTTTATTTACAAGTTTGCCATTTTTGTGATTTTTTGTATAAATAGATATAGATGGACTCTTTTTAGGGAACTCTTTTTTTTTTTTTTTTTTTTTCTTATAGCCTTTTTCTTCTTCTTCTTCTCTCATTTTTGGGAAACCCCTTTGGGTTCCCTTCCATTTGCTTTCCATTGTTGTAAACTTGAAGACTTTATTGAAGATTTAATGGCTTAATATATTTTCTATTTCTTCTCCTTTAATGATATTGTTATGCTTTCCATTATTAGTTAGATTTACTTAGGTTGTGGATCATGAACTCTTGAATTTAATGTTGTAGCATTTCTAGGGTTCATTTGTTTAGGATTTAAAACTAGTGGTTTCATCTTACATGTCTTGATATTTGATTTTTAAAATTTAGACTTTGAATACTACCTTATGTATTTCATATAGATATAGAATATTATGTACGTTTGTGTTTTGCACTCTATGTGTTTGATAAATGTTGTGTGTGAGATTTAAAACTTGGAGTTTTATCTTTAATGTCAAGCATCTTTGATTGTTCAAACTCTTGAGTTTTAAATACTAACTTTTGAAGGCTTCATATGTGATTTGTCCATCAAGTAGATTAGTTAGTGTAGGGTGGATAAATCATTCGGATTAGTAGCCATGAAGGCTTCATCTTGTATATCATACATACTTGATAGTCAAGCGTTAGATTCAAATCCGTTTCTATGAAAATATCAAAACTCCTTTCATCTAACACATAGATGCACTCTTTGTATTTGACAATATGCCACAATGAGATGTTATCTTAAAGTGTGCTTGAAACATTAGTCCATTTCATCTTGCTGTGACTCAAGATGGGAGGAATGATTCCAACCTATTGCTTTTTAGATTAGTTTTTCCTTTTATTCTCTAAAATTCCCAAAAGATGTAAAGTCAAATTTTTTTCCCCATTTTTATCATCTTTTCTTATTTATTTCTTTTACCATTAAAATTAGTTCTAAACTTCTCAAACGTTGTTATTGCATCAATTCCTGTGGACTTGAAACACTACTTCCAACATACTACGTTTTTAATATGATTAATAAAAATACTTGATTTTGACTTAATAAGTCATTCATTTGAACCTCTCAGAATTTGTATTAGGTGAGTAAGAGAGAATCTTTTCAATTAATTCACAACTAATTTCTTTGGTTCTCCTTGTGTCACGCTAGCGAAATTTTAATAGACCATTTAGCAACAAAATTTACTTCTGCAATTTAATCACAACAAATATCTGTAAAAGTTGAGTATATATCTATAAAAGGGATAATGCTAGACCCATACTCATCCATCTATACCCTAATGTGGATCAATGAGAAGAAAAGAGAGAATGTAAAGTGGTGTGGACTCCAGTAAACCCCACAAACTCTCTCATCTTCCCATTTTAATACCCACGTAAGAGTGTAAATGAATAAATGTGAGAATTGGGTATGGCCGTATGGGTCTAACTTTACCCATATAAAAGATCTTAAATAATTTTTAGAGTTTTATAATCACTTTTTTTTTTTGCTAAAAAGTTTTATAATCACTTATAAATTCCACAAATCATGACCAAAGCGGATCAATAGTCCAAATATGCGTAGAGGAGTCGACACCAGCTGTGTATGTTTGCGAGATTGAGAGAGAGAGAGTTGTCTTATATGATTGGGTCTCTTGATGCGCAAGAGAGGGTCCATGTGCTCATCATCTGCTCTCTCTCTTTAGCTTTAGTAATAAGACATGAAAAATACCACTGCGAAGAAAGATTAGATCTCAAGCAAAGCGACTGGCTAGCATTAATAGCACATTTTGAGCATTAAACAAAACGTGTATATATATATATATATACATACATATTGGACCACGTTATACTGTGGGTCCCTTGATGATTATTATTCTGGGATCAAATTTCAGTGCAATTTGTTGTGTGCTGTTAGTCCAGTGCCTTTCATAGGATGAACAGTACATAACAAATTATTTTATTTTATTTTATTTATATATATATATTTTTAAAGAAACTGTGTTGTGCACTGTTCATCTTGTGAGAGGCACAGAACGAACAACACATAACAAACTGCGGATCATAGAGGGGACGTGTTAAGAAGTATGATATGATTTTTTAATTTTTTTTTTAATCTAATTATTTAAAATTGGTTATATATATATATATTCAATAATACTAGGCACACTCTAAAATTCATACTGAAATTCACACAAAACAATCGTGGCCGTTGATTTTGGTGGGACTCTTGTGGGTTTCATATGGGTTTCACGCGAATCTCACCGAAATCAACGACCACAATTGTCCTGTGTGGATTTCAGTGTGAATTTTAAAATGTGCGTAACACTACTCATATATATGTTACTTCCCCGTGATTAGTCCCATTTTCTAATAATTCATATAAACGATACTTGCTTGTGTAACAATTACATTGTATGTAGGGATGCAAAAAAAGCCCAACCTGGAAAAAAAAAATGGGCCTTAAACCCGACCCAAGCTCGAGGTAGGGCTAACCTGGCCCTAGGCCCTTACATCCCCGAGTAGGGCTTGTGCCTATCTCTTGAAGCCTGAGCCCCAGCCATGCCTGAGGCCTCGACTCGATCAAGCCCGACCCGAAGCCCAGCCCGAGGTCCGACCCGATCAAGCCCAAAAGCTTTCAATCAATTAATTTTCTTTTGCCATTTCTAGGAATTTATAATAATCGAATTTGCAAGTGACAAAATTTATAATAATACCAGCTTGCGAGTAAATTGAGTAATGCTAGATGATTTTATATTAGAAGATGATTTCATAGTAATTAGTAAATTTTGGATTGGAGTTGTGCAAATGATAGACAAACTAGTAGGTGCCAACCTAGTTAGGAGGTACTTGTCTTGTAATGATGCAATTCTTCACCTTTTAGTATTAGACTCTTTGTTTGGGCCTTTGGGACGTAATAATTTTTATTTCTAATTTTTATAATAAAAGGTAATTTTTTTTAAAAAAAATTTTAGGGTTAATTTCAAAAACACCCCCTCAACTATGACCCGTTTTCAACTTGCTCCCCTGAACTTTTTTTTCCGACAAATTGACCCCCTCCGTTTGTTTTATTCGACAAGTTGACCCCCTCCGTTTGTTTGCAAATGAAAATGGGCATGTGCCCATCACGTGAGAGCAAAAATGGACACTTTTACCCTTTGTGTCCAAAATGAGTTTGATCTCTCTTTACAGTCTACCCTGATTTCTCACTCTCCCCTCTCCCTCTCTCTCTCATTCCCTTGCCCCACACCACCACGACTAGTGGCGGATGTAGGGGGGGGGGGGGGGGGGGGGGGGGGGGACCCTTGGCTTTTGAAAAATTACACTTTTACATGTGTATTTTAGGAAATTTTTAAATTTTATTAAGCTTTGCCTCCCCCAAAATAAGTAAACTTGTTATATAGCCCTCCAAAAAATATCAGTTAGACCAATGTTGGATTACAGTTGGACCAATGTTTTATATGTAGTTATTTTCTCTAAATTGTGGGGTTGATTTTTTGGACCAACATATTACACATAGTTTTTTTTTTTTAAATTGGGACCTTATAATTTAGAGAGAGAAGTTGCAGATAGTTTTTTTTATTAAATTGGGACCTTATAATTTAGAGAGAGAAGTTGCAGAGAGAGAGAGAGAGAGAGAGAGAGAGAGAGAGAGGGAATTGGGGTGAAGTTATTCACTTTTTTTAGATCAGGGGGTGTACTCGAAAATGGGTCATAGTTGAGGGGGTGTTTTTGCAATTCAGACCAAGGGTATATGCGTCATTTCATTACTTCCGTTGACGGCGTTTGAGACTAAATAATTTTTGATAGTTGAGGGGGTGAAGTTGTTCACTTTTTTAAATCAGGGGATGTACTCAAAAACGGGTCATAGTTGAGGGGGTATTTTTGCAATTAACCCTTTTTTTTATTTGATTAGGCTCTAACCTTTATATATTCCGTTACTTTTTCACTTGTTTACATATTATGATATTTATAATGTCTTTACATATCTTATCATATATCTTATAATAAATTAAAAAAAAGACAACTTAAGTCCGGCCTTGCACGACCCGAGACCCGAGGCCCTAGGCCTTCGGGTAAGGCCTAGAGCATAAACCCTCTAACCCGACTTGAACTCTGACCGACCCGAAAAAGAGAAGGAGTCCGTAAGTCAAAATCCAAGCCCGATCAACGTCGGGCCGGACCGGACCCGACAGACCATTTTGACATCCCTAATTGTATGGAAAGGAATACACTAGCCTTATTCAAGATCCTATTACCAATAAGACACATTGCCTTTCAAAGAGTGCGATAGTTAAAAAAAACAAATTTATGATCTTTTATTACCATACGTGGTATTATGGTATCCACATAATACACAAAATCACTATAAAAGTAATAATGTTACACATATTCTGAAAAACACATCAAAATGCACAACCTTATTAAAAAAGGTTGGACTTTGTGCTGATAAAGCCTGCACACCCTGCAAACCCCCTTTTGTGTGTGCATACTTTTCAACACAATGTCTAACCTTTTTAAGGCTTACTTTGGCCCCCATTTGGTGCTTTTTATTTTTTAAAGCATAATTTCATGTCATTTGGTAACTAGTTCATGAGCTTCGCAAAAATTGAACTTAAGACTTTTTTGTGGGAGCTTTTAATCTCAGTGTTGCTTTTTTGGTTTCATGATATTTTTTTGAAGAGTAACATGTCACTTGTACAAAATTATCAAACAACTTAATAATAAATTTCATAAACTATTTTTAAAAAGTCACGTGGAAGCTAAACTAAAAATAAGTAAAATTGTGCATTTTAGTGTACTTTTCAGAGTGTGTAGCACTACTCAAAAGTTAATTACACTAGCCTTATTCAAGATCCTATTACCAATAAGACACAGAAATTTCATGTTTCCTTCAAATAGTGTGATAGTAAAAGAAAAAAAAAATTGTGATCATTTATTACCATATCCGCATAATACTTGAATCACTGTAAAAAGTTAATTACACAAGCAGGGACGAAAGTATATGGGGGCTAGGGTGATCTCTAGTCCCCTAAACTTGAGAAATTACCTTTTTTTTTTTTCATAAAATCCACAACTTTTCTTTTGTACAGTATTTTTTAGTTTAGCTAGCCATCTTCAATATAATGCCAATTTTAATGCAGTCTATATTTTTTGCTCTTAATTTCAGTTTAGCCCAGTGCAAAAAAATTCCAAGTTTTGCCCCTTACACACAGGTGTGACAATGATAATATCTTGATAACTTGTAGACCCAAAATTCCATTTGCCCTCAAAACGTGACTGGGTATATGCATAGATGGTTCACATGATTTCGGACATTGCTGATATATTATATAAATTTGTCAACAATGATATATATATATATATATATACACACACACTAGGAAGTCGGCCGGGCATTGGATTTGGTTGAAAAAATATAATGTATTTTTTATGTGTACAAGAAAGAGAAATATCTTCTATTAATTATTAAGATGATATTAGAAACATTATGCTTGAGTATCTATATTAATTGAGGTTAAACATACAATTTAAGGCTATTTTTTTTATTTATAGATAATATATATGTATATATACATGCATATATACAAAAAAAATAATTTACAAAATGTAAAAAGGGTAATTTGATAATTTAACTTAACAAAAGGGTAATTTGTAAAAAGCATAAGGGTAATTTGACAATTCAATTTACAATTGTACACACTTTAAACTTTTAGGCTCTTTTCTTTAACGTATAGATAATATAGATATATACATATACACAAATATACAAAAGGGTAATTTATGAAAGGCAAACGGATAATTTGTTAATTTAATTTAACAAAAGAGTAATTTGAAAAAGACATATGGGTAGTTTGGTTATTCAATCAAATATATATACACATATATTATAATATAATAGAATAAAATAAAAAATGTATATATATATATATATATATTCACATACATAAGAGTAATTTATAGAATGCAAAAGAGTTTTTGGTAATTCAATTTAACAAAAGAGAATTCATAATTGTAAACGTTTTAAACTTTAAGGCTCTTTTCTTTAAGGTGTATAGAAACAAAAAAGTAATTTGCATAAAGTATAAAGGTAATTTTGTTATTCAAATTATAATTTTACACACTTTTATACAATTTTATGTATATAGTAATATATTCAATTTATATAATAATAATAATAATAATAATAATAATAATAATAATGATGATGATGATGATGATGATGATGATATAATAAAATAATATGTGTATATTTACACACACAAGGGTAATTTACAAGTAGGCAAAAAGAATAATTTGGTAATTAAATTATAATTGTACACACTTTAAATACATAAATTAAAATTTGATAATTCAATTTATATATATGTATATTTATACACACAAGGGTAATTTACAAAAGAAAAATGATAATTTGGTAATTTAATTTATAATTATACACACTTTAAATATATAAATAGTAATAAAAAATTATAATATATACCCATACATACATACAAAAGTGTAATTTACAACAGGCAAAATGGTAATTTGGTAATTCAATTTTACAAAATAGTAATTTAGTTATTCAATTTATAATTGTACATCCTTTTAGCTTTAACAAATATAAAAGGTAAAATGGTAATTTTAATACTAATATAATAAAATAATACATGTGTATGTAATATAATAGTATATGTATATATATGTACACAAGGGTAATAACAAAAGTCAAAAGGGTAATTTGATAATTCAATTTTTAATTGTACACACTTTAAATATGTAAAGAATAATTACAAATTATAATATGTATATATGTATGTATATGTATATATACATATACACAAAAGGGTAATTTACAAAAGTAACTTAAGGCTTGTTTGCATGATAATTATACAATTCTTTAGAAGATGTCTTAAGAGTCAAACAACCTTGCCAAACAAGCATTAATCTACAAAATTAATTTAAAGCTTGTTTAGTAATGCAAATGTTCCTTGAAAGATGTCTTAAGGCTAAAACAAACTTTGCCAAACAAGACTCAAGTTAAATTACCAAATTAATTAAATTAGAAATCCAAAATGACCAGCAAGGCCAAATCAATTTAGAATCTTAGGGAATATTCTTTTTTAAGGCTCTTTTAGATAATGGTGCAGATTTTTATTAAGGCTCTTTTATATAGAGTATATAAAATAAATATTAGTGCTTTGTCTGGGAAAACCAAAAATAGAAAAACAAAACAAAACAAAACAAAATCAAACAATGCATAGTTCAATTCGGGTTGGGTTAGTAGTTTGTTTGTTAAAAATCCAAAAAAAATAAAAACAAAATCAAATAAAACAAAACAAAACCAAACAAGTTAGTGGCTTGTTTGGGAAGAACGAAAAAACATATAAATTAACCACAAAGTCAAAAAGAGATTGTGCCAAACAAGGCACAACCTACAATTGTTGACTATTGGTTTTTTTGAACCAAATTGTAAATTGCAAATATTTGTGAAGATTGCTTGAAAAGTTGATTGAAATCATCATTTGTAATTTAATTTAAAAAGTTGTACTTATTGTTTGAAAAGTTGATTTAATCATGATTTTTAGAATAATTAAATTTTAAAAGTTGACTTAATAGTAGTAATGGTTGTTTTGTAGGTGAAATGACTAACATAGCCTCACAAAAAGACAAAAACTCAAAAAAAAAATTTGAGGAGACAAAAACTCAAAATAAAGAAAAATAAAAGTAAAAAGAAAAGTAAGGGTAAAACTATCATTTCAAACAAATCAACAAATAACAAATTAGAACAAAATTGAAATTGACAATAAGACTCCCTAATATAGGGTAGTAGATATATCTATATATTTATACTTATATATATATGGTGATGTTATTGCCACTCTATCATTGAACCAAGACACTCTATGGTACTATTCTTAAAACATGTGGTACATGCATGTCATGCATTACATATATAGTACCACATGCTCTGATAGTGGTACCATGAAGTGTATTAGTTCAATGATGGAGTGGAAATAACAATTCTCATATATACGAAGATTGTCTAAAGAGGGCTCCCTCTCTTTATTAAAGAGAGGATCTCTGTTTTAGCTGTCAGATCGTGTTTTATTAAGGGCAGTGTTGTCATTTCACATTTTTTAAATACGATCCGACGGTCAAAACAGAAACTCTCTCTTTAATAAAAATGTGACGCACTTCTTAGAACCTGACTGTATATATATATATATATATATATATAAATATGTGTGTGATGAGTCATGACATTAGAAATTGGAATGGATCTCCGTACTAGGATCGTGTGCCCACGACTCAATTGTGTTTGACCAGATAAAAGGGAGACAATGGTGTGAACATGTCTCAAATAAGCTTGTTGGTGATCGAGTCGGTGACTAAATCAAGCTTGGAAGCTCAAAAGATCTTACAGTAAATAAATTAAAATTCTTCAACTACTCCAAAATCTATATATTTCAGTTCTTTATTTTGCAAAATAACTAATATTGTGGAAGTTTCAATAAAAGACAACTTATATATACTAACTCCACGCTACATACACATTACACGAACAGGAACCAACAAAAGTGAATCTATTTCAAACTACCACCAAAAAAAAAAAGAAAATGGATAATGCAACAAACGTAATTGACCTAAACATGTAGAACTATTTTTTTTTAACAGCAAATGTCACATGAGAAACTATTTGTTGGGATTCTTTCATATTTGGGTCAATCTCATTAACTTAAGAATTATGATTTAGCTAGATTTTTATTGTGATTTGATTTCCTTTGTGATAGAGTTAATTATAGGTTGATGCTATTTTCACTCCATTATTGAACTAAGGCACTCCATGGTACTATTTTTAAAGCATGTGGTACATGCATGTCATGCATTATATACATGGTACCACATGCTCTGATAGTGGTACCATGGAGTGCATTGGTTCAATGATGGAGTGGAAATAAATATTATTTGTCTAATAAGTCATGAGTTGCAAACTCTATATAAAGAGATGTTGTATAGGAATTTATGAGTTTTTGGTGTACCAAGTTGGGAGTCTCCCCTCATGGGGATGCATGGTCTAGGTTGAGAGAGTGAGGGTTCTTCGGAGTATTGAGAGTAGGTGTACAAGGGGTTATAGGGTTGGATTTTGGGATTCAATCCAAAATGTCTTGTACCAATTATTTATTCTCAATAGTAAAAGAACTGGTCTTTCGGGTGTGGAAATAGTCATTGTTTAACCAAACCACATAAAAATCTGTGTTTTCTTTAGTGTGCTTATTTATTAGTACTGTGTGTTTATGGAAAGAATTTGGTTCAATGTTTTAAATTCCCAACATTATTAATGTCTCCACAAAAACGAGAATAAGAGCCCATGTTAGTTTCTTTATGATCAAACAGACAAACATAATATCTCTTACGCTAAAACAAGAAAATTGATGAAAAATGCATCGAACTTGGCTTTGTGATAACATTGTTACAAACCTATTAATTCGAGCATTCTATCATGAAGTTTCACATGGAATAACGATAAGAATAGTTATACGATTAGGGGTGGATGAAAAAATTTTAAAGATGACGGCCGCCTTGGTAGGGGCAGAACAAACGGGGGGGTGGTTGGGGTGTTCTTTGACAATGGCTCGTGCTATTGCACGGGGCAGAACAAACTAGTTATGAGCCCGTGCCATTGCACGGGGCATTTATGAATAAAAACACAGTCATGGGTTAAATGATAATTGTATGGAGTATAAAAAGGGACAATATGAATTTACTGGTAAGTAGAACCAAATAAAACTAATTGACAAAAACATGAAAGAAAAAAAATCTAATTGCGTATGTTTGTTATACGCCAGTCTCTCAATTATTCTCTTTGCCTGCAATTGAAACATATGGGCCTGTTATCATTAGCAAACAATAATATTTTATTAGGTCCATTATAATGAAACCTATGGGCCTGTTAGGGCAAGCAAGGCCGAACTGCTTAACCATTTAAATTTCATGTTTGTTAAGCTTTGATGTACAAATATGTGAAGCCCTTTTAAGTGTAAGGAGTTCCAAAAGGTACAAATTGGGCCAGCCTAGATCACGGTCTAAGAATACCAAATTGCATTGATGGAACTATTATCGAACGAGTAATGGTATGCTTCCCAAGTCCCAACACATGATAGTGGGCCCAGTACTGAATTTGGATCGGAGGATGTTAATGTGTTCTCATTATTGTTGAAGATAGTCGTACTACGTATGAGAAGTATATGAAATTCAAAATTTGAAAAGCATAGTATTACTCTCATCGATTAATTGGTGAATTTACAGACTATTTTGAAATTTCTAAATAAGAGTTTATTTCGTAATCTGCATTTCAAATCATAAGTTGAAGAAGAGACATCCAATTACACCTCAGCCTTTTCTTATATTTGCATTTTGCAAAAATCTAAGAAGATTTGTTTTTTTTTTTTGGTTGTTCCCATACCCATCATAGTGCAAACATATTAGGTATCATTGGATCCATCAATCAAATAACTGATTATCTGAATGTCATTCCTAAATTTGTAGGATGGTATGAAGTGTTGAAAAGGATAAAGTTGTGAAAGAAAAAAACAAAAACATAAACACACCATGTCTCGAGGTCATTGACTTTCCTATAATCCTGGTTTTGAGAGCTTTTAGCATTGTTTCCTTCGTCACAACCACCACATTACTATTTCACTTTGGTATATATATATATATATATATATATATTTTTGGTTTTTGAATCTTTGGATAGGCTAGCAAAGTGGAAGAAGACACAAATAAGGAAGTGCCAAAGAGTATCAACCTAACAAGAATGGAAAGAAAAAACATGAAATTAATGACAATATTAGGAGAAATTATTGTAATTGTCTTGATGTACTGTGACGCACCAATTACATCCATCCATGTATGAGAGTTTTATCCATTGTATCATTTTATTTTTAAATTAATAACTATATATATATATATAATACATGCGCTATTTTAAAGGATAGGTCACCCTGAATAACTTCTCTAAGATTAGGTGCCCCTGACAACTCTCATTTAGATTGGAGAATCGAATGTTTGGGCCTTAGGCAATGGCCAGCCTCGGAGCTAAGTCAAAGAATTGGCCACATTTCCTAGATCAACTCAACCTTTGTTTGAAGTTTAAGGTTTCAAAATCGAGGTGCGCGCAAGCTGGTCCGGACACCCCCGATTACCAAAAAAAAAAAAAAAAGTTTTCAAAATCTCAATCATTGTTTAGTATGTTAGCCTAAAAAACAGTTCAAATTAAAACTGAGACTAAAATCCAGTCAAAGTGTATCATTGTTTAAAAATTTCCAAAATTCCAAACCCAATTCCTAGTTAGATGCTTCACGAAGGTTGGTCCATGCCTAGTGTTGTGTTGTATATATGCTAGTTAAAATATTTCATGATTGTTGGTTGGTGCTTATTTTTTTGTGTTGCATCCTACTAGTTGCCTTACATTGGATCCGTGCTAATGTCTAAAAGAGCCTCATTTTAGAAGATGAGTTTGACTCAAGGCCAACGTTGCTTATAGGTAGCCTTTTCCTTTCCCTAAATCCAATTGTGAAGGGCAAATAGGAAGTGAACCTTTTGTTCCATTCTCTATTTCAGATGTCATTCAAAAATCAGTATATGCTCTCAAATTTGATCCTAGATCGTAGTCGGGCCAGGCTTAATAGTTCACAATTCAGGCTCAGTCCTAGGCCCCAATGGTAGAGCCTAATTAAGTGCTTTAAATTTATTTTTAAATGGTATAAATACTACAGTACTATACATGTAACTATTTTTTTTTATAGGTTGAAATAACTTTCAATATAGCAACATGCAAATTTAATATTTTAATACTTGAAATCGATTAATATTTTTATTATTGAAAAGTTTCTAATCGAGCTTTTATGTGGACCCCGGGTCAGGCTTTGGTCGGGTCAGGCCTCGGGTTGGGTTGACTTCAGGAGATAGCCCAGGTCCTACCAGAATGGTAGGGCCAAGCTGGTCCTACCTCGGACTTGGGCTAGACTTAAGACCCGTTTTTTCGAGCTGGACTTTGGGCCGCCCATCAGGTCGGGTTTTTTTTTATTCCCTTATATATATAGCAGTGAGTGTTAATGGGCACATACTACCATCTAATTGGTACATGAAGGACTCTTTCTATATTTAAATCGTGTACTACTGTGTTCAATTCAATTCTTTATTTTATTATGTTCATTTTGATTTTTTTTTTCTTCAACCCATTCCATCAATTTGTATTACTTCTTTCACGGCTTGTATAAGTTTACAAGCTTTTTATTTATTTATTATTTTTTTTTTTTTACCTATATGGTGATTTCTAAGTTTTTATGAAATAAAAGTACTCATAATTTTAAGAAAAACACTATTAATTTGTCTAAATAGATTGATTCTGTGTAAGATTTTGTATACACTATGCAAATCTTTATACAAAGACAATATAAGTGTGTATTTTTAATTAAATTTCCGATGACAACAATATTTATCATCAGCATTTTTTATGAGCAATATTTGGGATACAACCTTCATACAACTTTCATACAACCTCTCCAAAAGATGTGTCTATCTCTCTCCTGTGATGTCACTGGACCCCACAGTGACACAAGAAAGAGATAGACACATCTTTTAGGGAGGTTGTATGAAAGTTGTATGAAGGTTGTGCCCCAAGTATTACCCATTTTTTATTATTAGTAATACATTGAAACCGCGCATTATATAGAATACAAACTAGTACAAATATAAAAGTCAAAACGAAAATCAAACCTCGGAGAATGATGCAAGGCGTGTAATTTTGAAATTGGGCCCCTTCTCCAACATCCCAATGGTCTTTAGGTCTTTTTACTAAACACAAACCCGATCCTTATGCAAAGCCCTTGTGTTCTCCTTTTATAGAAATTATTACACCCCCCAAGTCCCACGACCTATCACAGCGCGTGTATTACACAGATTCTAATTCACCACTAGTCTATGCTACGTGGCATCTATTTATTGGCTGTGGGACTACAAAGTCAGAGTTTAACGTATATTTGACTTTTTTTTGGACGTGGGGAATGTCGTCAAGCTCACGTAGGACTGAGCACATGTTACGTGAGATTATTTTTTTTGTTGAAAAAAGTCCTAGTAATATTTGGTACAAATGCATGAAACACACACACATTAATTGACAAAATAAAATAATAAATAGTTGCAAATAAATTAATAAAAATTCAGTGAAAAGTCCCTCATTTTGAAATAATTAAGCTTAAATGATAAATTATTATTATTTTATTTTAGTTAAAAATTCATGACTTGTAAAACTTAAACGGATCAAGTCCTGTTATTTTAAAAGTTATATGAAATTTCACATCACTAGTTCAAATTGTTTTTTTAATTTTTACAAAATTATGTGAATTTCACATAAATTTTATAATGTATGAACTTTTCACTAAAATAAAAAACGAGTAGGACCTAATACTAAAAAAAAAATCTATTTTAAAGGACTTTTGACTAAATATTCTATAAACTTTAATACAAGTGTCTTGAAATATGCCACATCCAAAGAGTGCCCATAAATAGGATACAAAAGGACGAATAATCGCCTTCGAAACACAAAATTAAGAGCACACAAGTATGAAAAGGCAACACAATATTGGAACTATTTGGCACTGTTTGGCACTGTTTCTAGCTATGATTCAATCGTAAAGAATTACATTGATCAAACAATTTTATTTTAATCTTTGAAATTTTATAATTACTTAAGAGCTATTTCGAAATGGAGCCATTGTCATCGGACTTTTTAACCCAAAAAAAGATCATATAAATGTAAGAAGTTGTTCACTGATAATAACCAGAATTGTTGATCACTCACGAGCGCATAGAGCAACCCATTCACCATTCAGGCATCTTTCCCTCTCCGCTACCCTCTTTAGTAGACTTTACTTTTGTCTCTCAGTCCAGAAAGTGTCATCCCAGACTATAATATCGGATGTCACGATCTCATACACTATTTTTCAGTTTAGCTAGCACGAAGCAGGTCTTGCGTCTTTGTCTATTGGACTTATGTAAAAGATGTCATTTTTAAAATCTTAATTACTACTTACCTAGCTTGGTTATATATCATGTTTCTTTTTCTTCATTTCTTGCATCTTTTCTACAACCATAATTTGAGGGGACGTGTGTATGACATTATCAAAATTAAATAAGATTGAAAATAAGTTTTTGTACATAAATACCTACTAATATTGTGTCAAGGGGCTAAATTAAGACACTTCTTGTGGTTAAGTTATCACAATTACAGGTCATGTCATGCACATTAGACGCAGCCCCCTGTAGCCAGATTAAATTAAGCTCAAATTAAAATATTGTGAAGTA
This sequence comes from Hydrangea macrophylla, assembly GCA_033977485.1. Classification (NCBI taxonomy): domain Eukaryota; kingdom Viridiplantae; phylum Streptophyta; class Magnoliopsida; order Cornales; family Hydrangeaceae; genus Hydrangea; species Hydrangea macrophylla. Next base: position 84,449,528 of record CM066990.1, read on the forward strand.
ATAGAAAGGAAATTAAATAAGCTATTCTACTCAAGACACACCAAAGTCAAGAAATAATTTTGATACTATGACTCAAATGTCGAATTCAGTCCTAGTCCAATCAAAACATTTGTTAAAAAGGAAAAAAACAAAGTGAAATAATAGAGGAGAAAAGGAATAAAGATAGTAGTAGTATATTTTAAATTGTTTAGACTATGGAAAATTGCTGGATTCAATCAGAAATGCACAATTTGAAAGCATTTAATTATGATTGGTTGGTAAGGGTTCCAAAAACATGAAAGTGACTCGGTTGATGACATGAAACCAAATATGCTTAAAATGGTCACTTGAAATGCCATTGTACCAACTAATAGTTTTGGGCAATTGTGAGCTAAAATGGACTTTGCATGTAGTCATCTGTATGCTAGTTCCACAAACACAAATAATTTATAATACCTAACAAAAACAAAAATTTACACAAAGAATGGGCCCAGCTAGCTAGAAAATATGTATGTTGCATGTGTAAATCAATATAAGGGCCTACATTTGTATATTTAAGGGTTAATGCATTTTGCACCCTGAAACTATACTTTGTTTGGCATTTTGGTCTCTAAATAATTTTTTTCCTTCGTATTTTGGTCCCTTAACCAACATTAATTTGTGGCAGTTTGCCCACTTTTAGTCACTTTCGGCGTCACTAAAAGTGACTTTTTTTTTTTTCTGTCATGTGACGAAAGGGCAAAACTGGCACAAAATGTTAGTTAAAAAGACCAAAATGAGGGGAAAAAAAAATTTTATGGATCAAAGTGTCACACAGGGTATCTGACTAGATAGAGAGTAGATGTTTGCTATTACCATGCCTTGACGCATTGTTTATGTTGGACATTTTTATTTGTAGAAATAAGGGAGACAAAAATATGAATTGTTATTTTTGATTGACTTATGATACCATGCCTAAATAATCATGATAACTTTTTTGGTTAATATTTATATAAGCATATGTGTTAAAATGGAAAACAAGAGAAAGATCAAGAAAAAATAGACCCCGAAAAACCAGCCAAAACTTATTTCATTTCTCTATGAATCATCCTCAAAGTTCTTAGAAGAGCAATTTTTACAGATAATTTCTTGTAACTATTAATGATCACTTTCCCCCAATCCCATGTATTTAAATCCAACCCAAGCAAAAAAAGAAAAAAAAAAAAAAAAGAAACAGAAAAAGAAAAAGAAAAAAGAAGGCAATAATTGAAACAAAAAAAGAAGAGAGAACAATGCCTGGCTTTCCCTTGTACGCCGCTAAAAGACCTTTCATTCATCCGATGAATTCTTCATCGGACGGTCGAGAGAAATCCATGTAAGAGCACAAAAAAGCTTTGAGATTGAGATTCAAAAGTGCATACCAAATCATTTTTCTTCTTCTTTCTCATGTCGTGTTTGGCTTAATTGTAAATGAAGAGGTGGGTACGTATATATATATATATATATATATAAAAGAAAAAAAGAAAGGGGTGAAAGAGTAAATAGAGAGAGTGATCAAGGGTTGTAATAAAGGAGAAGAGATTATATTATTATATATAAAAAGGGTTCTAGAGAGAGAGAGAGAGAGAGGGGAATTAAGATTGAAGAAGGGTGTTCCCAAGAAGATGACGAGCGTTTTCCGTTAATGTTGTTTTCAAAGGGGGGCTATAAATTTTCTTAAAAGTGGGCCATTAACAGGCCTTTTTGTTTCACACGTTGGGGGTGTTCTCTTTGTCTTCCTTCCCCCCAGGTCACAACAGTCAATGATTTTTAAGAACTCTAATTTAATGACCCACATGACTTTCTAGCTACTTCATTAATTCTTACTTACATTACACTAATATATCTATACAGCCTATGGAGATGGCACACTCTCTTTAATAAAGAGATGACCTATGTTTTGATCGTTAGATCGTGTTTTCATTAAGGATAGATTTGTCACTTGACAATTTTTAAGTACGATCTGACGGTCAAAACAGAAATCCTCTTTTTAGGACGCCCACGCTATATATATGTATGTTTGTTGGGTAAAATAAAATAGTATATGTTAGTACTCTTTAGTGCTAATGTATTTTCACTTCGATCTCTGTATATTGTACTGCATCTCTTTGGTCCCTTAAGTTAGATTATAAATTGACACGTTTTTTACACTTGAAGAACTAAAGTGATGTAGGGGTGGGATGAGTGTGTGCGTATGGAGTGTGTATTTTCTGTCATAATACTGGTAAGTATATAAAAGAAAAAAGAAAATACACATGACCTAACTGCTCTTAATTTATACACCAACCTAAACACCTAATGATGCTATATGTATAACTTTTCGATGCATCTAGGAACTTAATGCCTTCACGTACTGAGGCAGCATGGCTTAATTAATTGTCCATTTAAAAGTGAAACAATATTTTTCTATGTATGTACGCATGTATATGTATGTGATGAACGAAACTAGCCTTAATTTGGGGAACAATATAAATACAGATTTTGAGAAAATAATTAAATGTGGTTGTACTAATCAATACTAATTTTTTACAATCTGAGATACATTGTTTATGCCATAGATCCAATGGTAATAATATTACAGTTGACATCTGTTAATGGCATTAATGGTCTTGATCTAGTATTATTTTGATGCTGTTGATTTCATTTCATGCTAGTGATTGATCAACAAATATTGACTTTTTTTTTCGTTTATATGCATATAATTAATCATTGTTCATTAATATATTAATGTAATCACATCAAAGAGTAAATTATAACGATTCAATTTAAAAGATCCTTTTAATTTAGAACTGATCTATCAATGTTCAATTGTTCATATGCTAGAAATTAAGTACCCATCAAGATAGCTATGCACTCATGTGGCTTATTAGTGTTCATGTGCTAGAAATTAAGTCCCATCAAGATAACTATGCACCCATGTGACTTATTAGTTAGTCAGTTACCAATTATAACAATAATATTAGTGACGCCCTCTCGCTCCAATAGGTGAATACTACTTAATCCAGTAGTTGCAATTATTTCTTTTATTTATGTTAACTAAAAATTTAATAAAAAGCACCTCTAATATTTGTATTTAATCAAAAGTTCATTATCTTTGACAAAATGATAAAATTGACATGCATTCAAACATTTTCTACATTTTCCCCACTACCGTCCAAGTTTTCACGTGCAATGCTTTTGCAGTCACTCATACGATATGAGAACTGTACTGTATAATGTTCTAAATTCAAAAAATATTTTACAACTTTGAATCTCCATAACTTTTGACATGCAATACCATTTTTCTCAAATTTTATACCATTGGAATCGTGTCGACGAGAGCTACAAAACTATTACCATTGTTGATATGTTTTGAGCAAAAAAAAAAATCAAAATCTTACATGCCTTGTGTAACTGAAAATTTCACAAAATTATTTTCAACAATGTTGACAGTTATTTTGTGAAATTATCAAATTACATAAACTTTGTTTTTTTTTTTTTCAAAATTTCTTCAAATTTCACAAAACTCTTTTTGTGAAATTTCACAAATTTGTGAAATTATCAAATTTCAAAAAACTTTTTTTTAATCAAAATTTCTTCAAATTTCACAAAACTTTTTTTGTGAATTATTTTGTGAAATTTCACAAAACTACTTTTGTGAAATTTCACAAAACTCTATTTTTTTTTTAAAAATTTCTTCAAATTGAAAAAAAAAATTGCTCAAAACATATCAACAATGGTACTAGTTTTGTAGCTCTCGTCGACACGATTTCAGCGATATAAAATTTGTAAAAAAATGGAATTGTACATCAAAAGTTATGGAGGGTTAAAGTTTTAAATTTTTTTTTTGAAATGAGGAATACTATAGTATAGCCACTTGTGAGTGGCTGAAATGTTTGGGGCTATGCTTGTCCAGCGCGTGGGGTAAGCTTGGACATTGATTAAAAAAATTGTGAAAAGGACTTTTGACTAATGCTAAAAAAAAACGGCTCATTTGAACTTTTTATTGCTTTAATTAAGGATTTAGATCTAATTTACCCTTTATTTATTTACTATTATTATTATTATTATTATTATTATTATTATTTCTATCAGTCTTTATCTAATAGAAATATAAGATTTGGTCCCTCATAATAGGTCAAAGAAAGATTTAGTGTATTTGACTTTTTAATAACTTAAATTCATCCTTAGTCAATAAGATATAATTGTAATTAGTCATTTCCCCAAATTATATGCATATTGCTTGGACCATTGTACCCTTTTGATGAATTATACACTATTTTATTATCCACTTTTAGGTAATATACAGTGTAACCGACGTCTTTATTCATGGGGGTCGTGATTTGATAAATCATGCACTTTTCTATACATATAAGTGGATTGATCCACCTTCCTTTTGAATATTTTTAATTAGCGTATGTTTTTCTCTCTCTCTCTCTCATTATCTCACCCTCAGCCAATAAAAGAGATCATTTTCTTTCTCTCTCTTATTATCTCATTCTTTCTCTTTCTCTTTCTTTCTCTCTCTCTCTCTCTCTCTCTCTCTCTCTCTCTCTCTCTCTCTCGCTCTCTCTCTCTCTTTGGACTGCACATTAAAACTCAAATAAATGAGATCATTTACTTTATCTCTTTCATTATATCACTCTCTCTCTCTCTCTCTCTCTCTCTCTCGTCTTCAAGCTTTGCCATGGCGACCTGGATTGTGGTGGTGGCCTTGGCCTTGTTTAGATCGTCAGCGGCATCGATGATTGTTGATTTGATTTAGCGTTGAAAATCATGCGTGCAAGTAACTATCGATTTAGTGACGATCGGAGTCGTAGATCATGTGTTCTTGGGAGTTCTCCGAAGCCGTTGTGTCCCATCGAAGGATTGTCTTCTCAGCGGGTTCGAAGGCGGCAAGGGCAGTGTTTTCTAGTAGCTCCATTGTCAGAGATTGAAAAGCTTCAATCTGATTAATTTGTTTTGCTTTTTAACTTTAGTGGGTCAGTAAAGTGAATTAAGGTGAGAAATTTTATTTTTTTTTTTTGGTGAGAAATTTGTATAATTAATGGTCACTGACCATAATTTTGTTTGTTTTGATGAGAAATTTGTATTATTAATGAGAAATATATGATTTACTAACCATAATGAGAAATTTCTCACTTATGGTTAGTGTTGCATTTTAAAGTGAGAAATTTGACATTATGGTTAGAAGTGAGACTGTCTCACGATAATATATAGAATTTTGTACCATGTTATTGAGAAATTCCTCACTTTAAAATATGCTCCAAATATTCTTACTAGATGAACTGAAGGGTAAAGATCATAAAAAGGAGGGATCCATTCAGGATTGGCTGAAGTGATTCCAAGAATTGCTATGTAACCAAATCTTCTGTTATCAACTCTTTTAGCATAATCTTTGACTGCGTTGCGAATTATCTTTGGAAGTAACTGGAGTTGTGTAAAAGAGGTGACTAATAAAATTTTTAGAAATCATTTTTCAAAGATTTCAGAAATGACTTGTGAGTTTTGGGACTCAAGGCGAACAACTCTGTAGATTTCTCCACAACTGAATTTTTCAGTGCAGATAGGTCCATTTGGGATATTGGGAATCTGCGGAAAAGTTGACTGGTGGAGTAACTGGTAAAAATCTAACCATGACTTGTAATCATCAGATAAGGAGGGTTCAAATTGACTCATTAGATCAGCATTATGGGAAAATAACTGACTGAATTTGTGTCTTAGAAGAATTTTGACTTTGTTTGAAAAAGATATGGCTTGAAGATTAAAATAACAATCCTGCTGGATTATGCTTTCAGGCCATAAATCATATTGACTGGCAAAATGAATTTGTAATTTAGAAAATATTTGAGTGATGGGAGGTGATGATTCCTCCCCCCCAAGGAAAGCAAAACACTCCTTGATAAACAAAGAGTCCTTTCTTTGGGTTTTACTGGGTTTGGTCTCCTTTTGGAGCTCAAGTGCCCTTAACTGAAATTCTACCGCTAACTTTGATTTGTTGAATAGTCTTTCATGACTCTTTTTAAAGGCTGAATATAAATTATCAAGGATGACCACGGATTTTTCAGATAAATCACATGTCATACCTGGATATCTATTCATGGGAGCTAGAACTGATTGTAAAATAACTGGGGATGACTGACCATGAATAGGGGTAAAGGTAAAATCTTGCCTTGGATGTTCATCCGTAGCAACAGTTTTTTTCTTTTCCCTTGGACATTGCTGAAACATAAAAAATGATATTAGTAAACTGAGGAAAAGGAATGGGAATGAAACTCTTGACTGGACTATTAATATTAGTACGTGAAAGGAGCAAATTGTAGGAATATGTCTTGAGGACATAATCATCATAACTTTTTGAAAATTTGCAAAAAGGGTTAAAGACAATGACCAAATGAATAATTACTTGGTAGAATTTGGACATAATGGGAATGGGTCTAATAATAGGTCTAACTTGGTAAAAATCTCTAATATAAGGAAGGGTAACTATATGCCAAATTTCTAACATTAAATTTAATAAATTGCTTTTGGTTAATACATTAACTGTCTTATTTTTACAACACTCATCTTGACATCCTAACATTATATTAGGAGAATCAGATTGTTCTTTACTAGACTCATAAGGAGATGAACTGAATTCATTATCTGACTGTTCAGAATCAGTATTTCTTAACTCTAAAATTTTATTAATATTTTCTGTGACTTTCTTAGATAATCCTAAAGATTTAATTTGGGTTTTAACTTTACAATCTTTAGCATAATGACCAAATTTACCACATTTGAAACATTGGACATTACTTTTGTTATTACTAGTTTTTCCTTTATTCTTAAGATCTTTGTTTTTATTGTTACTAGTATTACTAAGCTTAGAATAAAATGAGTCCTTTGAGTCTTTTCATTTTATGTGCTTCCTATGATTGATCCTATTTTGCCTAGAAGGGGCAGTAGGTGGCAAACCATGTTGTTCACAAAAATTACCTAACTCATATTTAACTTTTTGTTTATCATTTTTGGCTTGATTACTGATTTTCATGTCTATACACATTCTTAATCCTTCTCTTTGGATTGTACTAACTATTTCACCATATGTTAAATTATTGTAATCTATTATTCCTTTATCATTACTAAGCACTTCTCTAATTTTATGTGAAAATAAACTTGGTAAACCATTTATGAATTTTTCTTTCCAAAATGGTTAATTACTATCATTTCTGAGCATGACTCTGGATATGAAAACATCTTTATACCATCTAAAATCACTTAGTGCGGGGCAAGTTAAATTACTTAACTACTGGTCATGGATTCTAGCAATAATATTACTAGGGGTTCCAACAAAATGTTTGACTATAGTATATATTAATGTATTAACTCTGTCACGCCCCGACGTAGCATAAATATGGAAAGCATTTAATTTCCTTTATGGACCCGTAGGTCGTGACAGTTTGAAGGATCGATTCCGTCCCAAACGTCGAACAACAATAAACAATAATAAGAGTAGAGCAATCAAAGCTTACAAATATTTTTCTAACTTATTACATATTACAGCACGGGGTCTCTAAAGGCACAAACCGCCTTAATCAAAATAATAACTTAATATCTATTACAGTCATCCTTATTACAGAAATCGGTTTAACTTAAAACATAGAGTATAGATAACAGTCTTTCTTCCAAGCAGTCGTTCTCAATTAGCATAATCATAATGTTCAGCCTGATCACAACCTGAAAAATATGAACACGAATGTCCAGGACACATCAACGTCGTCAGCTTCAAGAAGCTGGTGAGTATTAAAAACATAACTTTGAATGTAAAACATACTCATTTACCATTTTCCGATTAATTTCAATAAGTTTATATTAAAGCAAGGAGTTCATTTCAGGAAACAACCACAATATTTTTTGAAAGGTGTAATTCACATATATGTGACCGTGTATGAGAACAATGCACCCATCTCATGTTACCGACTCTTTTCTCTCGACAAAATCCAACAATCCACTATCACACACCAGTATCTTTGAAACGCTAAGATAGCCACACTTTAGCACAGGGGTGCCAGGGAATGTCCAGTTTGCCTCACACTTTGGTCCGGGGTACCAGGGAGTGTCCATTGCCTCACACTTTGACTACCTAATCCGCCATGCAAAAATCGGAGGAACCCTCACGCAGTATCCAGACTCGGGTATCAGGGAGTGTCCGTAGGCCACACTTTAGCACTACCATGGATGCCAGGGAATGTCCAAGTTCGGCTTCACACACTTTGACGCTACCATGGTCGTCAGGGAGTGTCCAGTTTTGCCACCGTCGCATTTCAAAGACACCCTCTCCGCAATCTCAATCACAACACACTTTGGTACTCACTTACCAGGGAGTGTCCACAACACAATCTCAACCGCACTCACTATGCCACACTGACCATTACTCTTTTCCATACTGACCAACATTCACACTCACCATGCATGTACAACTGACTTCACATGTATGTCATGAAACTTTAAAACATGAGGCAAAACACTGAATCATATAAACAACGTGCGTACCGGGATTGATAAGTCTCAATACAACTTTTTAATCGTTCAAACATAACAAATTAAGATTCTGATTTAATAAATTTCCCAAACAGTATATAAATTTTATCCCAAACAATCCCTTATCACAAAACAAACAAAACTAGAAGCTGCCAGAAGTCGCGCGCGCAGGCCACTCGCGCGGGCCGCTCGCGCGATATGCCGATTTTTCGTTTTCTTTATTAAAACTTTTCTGTCTACCTGGAAACACACACCTCGCGCGCGCGGGCCGCTCGCACGGGCCGCTCGCGCGACCTTCACTCGCGCGATCGCGCGCGCGAGATGAAGGAGAGGCTTCGTCTTCCTCGCTGGTTTTCCCCTGTTTTCAGTTTTAAGGGGTCTTTTGACCCATTTCCAATTCCGAAACTATATATGTCATACAATATATGAATCTCTTTGGTTTTTCACAAGGATTAAGAATCCACAACTAATTTAACACGATTTCAAACGTAGCTCAAGAATTTTATGAAAAATTAAAGGATTGCCAAACTAATTTTCTTATATAGTTTCTCCCATGAACAAATTAAGCTCTAAAACTTTAAACATAGCATGTATATACTGTAGTCTTTCATAATCATCTATCAAAATCAATTTTGATTGAGTTTGAAAAATATATGTTTTGAGCTTCAAGCTTTAATTATACATTAACAATGGTGAGATCACAATTACACCTATATGAGCAGTAGATAAGTATGAAATATATTCATAGTGAGTTAATAATACTCACCGAGATTAATGGTGTAGAGATTGTTGAGAAAAATATAAGATATAGAAATCCAATTGAAGCTTCAAGCTTTAAGCTATGGAGAATTGAGCTTCTCTCTCTCTAAAATTTCAGTAAGATAACTCTCAAGCTCTCTCTTTTCTCTCTGTGTTTAGTTTGTAATGAATTCCATGTGTGTGTAAGAGTGTAGCATGTTTGTACAGTAAATAGAAGTGGAACAGAAATACCGGATCGGTAGCCTCTTTCAAATAACATCTTGGGCCGAGTCGCGGATCTCGCTCTCTTTAAGATGTTTCGCGGCTCTGCCCAAAGTGTGCAAGCAGTTCGTACATGCCACGCCGTCCCCAGGATAAAACAGCCCAGAACTTCCTCTGTCTCAGTTTCTCTTTGCACTAAGAAAAACTGGAATACTAAACACCCTTCAGACTTAGTTGCTCGGTAACTACAAACTGAAAATAATTTTTTTCATTGGAAGTAGAAACTCAAATATTTTACTCTCTTTCAGAAACTTGAAGCTCACTAAGATCAGAAATTCATTTCTTTGTGATGGGGAATTTTTCTGATTTTTAGAACCAATCAGTCAGGGAGGATCTATGCCTTTTTATATTTCATAGCTTGATCAAGGTTAATGGCTATAAGCAGGTTTTCAAGAACCAGCCGTTGCAAAGATAACGTTAATATTGTAACGTTATTCCAACAGTTATTCTCCCAAGTTACAACACGTGATATATATATATCTATATATATATTATAATATTACTTATTAAACACAACTGTGGTGACAAAATCACCAACTTGACATACCAACTTAACATTCCAATAGTTTTAAAAATAATTGATATTCAACATACCCTAAGTCACTATGATAGTAGCAGCAAATTGCAATATGTATACCATAATATTAAAAGCTAATAACTTGTATTTTAAGATATCATTAAAACATAACAATCTCCCACTATTTTAAAAAACAAATATTTATAAAAAGTTTTTCCTCCATTTTTCAATTACACATTCACAGGTCCAACAATCCCCCACTTGTAATTGGAAAAAGATTTGATATTCGTCGAGCAACTGATCATAAGATTGTGCATAAGCAAAGGTGTTTTTCAACTTGAACCTTTACGTAGTGATAGTGCTCCCGATTATACTAGAGTAACCGTAGTTTTGAACTCTATCTCAGAAAACACCACACACACAACCCTACTAGGGTGTAGTACAAAGCCAGCACTTTTACGGCCATGTGCTTATATCCCAGTATAGCGAAAGCTCTAGAGAATTTGCCCAAATTCCATAGGAAGCGGCCACACTCCCACAATCGCATAGGTGAGTCTAACAAGGATACTCCTGTAGCTAGGTATCCCACTCAATATAGAGTTTAGATCTCATTAAGAGTTACAAATAACTCATCCATGTATCGCTTCAGGATATCATGCTTCTTAAGGGATGGACTCGGAGAGTAAACCCCGTTTATATACAATAGCATGATTCAACTCATATCACTTTGTGACTTGTTATTACCCTTTGAACCTATTTCTTGGGATCTCCAGTCTATAGGTTGGGTTACCATCACAAGTGACTCAACTACCAATGGGCTTTAGCCCCATCCCTTTTGAGGTTTTCCAAACCTTCTCACGAGCTAACCCTTTCGTCAAAGGATTAACTATATTATCCTCAGACTGTATATGATCTACTCTTACATCCCCGGTAGAGAGAAATTCTCTAACTGTGCTGTGCTTACGACGTATTTGTCGCCTCTAACCGTTATAAAATTGGTTCTCTACTTTTGCAATAGCCGCGGTACTATCGCAGTGGATCAAAACAGCTGGTATCGGTCTCTCCCGTGAAGGGGTATCTTATAGCAGGCTTTTCAGCCAAGCTCTTCTTCACTAGCTATAGCTAATGGTATCATCTCTGATTCCATAGTGAACTAAGCCAACATAGTCTATTTCATAGACTTCCATAAAATTATACCCCCAATAATACCAAAAAGTGTATTTACTGTGGCCTTGGAGTCATCTGAAAGGATATTCCAATCAGCATCGCTATGTCCTATAAGGATAGCGGAAAACCCAATGTAATAAGAAGTTCATGGTCCTTTCAAGCAATACATGATTTTGTCAACAATTACCAATATACTGAAAATATAGCCACTTGTGGCTCTAAAGCCTTCCATTAAAACGTCATAATTTTTCCAATTGCATTCTTGACTTCAAAATTGCATACTTATTTTCCCAAAACCAATTTGGTTAAAAACAGCCTTGAAAAAATAAAAAATTAAATTCTTTCAGATTTGAAAGTAAGCAATACAATTTTTAAAAATAATTTATTCATATCTCCGGGGTTTACAATACATTTTTCAAAATTTAATTTCTTCCGGAGATGAAATTCAATTTCACTTTGCCAATATTAGAACCTTGGTATCGAGTAAACCACCAGGTAAAATATTTTCATTCTCCGTTGGAGAGAATCACTAGTAACAATTATGATTGTTACTCATATGCCTAGAGGCATTCATATGAAAATAATAGTAATTTCTCAAAATCTTTTTCAAAGTGACACCACAGGCTCTTGTAATTTTAATCTCTAAATTACACTTGTTTCATTCAAATCCTTTCATATAAAATTAAGTGACAATAAATTTTTGTCTCTTTTGCCATCTCTAAAATAGAAACAAAAATTAATAAATCATAAATGCCATAACACATACTCCATCATTGTGTTTATGATAAATAAATCTGTCACTCTCTTTCACTTTAAAACTATTTTAAGATAATAGTTTGATCAAAAAATTCCATGCTACTAGTTAGGAATCAGTTTTAACAACCATATAAAGGGTATATAAGAATACACACTTTATTCTTATCTATAAATCCTCCGGTGTATCCAAATAAAATCTCATCTTCTAATTCTCCATAAAAATCGATTTTAACATCCATTTCACAAGTATGTAAACCATGGACAATAGCTAATAAAATTTAACGGATGTAAAAATGGGAGAATAGGTATCCAAGAATCATATTTTCAATAAAATCATCAAGTTTAAAAGTCTTTGTAAGGCTTCATTTCTTTTCTATAATATTACACTTGGATGACAAATCCACAAGTTCTCAAATATATATGGTTGAAAATAATAAAATCCATCTCATTTGAATGGCTACTTTTCAAAACTTAACATTTGAAAGGGTAAAAGTATCCTCTAGATAAATAGGATCTCCTCCTGAAGTAAATGTATAAAATTTACTTTCAAAGTCTTATGAGCGCTTGGCTCTCTTATACTATCGTACGTGGTTCACATAAAATGCACTATAAATGCAATATATATGGGATAAATAATATGTTGAGAACCCCCACTATTCCTCAATTTTAAAAATTAACACATGCTCATAAAAATTGGCATCAGTAGACTCAAAAGTTGTCATATCAAATTTTATATCTAAAATTTTATTAGTAGACTTAACAGTCGAATAGATTTTTATGTCCAAAAAATGTACTAACTTTACTGTAAAATACATCTCCCAAAACAGCATGGTCTACGCCTTTACTAGCAAATTCCTTAGGATTAAAAGTTATATCATAAACCAAATAATCCAATATTCAAAAATAATAATATTAGTTTTTTTTTTTTTTTTCAATATTCAACAGAGTAATTTTTGTTTAGAGTGGGGTATGCTATTAAAACAGAACACAGTTCAATAAAGCTTGTCCCAAAAAATATTTGAATATCTCAATTTGACCACAAATGAATAAAATATCATGAGCCAAAATTATTGGGTCAATTGAAGCAACACCATTATTTTACTACTACAAAAGTACATGACCATGACATTGCAAAAGTTGGAAACTGAACAAGTGAGGATTGCATTTTTCCTCTAGTCTCCTACCTCTACACATGCATCCAAACCCACACACTGCACGTTACACTTTTACTCAAAGATTTCAATCTTTGGTTCACCAACAATGGCATTGGTTTATGTCATTACCCATGAATTACACCTAAGAGCTATGAGTTATTATCCAGCAGTTACAACACTCTTGTGGCTCATTTATCCAATGGATAGAAAGTATACACTAGTTAAAGACTTTCAATCTCCTATGATTACATAGCTCTTTCTCTTTGGTTAAAGAATTTCAATGACAAGTGTGAAAAGCCATCAATTAGTGTTTTATGTATATATATAATGTACATAACGTGTGTATATGTATCTGAAATAACACACATGGGTTCACTAGTTATTTTATTCTTACCAGAATAAATACGTATATATACATGCACAGATATGAATATATACACATATGTGGATAAAGGAAACATAATATAAAGCACGAGTATTCATACTTGTATCTACATGCACAAAAAATGGCTAGAGGCTAAACTCAAGACATTAAAAATAATAATTTTTATATAAAAAATATTTTCTAGTCACTATGTGACTTTACTATGACCATATCAAAATCTTCGGGTCCAACTGATTTTTTCCAAAAATAACAATTTCTTTAAAAGTGAGAAATATATAATTTTCTGTCTCTAACTCTAAAATTGAAGATTCTCAAAATAAAATGGCATATTGAGATCTGGGGACTAAGAGGTTGCTCCAAATATTATAGCAGAATAAAACGTCTTAAAATTGTTTGTACAGTAAATAGAAGTGGAACAGAAATACCGAATCGGTAGCCTCTTTCAAATAACATCTTGGGCCGAGTCGCGGATTTCGCTCTCTTTAAGACGTTTCACGGCTCTGCCCAAAGTGTGCAAGCAGTTCGTACATGCCACGCCGTCCCCAGGATAAAACAGCCCAGAACTTCCTCTGTCTCAGTTTCTCTTTGCACTAAGAAAAACTGGAATACTAAACACCCTTCAGACTTAGTTGCTCGGTAACTACAAACTGAAAATAATTTTTTTCATTGGAAGTAGAAACTCAAATATTTTACTCTCTTTCAGAAACTTGAAGCTCACTAAGATCAGAAATTCATTTCTTTGTGATGGGGAATTTTTCTGATTTTTAGAACCAATCAGTCAGGGAGGATCTATGCCTTTTTATATTTCATAGCTTGATCAAGGTTAATGGCTATAAGCAGGTTTTCAAGAACCAGCCGTTGCAAAGATAACGTTAATATTGTAACGTTATTCCAACAGTTATTCTCCCAAGTTACAACACGTGATATATATATATATCTATATATATATATATTATAATATTACTTATTAAACACAACTGTGGTGACAAAATCACCAACTTGACATACCAACTTAACATTCCAACAGTTTTAAAAATAATTGATATTCAACATACCCTAAGTCACTATGATAGTAGCAGCAAATTGCAATATGTATACCATAATATTAAAAGCTAATAACTTGTATTTTAAGATATCATTAAAACATAACAATCTCCCACTATTTTAAAAAACAAATATTTATAAAAAGTTTTTCCTCCATTTTTCAATTACACATTCACAGGTTCAACATAGTATATAAAAGAGAACAATTTGGAAATCTTGGGGACCAAGTCCCTTCACTCTCACACTACAATTGAAATAGATTTTCAATTTTATGAAAATACACAAAATACATATACGTATATAAGTTCTACAGATTGTAAGGACTCTTTGATGAGCTAAAGGTCAAGTATAGATATGTAGGGGCCAACACAAGGTGTTTGAAAAAACAAGCTTATGGCACAACAATACACACACACACAAAGCATTTCCCAAACAAGGCACATCCAATGATGAGTTGCCATAAATGGAAAGTAAAGTGTATGTCACATCTAGTTTTACATCACTTCCAAAATCTGTGGAAGTTTAGCACAGCGCGGACAGTTTTAAACATAAACTGGTATTTTTGTGGCGCGGTGTTCGTCACAAAAATACAGAAAATTTATTTTAACGCAAGAAATGATTTCCCGGTTTTATAAAAATACTGCATTGAGTTAAGAGTAAACATTTACACCGTTTTGAAATACAGTTTTGAAATCCAACACAGGTATTGTTAAATTTTACAAAAATTGTAGTTTGACCCGAAAAGTGTTTTAATTATGAATTTAGACAAGAAATAAGATTCCAAATATGAGAATCGAAATTAATGACAGCAGACAATACATATTGATTTAAATATGACAATGCAAATACAGATTAGTTATGGAAATGAAATTGAAATTAATTAATGAAATACAGGTTGTTACATCATTCCTCCCTTAAACAGGATTTCGTCCCCGAAATCGAAACTCACTAGTTATGAAACAACTCCGGGTACTTCTTCCTCATATCAGCTTCAACTTCCCACAACGCTTCGTTCTCGTCATGGTGATTCCACTGAACCTTCACCAACGGAATGTCCTTATTCCTCAACTTCTTGATACTCTGATCTAGAATCTTCACAGGTCTCTCCTTGTAAGAAATGTTATGACTCGTCTCAATATCGTCATAACTAACCACGTGCGAGGGATCTCGTATGTACTTCCTCAACATACTCACGTGAAATACATTGTGAACCCCAGACATCTTCGGTGGTAGCACCAGTCGATATGCCACTTTCCCGACATGTTCCAAAATCTCGAATGGTCCAATGAAACGCGGAGCTAACTTTCCTCGCTTGAGACCAAAGCGTACTACTCCTCGGGTCGGTGAAACCTTAAGGAGTACGTGATCTCCAACACTAAATTCCAAATCCTTCTGGCGTCGATCGGCATAACTCTTATACCGGCTCTGAACGGTTCTCATCCTCTCCTTGACCAAAGAAATCTTTTCGTTGGTTTCTCTAACCAAATCTGGTCCCAACAATTCTGTATCTCCGACTTTCGCCCAACAACGACATGGTCATCCGTACAATGCTTCGAACGGAGCCATCCTGATACTCGTGTGATAACTGTTGTTGTAGGCAAATTCAACCAACGACAAGTGTGTTTTCCAAGATTCTTCAAAATCGATCACACAAGCCCTAAGCATATCCTCCATGATCTGATTAACACACTCAGTCTGTCCGTCTGTCTGAGGGTGAAAAGCAGTACTCATCTTGAGCGAGGTTCCCATAGCTTCTTGCAGACTTTCCTAAAAACCAGAAGTAAAACGTGCATCACGGTCTGACACAATTGACACAGGTGCACCGTGAAGTCGCACAACTTGTTATATGTACATCCGGCTCATCTTTTCCACCGGGTATGTCATATTGTAAGTAATGAAATGTGCTGACTTCGTCAGTCGATCCAAATGGCATCATGATTTTGCTGCGATCGAGGCAATCCCACTACAAAATCCATGGTCATATGCTCCCATTTCCAACCTGGAACAGGTAGCGGTTGCAATAATCCTGACGGTCTCTGATATTCGGCCTTGACTTGTTGACATGTCAAACACTTGGATACAAATTCGGCCACATCCTTCTTCATACCTTCCCACCAAAAGTTTCTCTTCAAATCCTTGTACATTTTCGTTCCTCCCGGGTGAACTGTATATCTTGACTTATGTGCTTCTGCCAGAATATTAAACGTGTGATGCATGCAAGAAAATAAAACCTAAGAAAAGGTCTCTAATCACATATACACATAAAGCAAGACCTAATTTAAGGTGTCGTACATGGAGTCAAAAATCAATTCAAATCAAAGAATAAAATAAACTAGAGAGGGGTTTAGAAATCGTACCTCAAGAGTGATACAAAACAAAGATTAGTCCACATGTTTCAAACAAGATATCAAATAATCAATCATAGCACCTCTATAGATATACAAGTCTCAACTAGGAGCCAATGTAATGTCCATATAGAGATGTTATAGCCCCAACATGATCATAAGGAACCCCTAGCCATGTTCAATTAGGTTCAATCAAGTGCGATTCAAACCCAAAAATGAGTTCTACTTATGAGTATCAATATGTATGAATGAATGCATGAGCATAAGCTATGTGATATTCATTAGTTTGGATCATCTAGCCTCTGGATTTAAACATAATTGACTTTATTTAGAACATGATTTAGATCTTAGGACATTAAGAGTACATTAGATTAGAGTTATTCAAGTTATATCAAAACAGTGGCAGAATTGTAAGAAAAATTTACAGAGAGCAGAGCAGACCAGACTTTCAAAAATAGAAATAAATTACTTCCAACGGTTGGATCTTAATGATTTTTGAGTTTATTATGCCTCTATGAATCTAGTTTGTAACCTAAAAAGAAAATCAAAGATCCAACGGTTGAATCTCTAGGAATAGAGTCATGACCAGACATCACTCATAAATTTTCAACTCTTTGTCTAAAGTTTTTGTATGATTTTCTAAAAATAGTAAAAATATCATAATCACTTTGATCTTTTTAGGATATCTTCCTAACACATTAATATTCATATAAAAATTTATTCTAGGTCAAGAAAACTTGATTAAGGCTCCGATTTACTTATTTTAAAATGAACTTACTGTTCTGAAATTTTGGACAGAGAGCAACTAACTCACAAATCACAAGATCAAACTATCCTAAGTATAAAATTTCACCAAGGCAAAGGTCCTAATGATACATATATGAGTTATGAACAATCTCCAATTGGTCTCATTCAATTCCCATGGACCATGATTTAATTAAGAATCTTTGATCATAGTGGGTTGATGAATTCACTGCACCAACACCAACAATTGAGTCATAAAAGTTATCAAGTCAATCCCTCTCTTAAGTTGATGATCCTTGAGGGATATGAACTTATTATATCCTATTCTCCTCTCAAATTAATTGTCCTTGGAGATTAGATATAACCAAATCCACATGAACCTTCATAGAATATAGTAAGAACTCTATGAGATTTCAAATTCAAGGGTCCAAGTCATGAATTGAAACTTGAACCCAGCCAATTATGTGTGGATAAAACGATGATCCACCTTATTCCCCATATAAATCATAGGATCATAGGGGAATAGAGGATCAAACTCAAGAGGATCCAATGAGATATTAAAGATCTCATGGATTTCAAAAAGAGAATATAAACAAAAGGAAGTAGAATCAAAGTTTATTTGAAAAATCCAAGTGCAATTTCTTTTTACAAACTAGTTTTATTTTAAACCCAAAGCTTTATTTAGATCCAAATCAATGAGAGAAACAAATGAAATTCAATCACAATTCTACTGGCGTGTGATGAAATGAGGTAGGAAGAGACTTTTGAAAATGTGTAAAGATCCTAGATCTATGAATTGTGATTGAATTATTATATATATAGATTTGAAGGTTTTACCTCTAGACCTTCTCAACATTTATAGAGATGTTGAATTCCTCCATCTTTTCCTCTTCTTCTTCCTCAAGCTTCAAGCTCCTTCAATGGTGATTTGATGGATTGTATGAATTTGGTAGAGTTTGGTGGGATTTGGGTATGAGATTTGGTAGAGTCTCTCTCTCTATATTTTTCTCCTCTAAAACTCTTCCAATATATTTCTCTATATAATTCAAGTGTCCAACCCCTACCCTAATGAGAGAAATGAGCTTTTGTAGACTTTGATTTCTTTGGTGGCTAAGATAAGGATAGATAGGTCAATTTGGGGTGGGTTAGGAAAATTCTATGGCATCTCTAACTCTCCATGGCACTTCTATGTAATTCCAAGAAATTTGAAAGACATTTAAGTTGAGTAGAATAAAGGAACATTCTAGAGCATCTTCAAAGCACATGGGAGATTAGTGCCCAACAAAGGGCTCTTTGGGTATTAACTTTGGATTAGGAATATGCCAAGGAATCTCTAACTCTCCAAATCACATGTGATACTTTCTTTTATTAATTTTCTTTTCTTATATATATATGTATGTATAGACAGATTATTTATTTTAAATCTAAATTAATCATATAAGTCACTAAATAGTATATTTTTCATTTTTTTTCTTTTTGAATCTAAAAAAATATAGGAAACAATGTTATTTTTAGAAAATATCATTATTATTATTATTATTCAATCTATTCCATTTTTTTTAGAAAGTAACCCATGATCCAGTGAGCTCGAGACAGATGGTTAGTGATTGACCAAATCTAGGGGTATTAGGAGCAATGTTTGAGAACTTGTAGCTTTTCAGAAGTCAAGGCGATGAACTTGAAGAAAATCGTCGGGACATTATTCATCATTGATATCTACAGGTAAATCCTCCTAAGTTTAATAGTTCGGTCAAAATTAAGGTGTCTACACCTGGTTGCTCAGACCCTCCTCAGCTGGTATGATCAGATCATCTTGGCTCTTGGCCCTCTTTCCTTCCTTTTCTTCAACGGATTCTTCCTACATCTTCTTGATAACTTCAGTGTCCAAATACTTTACCCAGTCTTCCTCTGGGGTTTTCACAACTTCTTCTGGATAGAACAGATCTTGATAGGGGGGCCTTTCACAATCAGCGAAGATTTCAAGTCTGGGGTGTCTTTTTCCGGTGGCTTAATGGATCCAAGGTTCAGGGAACCCAAAATAGGAGAAGTCATCCCCTTCTTTGATGAATTGCCCATTGAAGGTCTTGCGGTATAGTGGGAAACTCCTCACTCTCTTCTCCCACGACTTTTGTAGCTCGAGATCTTCCTCAGTGGGCTTGTACCCTAATCCGAAAGTGCCTTTTTGTCCTTTGATCTGAGGGAACTCGCGAATCCCTTGTTGACGTCGGCCCAATCCCATTCTAGGAAAGTAGTTCATTTTGCGGACAATATTGACGACCGTGGAGTGGATCTCAAGGAACCTATCTTCATCATCGATTATGTGGACCTTTTCTATGAAGAATCCTCCGATTTCCCCTTCTTCCAGTTCCAGTATTTGGATTTCAAAGACGGGAGTGTAGCTTGGGAAGGCTTCATTTCCCCAACTATTGCCAAAGATGATTTTTACCCTTTTCTCATGAATGTACTTGATCATTTGGTGCATAGTGGATGATACCACTTTGTTCACATACAACCAGAGCCTCCCAATCAACAAATTGAATGAGGCAGGTATATCCATGACTTGGAAAAGTTGAGTGCAAACCAAAGACCCTATTTGGATCTGGAGAGAAACAGTCCCCATCACAGTTCTCTTGGTATTGTCATAAGCCCTCACGATTGTACAGACGGAGTGATGTCTAGGATGTTAACCCCAAGACAGTGGCGATTCTTAGAGCACATACATTTAATGCAAAACTTATATCGACTAGACAAAATGGCACTTGTTGCCCCTTGTACCCAATAGTGATGTACAAAGCCTTGTTATGTGTAGATCCTTCTGGTGGCAGATCCTCATCGGAGAAGGTAATGATTGGATTAGGGGTGAGTATGCTTAAGAGAGCCACCATATCTTCCGGTGCAGCGTCAATGGGGACCTCAATTCTAGCTAAGGCGTTCAATATGGCCTGTCAATGCTTGTAGGATGTCACCATGATGTCCCACATTGAAAGGTATGCTTAAGTTTTCTTCAATTGCTTTATCAACTCATTGTCCTCTTCGATAACTTCATCTATTTTTCCCTTTCCCTTGTCTTTGATTGGTCCTTTATCGATGGTTTTCGTGACAAGCTGTGGAGGCTGATAATGACGGCCTGACCTTGTCAGATGATCAATCTCGACAGAAGTAGGTCCTTCTACAGTCCCATCTTCTTTGAACCAATCACAATCTGTTCCCACAAATGGTTTCTCCGTCTCTTTCCAGATGGAAGCATCACTTTCTTTGTTGGGATCATACCATTTGAGGTCTACTGCCCCTAGATTATGTTCTTCCAGGAAGAACAAGTCTTGTTCATTATCCAACTACTGCTGCCATTCATCATCCTCCGCTTCAATTAGGTGAATTCCCCAAAACTCTGGGATGTCAATGAGGGATAATGGATATCCTAAGGGGGTAATATAGGTGATAGGGTTGAAGGATACGGGGTCAGATTCGATGAGGCTGATATTTTGGTGGTTTCGCAGGGGGTTGTGGGTAACATGGGGCTGCTTTGGTGGTGGCTCAATGATATTCTGGTCAATGAGGTCTTGGATATCATGGCGGAGGCGCATGCAATCATCGTTATTGTGGCCAGGGGCTTGGTGGTAGGAGCAATGTTTGAACATATCGCAGCTCGGTGGTGGCGGGGTCTTTTGAGGTTTTAGCACTTGGAGGTGGCCCTTTTTGAGGAGATGATCTAAGGCTGAGGAGAGGGAGATCTCTAGCTTGGCCAAACAGCGAGGAGGCTTTTCCGGAAAGGGCGATTGGATGAGTTTTCTTTGTTGGAGGGTTGGTACGGCCTAGGAGGGTATGCCATGGGTTGACTTCTAAGGGCATTGACCTCCGGAGTGTTGTGGGAGTAGTTGGGCCTTTTTGACTAACTCGACGGCTCTTCCTTCTTAATCTTTCCTTTCCTGATAGCATCTTCAATTCGCGTTCCAACTTCAAACAACTCCTCAAAGGTGGAGATGGATTTATAGAATATTTTCTCATAGTAGAGTGGTTGCAGATTTCGAATTAGCATTCTCACTTGTTCCTTCTCAATCGGCCGGTGGGTCATCTGGGCCACTTTGTTCCTCCATCTACTCAGGAAAGCAGTGAAGGATTCACTGTTGTTTTGCCGGGTAGTTTCCAAATCCCTGGTCGTGACATCCAGCTCTTGATTGTAAGAATAGTGATCGACAAACACCCAAACGATGTCTTCCCATGCCCGAGTTTTGGAGGCTTCCAAGGTATGGAACCATGATAGTGCAGACTTTGTGAGGGTTTATGGGAACAACATTGTAATGTGCTCGTGAGTGCAGCCCATTGACTGGAAGATGCTCATACACAGCTTTACATGGCTTTTTAGATTTCTGGTTCCATCAAAGCGTCAATGGCGGGCATCTTGAAATTTTCTGGCAGTTTCAGCTTATTAGGCTCAAAAAGCCCTTCCAGGTCCAGCATGTAATCATCAACCCCCTTGCTCTTCCTCAATACACTTTCTAGCTTATCCACTTTGTCCATTTTCTCTTGGAGCTTTTTCTCATATGTAGGCGGTGGGACCCCTTGAAACCAATCTTCTTCCCCATTATTCTCATGTACAGCGACGGGAGGTGGTACAAACCCTGGCAGTGGTGGTGGCATGAATCCCGGTGGTGGTGGGAACCCAGGTGGGTACTACGGCTGCTGCTATTTCAATTCTTCCATACTTCAAAACTTGGGCCAGGCTGTCGGACTGCTGCCTTAAGGTTGCTCCCAACTCGGTAACCTTGTTTAACTCTTCCTGGTTCATACTGAAATAACTTGTCGGGCTGATTCTGACCAAACGATAATTTGAATTTCTGACCCAAGACGAGGATCCCGGCTGCTGACTTTGGGAATCTATACTGACCTACAGATTTTGAGAGGACTATATCAGATTCTGACAGCGACAACTTTAGACAGACAATGATAGTGATGTTAACAAACGTGGACTGACCGGTGTACAGACTAATTGAAATAGTGCGTGCAGACTGATAGGAAAGGTGAATGCATATGAGACAAGCATACGGATGCAAGCCCTAATCTACATGATGCTCATATTTCTAGCAGATAGCAGTTAAACAAGTAAGGTCTTAGCCATACCGAGTGTGCTAACCTTACCTTTTAGTATGATCACCAGGGTATAACAGGGGTTTATAGGATATTTCGAGAAGGTTGGATGGAGCTTATAGGAGAAACTGGTCGTATCTGGGTATTTCTGGGACGTCAGGACAAAGTTTCTGGGAGAAACTGGTTATATCTGGGTGAGTCGGATAGAGTTTCTGGGAGAAACTAATTATATTTGGGTGAGTTGGATAGCGTTTTTGGGAGAAACTGGTTATATCTGAATGAGTTGGATAGAGTTTCTAGGAGAAACTGGTCAAATTTGGATGCTTTTAGGATATATGGACAGAGTTTCCGGGAGAAACTGGTTATATATGGGTGAGTTGGACGGAGTTTCTGGGAGAAACTGGTTATATCTGAGATATCTGAATGAAGTTTCTAGGAAAAGCTGGTTAAATTTGGGTGAGTCGCATGGAGTTTTTGGGAGAAACTGGTTATATCTGGGATATCTGAATGGAGTTTTTAGGAGAAACTGGTTAAATCTGGGTGAGTCGGATGGAGTTTCTGGGAGAAACTGGTTATATAGCAAGTTTTCATACTCTTATATCTTAGGACCATCAAACAAGATTTGCGGTGTATATCTTTGTGAACATGGAGCAGGCATCCTTATCATGGTGCCTAGGCAGGTCAACTCAATGTAATCACATATGAGTGATTGCCTTGGGAATTATAAGAAAGAGGTTCTGCCTCATGCCATATAAGCGTCTACACCGCGCACGTAATCCCGTCAGGGCACATAGCAATTATATCACATTGTCCTATATAAAAAGATAAATGAACAGTCCTTTGAAAGGTTCTACATGAATCTACATGCAAAGGCTAGGTTTAGTCAAAGATGGTCCATTGAAGAGAGTTCTAATATACCGTCAGAGAGACAGTACGGAGGTTTTTACTCTTTTTTATTTACCTTCGAAGGGATAGTATCAACGGTGGCTTATGCCCTGACACAGCAAGACCTGGACAATGTCAGCGCCGCGTTTCAGACACAGTCGGAGGGGAAATGCAGGAGTGCAATACGGTGAACCAGACACAGTAAAAAGATAATTTTAATGATGCTTCTTATGAGTCAAACCTCTATATTATTTTGTTTTAAAATAAAATATCCCCAGCAGAGTCGCCAGATTGTGGACACGCGGGATTGGTTTCCCTTTTGTTTTGAAATTGATTTGAAGAAATGAAAAGATAGGTCTGTTGAAAACAGATACAGAGTCGCCACTTGGTCTTTAAGGAACTAAGAAACCTAATTTTGACTCACTCAAATGGATAAAGGGCACTGGCCCTTCATAACCAAAGAACTTGGCTCGGGGTTTTGGTACGAGAGAGGAAGGAGCCTTTGTCGCGACTAAAACACCCTCAACTCGCCCCATCTCTCGATGGGCCTCGATTTCATTCAAATAATCATCTTATACTATGTTTGGTTCAACAATTAATACTATGATAGCATATTACATCACACAAGAATCTTGAAATGGAAAATCCAAAGATAAGATATCATTCATAAGATCTAAACCAAATATCACACAATGTAAAAGTGGAAGATCACACAATCAAACCTAGAAAAAATCATCTAATCATATATCAAGTAATCAAGTTTTCTTAGCCTAGACGGGGGACATGAATTGTTCTTGGAACAACTAATCAAAGAAATCAAAATATGCTTAGCAAGCTAGAATGATGCATGTTAATCTTTGAGAAAAGAAGACCTCTCAATCCCTGGGACGGATGAGAAAGGAAAATTAGGTCGAGGGAAAGCATGAACGTATGATCAAGTTCATTTCCTTATAATCTTCTTAGATTAAGAGTCACAAAAACTCCAAATCTTGCATGGATGCAATGTATGATCCTAGAATGTGCAAAGGTTGTAGTGTGTTTGTGTTCATAGATTTGCTAAAGTGATTAAGAAATCTAAATATATACATGGATGAATGAAGAACATTATTATAGGATGTGTACAAATGTAGTATGAACTACTTCCTAAGAGATGAGCTAATTTGGAATACATATAAGTATCAAATCAAAGGAAAGAACTCAAAGCATGCTTGCTGTGAATAGTGGACAGAACAGTGAGTTGATTTTGTAAAAATGGGAAAGTGGGGTTAGAAATGTTTTTAGTTCATGATTTTTTATGGAGATCATCTTTATTGTATCTAGAACACATATCAAAAATCCAAACTACAATAACTATCACATATTGAGAGAAATCATATAAACAATAGAGGTTACTCAGAAATAGAATCCGTACAATTGACTAAAATGTTGAAAAATCTTAGAAAATGAAAACAAAACATCTAGAGGCCCATATTATACAAAAATTTCCCTAAGACACTTAAGTTCAGGGGAAAAATGAGTTGGTACCACTTATTTTGGAAAAGTTTTCTGAAAAACAAGTTGAAAGTCAACCTAGCTGCTGTGACAGTAAAAATAGAATGTCTGGAAGGAATGTTTGGACCAAAATGGAACCCTTCCATGTGTCTTCAAGTCAAACCAAAAATCGTGGGTGTTCTATAATTAGTTAGGAAGACTTTCCAAGTGGTCTTGTAATCTCCCATTGAGTATGGTACTCAGAATATTATTTTGAAGTTGAGTAACTCACTGTTTTGAAGATTTTTTTTAGGAAAACAAGGTTTATTTCTTGGAATCCAAACATTGGGGTTTTAGAGGGGTTTTGAAATAGGGGTTTTTGAAAGCATATTTTCAACATCAAATGGAGATTACAACCTTTTGGAATATCAACATCAAACTTAAGTCAAGAACTTCCAAGATTATTGGAGAGACTTGTTTTTCATTCGAATATAACTTCAAGAATACATAGGAATGTATTGAAGTTATAATCATCATCTATCAAACATGTTTTTGAGGTCAAGAGCTACTATCCATAAGGATTCACTCACCTCAAACTTTATGTCATCATTTAGGTGATGATGAATGTCACGCCCCGACGTAGCATAAATAAGGAAAGCGTTTAATTTCCTTTATGGACCCGTAGGTCGCGACAGTTTGAAGGATCGATTCCGTCCCAAACGTCGAACAACAAAACATAATAATCAGAGTAAAGCAATCAAGGCTTATAAAATTTTCTAACTTATTACATCTTATGATACGGGGTCAACTAAGGCACAGACCGCCTTAAAATAAAACAATAACTTAGTGTCTGTTACAGTCATCCTTATAAAACAAAACAGTTCATGACTTAAAACATATAATCAATAAACGGTTTTCTCATTCCAAAAGCAGCCATTCTCAATTAGCGTAGTCGTACGACTCCTCCTGGTTATAACCTGAAAAGCCTGGGCACGAATGTCCAGGACGCATCAACGTCGTCAGCTTCAAGAAGCTGGTGAGTATTAAAAACATGACTTTGAATGTAAAACATACCTATTTACCTTTTTCCATTTTTCAATTTGTATAAATCAATAGTTAAACTGCAGGAAGAATTCATTTATAAAACAACAAGGAATATATTAAAGGTCGTTCATTCATAAAAACAGATACTCGTGTAATGAGACAATGCACCTCACTCATCTTGCCGACTCTTTTCTCTCGACAGCCACAACAACCCACTATCTTACTCCTGGTATCTTTGAAACACTAAGATAGCCACACTTTAGCAATGGGGCGCCAGGGAGTGTCCAGTTTGCCTCACACTTTGGTCCGGGGTACCAGGGAGTGTCCAATGCCTCACACTTTGAATACCCTAACCGCCATGCAAATACCGGGGCAACCCCTCACGCAGTATCCAGACTCGAGTACCAGGGAGTGTCCGTAGGCCACACTTTAGCACTACCATGGGTGCCAGTGAGTGTCCAAATTCGGCGTCACACACTTTAACGCTTCCATGGGCGTCAGGGAGTGTCCATATTTGCCACCGTCGCATTTCAAAGATACCCTCTCCACAATCTCAACCACAACCACAACCACAAACTCAAACTCAAACTCAACCACAACACAATCTCAACCACAAACTCAAACTCAACCACAACACAATCTCAATCACATACTCTTTCCACACTACCATTACTCTTTCCACACTGACTGACACCCACATGCATGTACCACTGACCCCACATGTATGTCATGAACCTTAAACATGCGACAATTTACTGAAATATAAATACAACATGCGTACAGGGATTAATAACTTGCAATACAATGTTTTAATCATTCAAAACATAACCAAATAGAGTTCTGATTAACTAAATATCCCAAACAGAACTTTAACAGTACAAAAAGGTTGAACCAAACAGTCCCTTATCATAAAACAAGCAGAACCAGAATCTGCCAAATGTCGCTCGCGCGAAAAGTCGCTCGCGCGGGCCGCTCGCGCGATATGCCTAATTTTTCTTTTTTTTTTATATAAACTTTTCTGTCTGCCTGGGGAAGTAAGGATCGCGCGCGCGGATCGCTCGCGCGAAGGGTTTCTCGCGCGACCCTCGCTCGCGCGACCTGTCCAATCTTCATTTTTATAATAAAACTCTTCTGTCTGCCTGTAAAAGCGAGGATCGCGCGCGCGGATCGCTCGCGCGAAAAATCGCTCGCGCGGGCCGCTCGCGCGCGCGATCGTGGCGCGAGATGAAGCAGAGGCTTCATCTTCCCCGCAGAAACTGCTCTGTTTCAGAAAACAGGGTCTAAAATTGACCCATTTCAAATCTGTAAGTATATGGATCATATAGCATATGATTTTTTTCGGTTTTTCACAAGGATTAAGAATCCATTATCAATTTAACACAAATCAATCTAGAACTCTAGAATTTTATGAAATTCCAAAAGATGTCAAAACTTAATTTCTAATATACTTTCTCATTGGGACAAATTAAGGTCTAATACTTTGGGTACAACCTATATGACATGTAATCTATCATATTTATCTACAAAAACAGATTTTGGTTAACTTTGAAAAATTATGACTTTGAAGCTCAAGCTTCCATGAACGAATTTAGCAATGGTGGTTCATGTTTACATACACCCAATCAGTAATTGAATATGACATTACAACCATAGTGAGTTTAGAATACTCACTGAGTTTAAAAGTAGAGAGATTTGTTGAGAAAGATAGCTAATTCAAGAAACCCAAATGAAACTTTAAGCCTGAAGCTATGGAGAAATAAACTTCCTCTCTCTAAAATTGCAGTGGTTAGACTCTCAAGCTCACTCTAACTCTCTGTGTTTCTATGTGTGCAGAATGTGTGAGTGTATGGATGAGAGTGTAGCATATATAGAGGATGTATTTTGATGAACTTGGAGGCCAAGCAAAATGTTGATTACCCAACAAATTGAATTAGTTTAACTAATTCTCTAATTCCTCCCAATTAGCAGCATAAAAACATACGTATATATATACACTGATATGTGTATAACCCCACAGATGCCCCAAGAGTCAAGTAGGTGCTTAGGGGTCAATGTGGGGGTGTTTGGCAAACCCAGCTTTTGGCACAACAATACACACACACACAAAGCATTGCCAAACAAGGCCTAAGCCAATGATCACTTGCCATTAATAGAAATAAAGCATGAGTCATGTCAAACTTTACGTCATGTCCAAAAACTGTGCAAGTTTAGCACAACGCGGACAGTTTTGAAAGTAAACTGATATTTTGGTGGCGCGCTGTTCACCACAAAAATACAGAAAATTCATTTTAACGTAGGAAGTGATTTTCTGGTTTCATAAAAATACAGCTTGAAATAAAAGGGAACATTTCCACCGTTTTGAAATACAGATTTTGAAATCCACACAGGTATTACTAACTTTTGTAAAAAAAATTGCAATTTGACCCCAATAAAATTCTTAGCTTGCAATAATTCAAGGAATAAAATTTAGAACATGAGAAATGTAATTTAAATGAAACAGTCAATACCAGATGAAATTAAATTAAATACGAAAATAAAATTTTAGAATTAAATGGAAATGCAGGTTGTTACAATGAACTAGTAAGTAAATACAAAAAAAATAAAAAAATAAAAAAAAGAAATGAGATTAACAAGAGATGAACATAGTATGCAAATAAGCAAGTAAAGCAATCAATTGATGATATTCAATGAGATTTTGGATTTGTAGCTTGGTGTTTCACTTATATATGGTGACTTTGGACATGGAAGTAGCTTCCTATCTCATAAATACTCACTAAATGGTGGTTGGATGTATTGAATGCGAAGTAAGGAGGAGTAATGAAGTAAAAAACAAGGTTGAAAACTCACATTCTTGTTGGAAACCAAGAGGAGGAAGCTCACTTTCACTATCCTAACCTTATCTTTACAACTTTCTCTAAGCTTTGTATTTGTACCCCCCAAAATGAGAAGTCAAGGGGAAACCATAGGAATCTAATATTGTTGCTGAAATCACACACGACAGTTGAGAGATGTGTGGACGGTTTGTGTCGTCTGGTTGGTAGAGTTGTACTCCCAAGTCCTCGATGAAAAATTCTTATATAAGTGAGTGCGTGGATGGTTTGTTCACGGTTCAGACGATGATGAGGGGAAAATCCTGCTTTGGGAGAAGGAGAGGTCGAGGCTCTTTTCTGGTGAAGTTAATCAATATAATTAACTTTGGGCTTGCACATGTATTGGCCAAAGTTTGACGAATCGGGGATGTTAAGACTATGTTGATTCGGGGTGTGCATGTTGGTACGGAAGTAGGGGCGGACCCAAAGAGGGACCGGAGGGGGCCACAGCCCCTACAAAAAAAATTTGAAAATTTTGAGGGTTTATATAGAATTTTGAAGATTTGAAAATATTTTACATAGTGGCCCCTCCAAATTTGTGACTTTACATGTGAAGGTTCTTAACACATAGTGTCCACTTGACTTTCATTATGTTGAAATGGTGATGTGTTAGGAATCATATTTGGGGATAAAAAAATTTGGGAAGAATAACATTACAGGATTAATAACAACATCCACTAATGTGACCGTGCGACATTAAAAGTCCTTATTAATAGTGAAGGGGAAGGGTAACATCCCCTTATTTAGCTCATGAGATAAACAATGCCTAAATCTAATTTGCCACAACTACTCCTTCGATTCTTTGTCTCACTTAAAAATAAAAAATATGAATAAATGACCCAAAAAAATTTTCTCGAGGGCACTGCCCCCGAACCCCCGCATGGAATTTGCCCCCCCTAACACAAAATTCTGCGTCCGCCACTGTACGGAAGACGGTCAATGGTAAAAGGTTGCAAAGTTATCAACTTTGTGAGTACTCCGGTTGAGGGGGTGCTAGTCATGTGTGATAGAATGGTTGGACAGTTTTCCCACAAGTGATAAAGGGAGTGATTGTTGAGATTATATCACATGTGGGATAATCCCATTAATTTAGGGATTGGGATTTGGCTAGATTCCTATTATAATTTGGTTTCCTTCGTAATAGAGTTGTATTACTTGTCCAATAAGTAATAAGTTTTAACCTCTATTTAAGGGGATGTTGTATAGGAATTTAGGAAGCCCTTGGTGTACCAAGTTGGGGATCTCCCCTCATATGGGTGTATGGTCCAGGGTGAAAGAGATATTAATCATTAGGGTGAGGCGTGTTCACAATGTTATAGGGATGTGAGATAGAGATGATATTTCTTTGTCTCTATGATTTCTCTATATATTACAGTGATTATGTTAGGTTTTTTGGAATATTGAGTGGAGAGTGTACAATGGTCTTATATTTGGGTTATGAGATTTAATCCATGTAACTTGTACCAATTATTTCACTCAATAGCAAAAGATTGGATCTCGTGGGCGTGGACTTAGACAAGTGTTTGGCCGAACCACATAAAAATCCGTGTATATTTTTTTTAATGTGTATATTTAATTACTGCTCATGTGTATATATATTTATTTGAAAGAATTTAATTCTACGTGTTAAATTTCCAACATATGAATTTTGGCCACTCAACTAGCCTAGTTAGTTCTCTATACTTACTTTGATCGTGCAATGTCATAGTCAAATCATACAAAGGCAATTGCAATGGTCTTGGGCCTACTTTTTGATTCTCAATCAATCATTATCCTGTAAATATTGACATTCACCTAACTTCATGCATCACCTGTTTTAGTGGTCCAACCTAAAATATTTTAATTACCATTAATGGTAAATCAGCTCTTTGCTTCCTTCCCATAGAGAAATTATACGATGACAGTCAACTCATGTTATGGTCACTGACTTACTGTGTGATCTGTGTATCATTGTAGAACTCCATACACTGGACTCACAGAATTATTAAATTATACTGTAGTAAAAATCGCACATAAATAATGACCATACAAGATAATTTTTGTCAAATTAAAATCTCAAATTAATTTTCAAATGCAATGATATATAATATTACATCATCTCACATAGAAATAAAAGTATTTAAAAATTAAATTTGAGATTAAAGAATACCATTACTCTTGGTCAAACATGGTACAACAAATAATTAACCACGGACACAAATGCTGTGGTTCAACCCCCACATTGTTGTGCACCTAATTAACCTTTTTATCCCATGCTCAATAGGACTGCTTTCCCGTGACCTGTCACCACACTGGTGTGCTTGCTAAGTGCACTGTAAAATGCGTGAATACATGTATATATATATATATATATATGTACGTACTTACACATATACACATTAGTATTAATTTTATGTACACTAACCTAGTAAGATTATATATGTTGTATTTGGTGGTGTTATCTTTTGGACCTGTTTGGGAATGATGAAAATAGGTTCAGGTTCAAATAAAGTCTCACTTTTATTGGTTTCTATGAAAAGTAGTGTGTGTTGACTTGGAAAAAAAACCAATTCTTGGACAATTCTAAATTATGCATAGGCTCTTACGTATTTAAAAAAAAAAGCTACACAAATTCAGATCGAACTATTTAGAACTGATTCTTCTCCAAACTACAAAAATCGATTCTTGTTTTACTCAAAATTTTCTTTATGATAGTCAATTTAAAAAATGATTAAAGAATGAGGCATCGAAATAGTGCACCGAAATGATCAGTGTCGTCCATCTTGCTGGGACCCATGCCTAGCAAACGTGGATCCCACCGAGATGGACAACACTGATCATTCGGTGCACTATTTCGGTGCAAAAATTCAGTACCTCTAGCAGTGTTGGTAAAAAATAGTATCACATATTTTTTTTTTCGGAAAAAGGGTGATAATATAGTATAACATGTAAGATTTGAAATCCATATACTTTTCTCTTAACATTATGTATAAATGAGATAAATATTAGCTAATCACGTACTTCGAGACTTTTAAGTCCAGACGGTATGGGGATCTTTAATAAACTCTTGTTGAGAAGTTCAACCTATACTTTTCTCTTAACCATAGTTGCAAAAAGCAAGGCTGCTTTTGAAACACCACTTGTTAAGAAACAGGTTCAAGTTAATTTAGCAATTCGATGAATTAAGGTTAAATATATACATTTAGAGTCCATTTGGATTAGCTTTTAAAATTATAGAATTTTAGTGATAAAACCCTCAAATTGGATTTTATAGGTCTAAAACACATCCCGTTTTTTAATTTGGACAAAACTCCATCCTTTGTGAAACTTTACTCTATCAACTCCCTTCACCTATTTGACTAACTAATCTCAAAGACTAAAATGCCCCTCTCAGATTTGTTTGGAGAGAGAGAGAGAGAGAGAGAGAGAGAGAGAGCATCAACGACGACACCATCGGCGACCTTCAACGACATCAGCACCTCCACCGACGATCGTCAACGACAGCAGCACCTCCACCGGCGACCGTCATGACGCCTGAAACCACCATCACCACCACTGTCGCCTGAAACCACCATAACAGTTGCCGGAAATCAGCACCCCACCTCCCATCGCGATCCCTTCGCGAAGCTACCAGACCTTTGTGATGGTCATGCAACCCCCAATTGATGAAGTACTGCGCTGACCCACATCAGTTAAAACCACACAAAAAGGCTATGCTTGGAGGTAAATGGGGGTTTATGGGTTGTTGAATTTGGGAAATGGGTTTACCTTTATCTCTGGCACCAGGATGCAATCATTCTATGCAATGGCATCATTGTATGGATGTGGATGTAAATTGGTGCCTAGGGCTAGGAGGGTTCACGATTTTGATTTGCAGTTTGTATGGTAAGTATTTGGTCTATATCCTAACAGAGTTTGGGGGAATTCTTTGGGTGTGAGGCTTGTTTG
The DNA here is from genome assembly GCA_033977485.1 of Hydrangea macrophylla. NCBI lineage: Eukaryota > Viridiplantae > Streptophyta > Magnoliopsida > Cornales > Hydrangeaceae > Hydrangea > Hydrangea macrophylla. The sequence continues at coordinate 84,482,440 of CM066990.1, forward strand.
TTGTTTGTTGCTTCTTGTTGAAATTTATTAAAGTTATGTAAAATTTAACACAAATATTTTTTTTAAAGTTAATATCAGTCTATCACTATATAGTATGTGAAAATTTCAAATTTCACACAACTACCTTAATTTGTAAAGTTTTGTGAAAATTTCACATAAGTAATTATGTGAAACTTTAGTATGTGAATTTTCCGATTCTTGAGTGTATGTTTAAAGTTTTGTCAAATTTATAACTTTCACACAACTATCACTGTAAAGTTATGTGAAAATTTCAAATTTCACGGAAATACCGCTGTAAACTTATCGTTCTGTGAAAATTTCAAATTTCACACAACTATCTTTGTAAAGTTATGTAAAATTTGAAAAAGTCACACAACTATCCTTGTAAAGTTATGTGAAATTTCACATAACCCTTATTTGAAAACAAAAGTGAGTTAATTTAAGTTTTGTTTGAGAGAACTTTTTGTGCTTTGCTCGTTGTGTGAAATTTCACACTGAAAAAGTTGTGTGAAATTTCACACTGAAAAAAGTTATGTGAAATTTCACATAACTTTTTTTTATGTCCAGAATTTTATAGCGACAATGGTACTTGTTTGATAGATCTCGTCGAGTAGGTTCCGAAAATATTAATTTTACAAAAAAATGATTTCTAGATCAAAAGTTATGGATTTTTACAGTTTGAAATTTTTTTAAAAAGTTTGTTAGGAAAGTCAAGTTGTAACAGTTTGCTCAAAATGAAGGAGCGCCTGAGTTTCACAAATTGTTAGGTACACGTGGCATCAGGTGGTATACTTTTGAATAAGAAGGCACATGACCGGGTAGGCACATTTGGACGCGCACATGTGCGCGTGCGCCAAGGGCAATTTTGTCCCAAAAATGTGCAAGAGAGTTATTACCAACATTGTTTTGCGCGTGGACTAAGAACTATAAAAGTCCAATCGTTTATCCTATTCACTAATTAACCCTTAAAATTATCACTTTTAGAATAAGAGATTTTTTTAAAGCTAGGTAGCTAGGAGTGGAGCTTTTTAGAAGGAAAAAAAATATTTAAAAAAATTGCCCTTTAGCTTCAGAAATGAATAGATTTTCTTGAAAAACAGTGAAAATAATCTCTAATGGTCAAATCTCTCTGATCATTTCTTAATAAGTGAATGTTGGCCCAAAAAAAAACAATCTCAAACAGACCCTTAGAAGTTCGGTTGCTTAATGAATCAAGTTTGAAGAGCACTGTGATTGAAATGCTTATGCTTCTGCATAGTTTATCTATCCATCCTAATAGAAAAGAAAATGGTGGGGGTACCGAATCTTTTTATTCAATCACTACAATTAACAAGTAAACCATAATATTTTGTGTACAAAATATAGTATATTTTTTATTTTTTACTGTAAGAAAAAATAATGAGAAATGCTAGACACACATCCCAAATCACACCCCAAATCACACCATATGCTTTAAATGTATGTACCTTTTGCTGTTTGAACTTTTCACACTTTTCTGTGCACTACTTACACAGCACAAAGTTCATATATTTAAAGCAAATATGTGATTTGGGGTGTGATTTAGAATATGTACCTAGCATTTCTCAAAAATAATTGCACATGATCCAAACTAACCCACCTAGACCACCTATCCGAGTTAAACTTTTTCCACTTTCTTCATTTTTCTTTCTCATTCTCTTATTTGCACTCACCATATAGCGATAAAGGTTTCTTAACATCTCCCTTACCCCCAAATCAAACAAACGTATTAATTGAGACTTGAGTGTAGTCAACAAATTAAAATTTTATCATAAGATGGATTATGGAATAAACAAAGAACCAAAAAAAAAAAAAGACAACATAATGGGTAATTTGGTCAATATTGTAAAGCGAATATTGTGGAGATATACTCCTGCCTGCAGGTGTATACATGTGTGTGTATACAAATATGCTCAAAACACATATAAATATAAATACATATTATAATGAAACTTGTATCATAATGTAATGTGGTTAGGAGAAAATATAACATTGTATGTACCGATGTGGACATGACATCAACCTAATGTTGTTTACAGTTGGCTTAATAAGTCCGACATGATTCCTCAACGATGAAAATTAAAACGAATACCCCGCAAATAGGCAGCGGTCAGTCAAGCTGGTTCCGAAGGAGTAGTGGGACCCACTGGTTTTATTATAAGACCCTTTGATAGTTGATGTTGTGAAATTATCTAATGGCCCTATTTCTAGTTTTTTGAATTGAAAAAGAGAGAGAGAGAGAGACATTCAACCCCCAAATTGTGAGAGTTGTTAAATGGAATCTTGTGCCTTATATTTGCCTCTTTTTCAAACTTTTTTTTTTTTTTTTTGGGTACATTGACAAAAAGTTTTCATTCGAGGGAAGAGGACGATGAGGTCTTTAACACTGTATCATTGTACTCATGTTGTCTGACGCGTCAATTAAATTTGTTTATGTGTAATAATCACTACCAATAAAAACCATTTAAGGGAGGTAGTTATAATTTGAAAATACTTTTGCTCACCCAATTTTTGGTGCATCAATGCTAATTCAAGTATCTTATTGGTCAAAACTGTGGGACTCATGATTTAATTAATGGTGTTTAATCATGGGTCAAACTGTATTGACCAAAAAGAGATTTGGGTGCGCATTGGTGCGCCAAAAATTGGGTGAGCAAAAAATGCTCTCTTATAATTTTGGGGAAAAAAAGAGTATAAAGTTGATAAATTTTCATAAATGAGTAGATAATGATGGGTGTGTCACAACAGATCGAGAAATTATTTAGTGAGCCCGTCACGCGCATGTCAGCATGTTGATGTGGTGTGACTAATTAATCCTAATCACCCACTTGCCCCCTCCTTCTAGGGAGTTCATGACAAGTGGTGAGTGGAATTTCAAATTTTAAATTTGATAACCACTCCACTTGTCATGATCCCTCAAGAAGGAGGGGGCAAGTGAATAGTTAGGATTAATTGATCACACCACATCAGCCATGACGGGCTCACTGAATAACTTCTCAGATCGACCATCAGATCAGCATGATAACATGATGCGATGACTACGAAGCATGTACACAAGTATGTTGACTCAGAAAATCCTAAAAAATGAGGATACGATACGGAGGGGTTATGACAATTACTTATATATATATATATATATAGGGAGAGGATCTTAAGTGCACCGAGCATAGTGCACTGGATTTTAAGCCTAAAAAATCCGCAAGTCGACGGGATAGCAGGACAGGGCGCGGGTCAGTGGGGCAGCCCGCATAGTTTTTTAGGCTTAAATGCCAGTGTACCGGGTCAGTGCACTCTACCCAATGTACTTAAGATTATTTCCCTATATATATATATATATCTATTATATTTCAACTTTAACTGCATTTCTTATGTTTTTCAAGTATGTATTGCAATTACTATCTACTTCATATATAATTCTTATTTATCAAAAATTATTTTAACTTTAAGTGGTGTAACGTTAAGAGAAAACTAAAGCCACATAGGTTTAAAACATGTTAAAAAGCTATAAAAAGACTTCATTTTGGTCAAAAACAAGTTTACGTTCGTTCATGTCTCTTGAAGTGTACATCTCGCTGTGTCAGTGCTTAGTCTGCCTCTGAAATAGCAAAAAAGAGATGACACGTATTTGCCATAAGCTCGCTGGGTCGTTGACTTAGTACCATCTATACTTATTCATTCTCATCCTTTGGTGTATTTTTTCTCAATCTTTGTCTGTCTACCACCATATAATTGACACGTGTCCCTAATTATTACTAAATTAGTAATTGTATTATTAAAGCAGGGTAAAATTAGTATGGATAAGTCACACATATCAACTAGTGGTGATAATTGAGCAAAAATTCACGCCCTTTTTTTTATAGCAGATTTTGTAAACTCCTATGTACACAGTACTCAAAGAAACAATCCTTACAAAGGGTTTGATTTCAAAAAAGTGTATTTAATTAAGTAACTTGCAAATTAATTCATCTACCTACTCAAAATTTCGTTTTTTGCTCAAAATGTTTGTTACTAACAGAAAGACTAAAAAGAACAGACCATTCAAAGCACTACCCTTAAATTATAGATTCAGTACCAAATCAACAAATTAAACATGAATTTCAAGCAAAAAAAAAATAGGGTATGAAGTTGCAGCAATATACTGATACGGACTGGGCTGATTGATATGAATTGGGCCCCAGTCCCTGTAACATTCCTGATACTCTATATATATAGATAAATATATAAATGTCTTGGCTTGGAAGGGTCAGAGACTCAGAAGTACCTGCTGAACCACTGGGCCATAGTTATTCTAGGACATATATATGTTTGATACTTTGCAACATGAAAGCCCACATATATATATATATATATATATGGAATTTCTTTTTATGAGAATTTTTAGAAAAAAAGTGATTAGAATAAAAGAATTTGAGTGTACATAACAAATACACGAGTATACATAGCAATTTCCTATATATATATATATATATATAGCAGGAAAAGACCTAACTACGTACAGCTACAGTATATAATTTTATATAATAATGATACACCCACATCCAATCATATTCTATGCTTTAAATGCATGTGTTCTGTGTTGTGTGATTTTTCACACTTTTCTGTGCACCACTTACACAACACAGAGTATATATATTTAAAGCAAAGATGTGGTTGGAGGTGTGATTGGAGATGTGAGTGTATCATTATTGGATTTTATATATTTACCATTTTTAGTGGTCAAAGATGGTATGACTAATGACTTTCTCTAAGACTAAAGTAGAATTCTCAATATTCATAACTCTAAATTAGAGCAACTGACTTAATTTAGTTGGTAAAAAGCTCTTTATGCCACACTCATGTCAGAGTTTGAACCTCACCTCCTTTCCCCGGACCTTGGCACTTATCATGTCATCACAAATCACTATACCAAATGATTGGAAAAAAAAAAAAGAACAAAAAAAAAAACAAAAAAAAACAAAACAAAACAAAATCAGACTACCTAATTATTGTGATATAAACATTTTTGCTAGCATTCCAAACTTGACATACTCTACTTTCTTCCAATGCAAATTTGATTGCATTAGTATATACAATACAATATATCCTTTTCAAATGCGCTGCTCATTATGTATTAGAGTATCTCCAATTAAAATGTCAAATCCTATTTATCAACACCAACTGTTACATAATGAAGGTAAATCCATCTGTACCACTCCTATCCTATGTGTCAAATATTTAGATGGCATCTTACATTAAGTAAACCCATGTCATTTATGTAATTTTAGGGCTTGCATGGTAACGCTGTGATTTTAATTTTCAGTTTTGATTTTCATTTTTTGTATTGAATTAAAGGCATGAATGATTAATACAAAAACTAAAATAAAAAATTACAATATTACCATGCGAGCCCTTACTATTTTATAAATGGGTTCCTCTCTAAAGCATGTTATGATATATTTTTTTTTTACTTTTTGAAAACTTTAGTATAATAAAATAATAAGTTTGACACATCAGATTGAGTTCTTATTGGTAGGAAATGCCAAATTTAAGAACATCAAATTGCAACAAAAGCTTATATATATACTAGGTGGAGTTTGCACGTGCAATGCACGTACCAGTTGGAGGGAAATTGTTATTTGTTGTTTTAGAGATTCTAATATTTGGTGTTTTTTTTTGGGAAAAATACCCAAAAAGTATAAAGTTTATTTATTTATTTTTTTATGGTCTATGTGTGTGAAACAGTTTGTATATATCTTTGTGTACAGCTATGGTTTGATTTCATTTGTGATACACCTGTTGAATGAAGCAAAGAGAAAAGATAAAAAGAAGACATGAATTCCACATTGATAACAAAACAATATTATTGCAAAACAAGTTGCAAGTAACAATCAAGCGTAATTTGATCGAAGAAGTAAATATAAACACTATCATAGCACTACTCGTATTATGTTTACAAACAATACCGAGAGTAAAAGATAAACGAAGTGCTTCATATAAGCTTAAAGTCTCAACTAATCAAACAACACCGATGTTGTATGTTCTCTATCTTTATTGTTCCTTATCCTCTGTTGCAGCTTCTGGTTGATGATTTCCCTGCCTCGGGGGTTGGTTGATTTTGTTGTTCTTGTTTCTTTGGCCAAAAAAAAAAAGAGAAAGAAATGCCTAGTTACTACAGTCATTTACATTGCTATCAATCATTCAAATTAGCTCAAACAATATCACAATCTTTGAAAAAAATTAACCATGCATCTAATATAAAGAAATTCACGCACTCAGATTGTTTTATCCAATCTTAGACATGGTGAAATAAGGCAAGGATAGTCCACCTTTTTATTAATTTCATGCACTTCTATTTTTTCTTAACAGCTGCCTCCCATCTACAATATAAGCAAAAATCTATATTACCTTGTTTGACAGAGCATCTACCAAATAGAATTCCTTCTTCATATAATTGGTAGTTTCTGAAACAAATATGTTGATCTAGATATCTTAGATACAGTATCACATGAAATCTTATTTGTAACCTTATTAATTCTTCGTTATGCGCAAGTCTATATAACCAAATATATACTTCTCTGATACTTCACCTTTTCATTTGAACTCATACTTACATTTGCCCACCTCCATCTCATTTCGTGAACAGTTTGAATTTCTATGCAGTAAAGTCTTCGATATAATATTGTGACTCCGGAAAAGTATACCTCATGTCATTAGTTTGTCAGCAAATTATTACCGTCTACTATAGCTTGTCTAAGAAGCTAAGCTGGGAATTAAATTACTGTCTGAAAATCTATTTGCTCTTTATTTCTATAATTTACATTTACACTTTCAAACAACTACTGGACTTCTGTCCGTAAAGAACTATTCTCAGAACATTTGTGAATCCCTATTTTTCTCAACAGTACTTTACAACCACATGTTTGCTCCAATTGATTGCAACTTTCTAGAAATCCACTGGTAAAAATTCAATCTCACAAATCCAGTACTATTGATGAACTCAATAGTTAGTAGCCTCCCAAGTCTATTGAGACCAAGAACCCCCTCAGCCACTATGTTATCAAAGAAGAAATGAAATGTTCATCAAATGCAACTGATTTTTGGAGTAACATAAAGCAAATATTATTAAACTTCCAGCTTTAATCCCACCTTATAAGGCAAAAGCTGTTAATGTTTATCTAAGTGACTTCAACTAAAAAATTAAATTGAGATAATTAAGAGATTTGAGTCCATTTGGCATAAGTTTTTTACAGCTTTCCCAAAAACTGAATTGAAGGAAAAATCAACAAATACAAACACATACAACCCCAACATATTTTAAAAAGCTGAAAAACTAATAACCTGTGAATCTTAAACCTCAGTCGGTTGCAAAAAATCAACAAATACAAGCACATACAACCTCTCTCAGTTGCAAGAATGAAAACATAGAAGGTGTAAAGATGACTTGTACATCAAAGAAGTGGAAACCCTAAATCATACCTGATAAACTCGGATAGGCAGCTATTTACTTCACGTAAAACAACCGATTGGAGTTTGTAAGGAAATCCAAATGGAGCAAAGAATAAAAGCCTGAAATGCAACCAGTATAGAAATCACGAAGTAGACCAATTATAGAAAGATGGGTTGTAGATATGGGTAGTTGAGTGGATGTCGGGGACAGAGGAGGTGCGAGGAGAGAGAGGTGTTGCAGAGGCGGTGTGGGGTTGGAGCGAGAAGAAACAGATCAGAGATCGGTGCAGTACGGCAATTGTTGTTACGGTGGGTGTTGGGCGTTGTTGAGTGGATGTCGGGGACGGAGGAAGCGAGAGGAGAGAGAGGTGTTGCAGAGGCTGTGTGGGGTTGGAGGAAAAAGAAACAGAGCAAACGGGAAAGGCTGTAGAAGAGCAATACGGCGGGCGGTGATTGTTACGGTGGGTGTTGGGCGTTGGTTAGTGGAGTCGGGGAGGGAGGCGGCGCGAGGAGAAATAGATGTTGCAGAGGAGGTGTGGGTTTGGAGGGAAAAGAAACAGAGAAGAAAGGGATATGGTCGAAGTGCAAGGGGAGAGAGAAATAGAAAGATTGTCGTTGCTGTGAAATTACAATTGTGGATAGATGAAACTGCAGAATACCGAAATTGACGGGAGCAATTGACACTGCAATTGACAATGCCACCGACGTAACTCGCTCTTTTATTTATGTAGTAGATAGATAGATATATATATATAAATTTGGCACGTTCAATTTTAAAATATTGGGTGGGAATGCTCTTAACTGTATTCAGACTCAGAATAATAGATTCTCTCAAAAGATCAATTAAAGCATTGGCTACACTTGGCATAGCTTATGTGATTCAATCGTAAAAAAATGTTTTTGGCCAAAAACTTGTCTAAGTGTAGATTTTGGCCAATCCCAAATTTGTGCGACTGCTTCACATTTTTCAGTGATTAAATCGTAAATTTTTTTTGTCAAATTCTATAATTATTTCTATAACTCCAAAAATTGTTGCCAAACACCGTCATCATATAATATCACGAGTCGGATGTCTGGATTCCAAATGAAGGATTATATTTTTAATTGCATTCAACCCCTCAAAGTTACAAGTAAAAGGCCTACATGGGAGTTTAGTCTCATACTACTCATAGTACTCTAGCCCATGTACACATTATTTATATGCCTTGATATTGATACATGGATATATATAGGGCAGACATATTTATATGTGCCTCTAGTTTTAAGGGTTGGCTTAATTTCCCATGTTGCCAGCTTCTTCTGGACCACCACCACCACCTCCACCACCGCGCCCGCCACCGCGTCCGCCACCGCCATAGCCACCACCTCCTTTTCCGCCACCACCATAGCCACCACCTCCTTTGCCACCACCATGGCCTCCTCCGTGACCGCCACCACGACCTCCTCCATAACCACCGTGGCGTCCTCCATAGCCACTTCCATAGCCAATGCCATGCCCTCCTTTAGGGCCATCAAAGCCTGCAGCCTCTACATGATTCGTTTGTTGATCAGCTAACTCCGCTGCATAGATAAACAAAGCGTTTTTACCATCCATAGTAAAATTGGTTATAGCCGATATGCCCAAAATTAGAGTGCTGGCAAGTATATATATAGGGCGGAGCTATGATTTTATTTTAGGGGGCACAAATGTATGCGTGGGTTCGAGACCAGCGCTTTCGATACAAATTTTTTTTCTTAGATATGTTATATAAAAAAAAAAATTCAAGGTTTTTAAAAGTTGTGTAATTGATCCATGGATTTCACATACAGTGGCCTGAAAAGTAAACATAATTAGTCAATAGACAAATCCATAACTTTTTTGTCAAAACAAATGTGTTCATATGCTTAATGTTTAATTATTTTTTGCTACATTTTCTTATAAAATAAATAATTTTTAATATATTCAAAAGGGATATCTACAAGGCTTTAAATACTTGAAGCTAATTGAGTACATAAGATGCTAATTTGGGTGAAAGTTAGAAAAATTTAACGATCAAAGTGACATTTCTGTACTTTAAAGGGGTCAATTAAATTTTTTTAAAGGGGCACAAATACACAGAGCCATCACTTGCTCTATTGATTGTAGGCGTGGGCCTAAAGCCCCCACATATGAACAAATTTTTAGGGCCCCAACACCTAGTACTATAGTACCATTGTCAATATTAATATCCCAACCTGCCAGTCCTTTTTCCTCTTTTCTTTAAAAAAAATAAATAAATATTGAGTTAATTGACAGGCTCAGCTCATGACACACTCTCTCTACATTCTCTCTCTCTCTCTCTCTCTCTCTACATTCTAACACAAATAGAGGGCCCTCTTTTGACTAAAAAAAAATCTAACAGAGTTACATAGCCATCCACGTTGGGTTTTTCATTAATATTTTACAGGTTTTAGAAATAAGCCGCCTAAACTTATATGATTTAATCAAATTAGGGGTGTTAAACAAATTCTACTAACAATTCTATAGTTTTATACATAATTATGTATAGGTATACTCAAAAAATTTTGTCTCCGGAGCGTTGCCCGCTAACCCCCGTATGGTCTAGACCCCTCAACCAAAAATCCTGAGTCCACCCCTGTTGTTAGTATTTTATGGTAATTAGTTAGTAGTATGTAGAGACCCCCTTTTAGTTGTTCGCCTAAGGTCCCTAAAACTTCAGGACCGGCCCTGCAAATACATACAACACAAAATACATAAAAAAAATAATAAAAAATAATAAAAAATAAAAAATTATAAATTCAAATAGTTGAGGGGCCTATGCCCCTGGTCGCACACTGGCTCTGGCCCTGTTTAATAGTTCACATTTTAAATTTCTAAGATGGTGAGTTAAAGATTAAAACATACTTATTTAAAAACAAACGAATCTTATCATATAGCTGTTCCAAAAAAAATTTGTGATCATTTTACACTATGTATACTTACTTTTTTTAGAAACCTCAGTATCCATGGGCTGAGCTTGAGTCTCATTGGGATTGTCACAGCCATGCCGGCCGCAGTGACGACCACCACCTCTGCCTCTGCCTCCTCCATACCCTGTCACATCTACGTGGTCCGTTTCTTTGTTCACTGCAATTTCCCAAGCACCAGTTAATATATATATATATATATATTTCTTATATTTTCTATGTTTTTTTTTGGCAAAGTTTTATGCTTCACACCCTCATATCTACGGGTGTAATTTGGAGCAGAAATTCTGATTCCGACGATTCTGTTTTGAAAAATTCCGATTTTGAAAACTAAAAATGCACTCCGGAATCTGAAAAATTCGAAACAGAGAATTCTTTTGAGATGTCCGAAAAAATATTTTTAGAAAATTTTTTGAACATTTTCCGAAATTTTTCCGAAGTAGTCCAAACTTATTTTACATTTGTCCCACATCGGTTAGAAAGGAATGCAAGATGATGAAGCTGAGTCTATAAATTAGATCCAAGCTAGTACCACATTAGTCTCAAGCTAGTAGCTTTCGTCGAAAAATTCCGAAAAGCTATGAAAAATTCGGAATTTTGAAATTTTCAGAATCGAAAATGAAAATGAGATTTCCGAAATTTCGGAATTCGAATTAGAATCGGAATCGGAAGTGCTTCTGAAAATTGTGAAATTTCAGATTTTTTTTTTTTTCCCCCCAAAAGGGCTATTTCCAATTCGTTCCGTCCGAAACACACTCCTACGCATATCCCATATGTTAGGAGATGTGTATACACATATTACTAAGGAAAAACAACAGATGGAACCTATACATGTAAAAACAGACTCTAGATATATATGTGAATGCATTTATATATAATACGAGAAATGCTATGCTTCTCAATTTTGCATTCCAAGTGCTTCTAAAATACATGTGGTAATGGGCCTACTTGATTTTGAATGGATAATGTTAAAGTGATCCCACCATTATTGAATGTGATCTCACTACCACATGCATTTTGAAATCATTTAATTGGAATACAAATTTTGAGAAGCATATCACTACTGTTATAATATGTATCTAATTGTATCAACCAATTAGATGAGGCCATTCTGCACTTTTATTCAACCAAATCAACTGAATACATATATACATTAAAAATGCTAGTCTACTATATTTAAAAAAAATCACTTTTCTTGTGGCTAGATGGCAAGGTCTCTGGGTGTTATACCAGAGGTCTCAAGTTCGAATCTCAAGGGGGTGGTCACAGGTGATTCACTCGGACGCACTGGCCTCGTGGGATTACTCGGGGTGCGCACAAGCTGACCCGAACACCCACGGTTACCAAAAAAAAATTACTATATTTTAAAAATATGTATTTTTAAATGGACAAAAAAATTCATGCCAACTCACTGAAATAATAGCATTAATGTAATAACAAAAGCAATATTACGGGTTTGAACTTTGGGATCCGAAATTGACTTCCTACTACATGTAGAAGTGGGAGCATATACTCAAAACAAGTTAGGATACACATTTCGGGGACACAAAGCATTACCCATTTTTCAAAGGGTGTAACATAAATTACAATAGTACCTCAATTTTTCCCCCCCACAATTTACTAAATGACAAGAATTTTTCTTTGTCCACTTGAAATTTATATATAACACTTTCCTACTACATTAATTTACTAGCTAGGGCAGTAGCTCCTCTATATATATATATATATTATATACATATCTATACATATTATAGTTATAGTTGCATTTCTAATATCACATTTTTCAACTTTTAGGGAAAAAGATGTAGAAAATGAGTTTCTTTCAAAAATAGAATGAGAATGAGAAAAAGAAAACTAAAGGAACAAGAGTTGCTTTGTACTAACTTTCTTTCTCATTTTTAGATGTCTCGGCTGCTACAACTGAAGAGATGAGAAGACCAATGGAAAATACAAGGCAAAGGAAAAAAAAAGCCTTGGAATTCATTTTCATCTTGAATTTGTAAAGAAGGATACGAGAAGGATGAGAGTGCAAGTGTTTCCTAATTCAGCCCCTCTATTTATAATGGGGAGGAGAGTGAAGAGAGAGAAAGAAAATGAAAACGGAAGAGAAATGACAGGAGGGATCATGGAAGGGGTGTGTCTTTTTATACATTTGCATGTATAGTTTGTAGTTGGTTGTTGAAAATTTGGCTTTTCATATGCAGTTTAAAAACCCTTATCATATTTATGTGGATTGAATAGAGCCAGCCAGGTGGATGATGTAGTGGATTTGAGGAAGGGTTATGATGGAGACAGCTGGCAAGTGAATTTTAAGAGATCTCTTAGGTTACGTTTGATAAAATTGAAAGTTAAATACTGAAAACTGAAAAATTTTAAGTGATTGAATTTGCAATCCTTAAAACAGTGTTTCAAGTATTGAAATATACTGCATTCAGTGATTATTTTCAGTATTTTTTTTTGCTTGAAGTTTTCAATGGTTTTTTGGAAGCTCTTTCAATTAAGTAGTACATTATCTAACGCACTGCAAACAGACAATTGTTAAAAAGTTTAATTTTCTACGTTTAATTGGGTTATCAAACATACCCTAAGGAACTAAGTGCATGTTTGGGCATGTTGAACATAGGATCTGGTTCAATCCAAGTTTAATTCTTTATCTGATTTTTTGTGAGACGAGAACCAAGGTTATGCTAGTTTTGATTAAAAAAAAATCAATTTAAAAATATTTAGTAGTTTAGGCACAGATTCTTATACAAAAAATATACAATCAGTAAATATTTTAATTTGTAGAATTGATTCATTTTTTAACTACAAAATTGATATTCTTGAGACTCTTAGATTGGGCTAATGAGAAACCTCTTAGTTACATATTTATCTACGTTGTTTGTAGCTCATGTCAAATTTATTATTGTTGAATAGGTTTTGATTCATGACAATGTGCATATTTGTTATTTTTGAGCTTGGGTTAGAAATTAGGATGACTTGAACACATTTATGTGTATGTAGGGGTAGGGGCCGGGGCGATACTAGATACTAAGTGCATTTAACCTTGTTCCAAGTCTGGCCCAGTGTTATGCCCCAGTGTAGCAAAATAGGAAAAATATTTTATTTCTGTTTTGGACCCCTAGGTCATGACAGGTGATGGATCGCTTGCCCTGTACTTAGCTTAACATGTACCAAAAAAATAACGTATATCAAGTGTGGACATGCGAAATTTGGGAGTCCACCCCCGTTCCGTTTTTGTTCTTTCCCGGGGTATCAGAATTGATTTTCCTTTTATTTTGAAATTGATTTGAAAAAAAATAAGAGGTCAGTTGAAAACAGATACAAAGTCGCCACTTGGTCTGTAAGGAACCAAGAAACCTAATTTGACTCACTCAAATGGATAAAGGACAGCAGCCCTTCATAACCAAAGAACTTGGCTCGGAATTTTGGTACGAGAGAGGAAGGAACCTTTGTCACGACTAAAATGTCCTCAACTCGCTCCGTCTTTCGACGGGCCTCAATTAGCATCCAAATAATCATCTTTTACTATGTTTGGTTCGACAATTAATACTATGATAATATATTACATCATATAAGAATCTTGAAATGGAAGATCAAAAGATAAGATATCATTCATAAGATCTAAGCCAAGTATCACACAATTTAAAGGTGAAAGATCACACAAACAAACCTAGAAAAATCGTCTAATCATGTATCAAGTAATCAAATTTTTCTAATATAAGAGGGGACATGAGTTGTTCTCGAAACAAATAATCAAAGATATCAAAATATACTTAGCAAGCTAGTATGATGCATGTTAATATTGAGAAAAGAAGATCTCTCAATCCCCGGGACGGATAAGAAAGGAAGATTAGATCGGGGAAAAGTATAAACGTGTGATTATGTTCATTCCTTATAATCTTCATAGATTAGGAGTCAAAAAAACCCCAAATCTTGCATGGATGTGATGTATGATCTTAGAATGTGCAAAGGTTGTAGTGTGTTTGTGTACATGGATTTTCTAAAGTGACTTAAAAGTCTAAAATATGAATGAATTCATGGAGGAAACCATCATGGAATATGTACAAATATAGTATGGACCACTTTCTAAGATATAAACTAATTTGAAGTACATATAAGTATCAAATCAAAGAATGAAAGTAAAAGTATACTTGGTGTGAATAGTGGACAGAACAGTGAGTTAATTTGTAGAAATTGAAAAGTGGGGTAAAAAATGTTTTCAATGCATTAGTTTTTATGGAGTTCATCCTTATTGTATCTAGAACACATATCAAAAAGCCAATATTCAATAACTATTACAGATTGAGAGAAATTATATAAACAATAGAGGTTACTCAGAAACAGAGTCCGTACTGTCGACTGAAATGTTGAAAAATCTTTGAAAATGAAATCAAAACATCTAGAGGCCCATATTATACAAAACGTTCCCTAAGACACTTAAGTTCAAGGAAAAAATGAGTTGGGACCATCCCTTTTGAAAAAGTTTTCTGAAAAACAAGTTGAAAGTCAACTAAGCTGCTGTGACAGCAAAAATAGAATGTCTGAAAGGAATGTTTGGGTCAAAATGGAACCATTCCAAGTGTTTCCAAACCAAACCAAAAATCGTGGGTGTTTTATAATGAGTAAGAAAACTTTTCAAGTGGTCTTGCATCCATACATTGAGTATTGAACTCAGAATAATATTTTAAAGTTGAAGAACTCACTGTTTTGAAGATTTCTTGAGAAAACAAGGTTTATTTATTGGAATCCAAATATTTGGGGTTTTAGAGGAGTTTTGAAATAGGGGTTTTTGAAAACATATTTTCAACATCGAATGGAGATTATAACCTCTTGGAATATCAACATCAAACTCAAGTCAAGAACTTCCAAGATTGTTGGAGAGATTTGTTTTCATTTGAGCATATCTTCAAGAATACTTTGGAAGTATTGAAGTTGGAGTCATCATCTATTAAACATGTGTGGATACCGCAATTTTTCCTTGCCCACAGCTTTTCTTTCAAAATCTTTTTCAAATTTCAAAACATAAAACAATGAGTCGCCACTTAATTTTTAAAACAAAAAATTAAGAAACCATTTTAAAGCAAATTGATCTTTTAAGAAACTATAGGTTTTCTAGGTCCGGGGATTATGGAATGAGAGGGGAAGGAGCCCGTCGGACTAAAACACCCCCTCTCATCCTATCTCGCGATAGGCCTCTATTTAACATCCTTTTAATCGAATTAATAATCTAAGCATGTCCTCAACTAATACATGTGTATAAATATACATTACAAAAGTATGTCTAAAGGGTGTAAGATTGCAAGTGTTAAAATATCATTCAAAAATCACATAATTCAATAGCAAGCGATATGCTATGCAAATAGGGAACTATGGAACTTACCCGGGATCCATGCCGTGAATATTAAACGTGCAATGCATACGAATAGAAAGTAAAACCTAAGAAAAGGTCTCTAATCACGTGTATTCACATAAGGCAAGATCCTAATTCTAATATGTCGCGCATGAGGTCATAAAATCAATAAAAAAATCAAGGAAATAAGTAAACTAGAGAAAGGGTTGAGAAGTTGTACCTCAAGTGCGCTGCAAAACAAGGGTTAGTCTACATACTTTAGGAAGAATGTAAAATATCGGATAATTATTCCTAAATGTCTAGCTTAATTCTATCAAGTAGAGGAAATGACGCAATTATGAATTCTAATACCGATCTATATAGATAAATGCGCATGATTGCATGAACAAGAATAAGCTATTGTGTTATTCCTTGGTTTGGATCATTTAGCCTCTGTATTTAAGCTTAACTAATCATTATTAAGACATGGTTTAAGCCCTAGGTCAAGGAGAGATCATTTAGACTATTGTTTGCAAGATATATCAAAGTTGTGACAGAATTCTGAAAATTGCTGAGAGCATATCAGAGCTTCAAAGAAATAAAAAACATACTTCCCGTTGTTTGAACGGTTAGATCTCCGGGAATTAGACAAACACTAGACATCACTCAGAGACTTACAACTCCCCGTCCAGAGTTTTTGTATGATTTTCTAAATATAGTAATAAAAAAAATCAGAAATGCTTTGGTCTTTTTAGGGTAGCTTCCTAACACATTAAACTACTTAAATTTTTTTTATTTTGGGTCAAGAGTGCTAGATTAAGATTCTGATTTGCTTATTTCAAAAGAGTGTTACTGTTTTGAAACTCTGGACAGGTTATAGTTGTTCCACAAAATCCTTGACCAAACCACTCCAAACATGAAACTACCTTAAAACAAAAATTACAGTGGTAGAACTTTGAGTTATAAATATTTTCCCATTGGTTTCATTCAATTACAACGGTTCGATATTCAACTAAAAATCTATGATCAAAAACAGATTGTGAACTCACTGCATCATTTATTCAAATACAACTTTGTTAACTAATTTGAGCCATGGAACTTGGCTTGAACCACACCACCTCTCCTACCATTTGATGGTCATGGGAGACTAACTACATTCATAATTTGAAGGTCTCAAAGAGATATGGAGAAATTTCATGAGACCTAAACATAACAAACCTAAACCATGGAGATAGGTTTAGATTGATTAATCAAGTGTACTAATATCAACTTCAACTTCCTTATAAATCATGAGTTTACAAGGGAACTAAAGGATTTCAAGTCTAAGGATTCAAGTAAGACATTGAAGGTCTTATGAATCACAAAGATTAAAAGGGAAAGAAGAAAGGAAATTGAAAGACTCTAAGTATATTTGTAGTTAGAAAAGAACTTATTAATTTAAAGTTTTAGGTCTTATGAATCACAAATATTAAAAGGGAAAGAAGAAAGGAAATTCAAAGACTCTAAGTATATTTGTAGTTAGAAAAGAACTTATTAATTTAAAGTTTTACATCCAAAATATCCTCAACTTTGTGATTTTGAAGAACTTCCAAAGACTAATCAAGCTTTCCACTTTCTTCAACTCTTCTAAAACTAACTTCTAATTGTGTTTAGAGAAGAAATTTTGAAAGTTTTAAAACTTGGAGAACTAATACAACCTCTAGATTCAAAGAAAATTCCAACCTTAAAACCACCAACCCCTTGCAAGAGGATATTCATCCTCTATTTATAGACAAATTTAGAGGGGTATTTCAGTCATTTTAGAGCAAAAAACCTTAATTTAGGCGTCCTTTTGATAGTACAAAACATATTATATAATAGCTGGCTGCTACAAAAATGCGGCACTCAACGGAGATGGAAGCGGCACTCAGTAAATGCCGCTGCGGCATTCACTGACTGCCGGAACGGGATTCATTAAATGCCGCAGGCAACTCCAGGGACTGCCATTTTTTCTGGGAATCCATTTTTTACGGCACTTGATGTAAAAATGCGACAATTGGTGACTGCCGTAGCGGCGCTCACTGACTGCCGCTACGGCAGTTAAGGAGTGCCGCAGCGGCAACCCGTGACTGCCGTAAAAGAGGTCAAGTGCCGTTTTGCGCTCTATTTTCCATTTTTTTCTTTTTACTTTCCATTTAAAGTTGGATAGTCCTTTGAAGAGCTTGAATCATCTTTGAAAGTCCTAGATTGGCCGGATGTTATCATCATCGGGTCTTGGAGATATCACTCCCCTTAACTCAATGTTTGGTCAAAATTGGGGTGTCTATAACATGTTTTGAGGTCAAGAGCTACTATCCATAAGGATTCACTCACCTCAAACACTATGTCATCATCTAGATGATGATGAACTAGTAAGTAAATAAAGAAAAATAAAAAGAAATGAGGTAAGGAGAGATGAACATTATATAAACAAGCAAATAATAACAATCAATAGATGATAATCAATGTGATTTTGGACTTGTAGCTTGGTGTTTCACTCATAGATATTGACATTTGGACATGGAAGTAGCTTCCTAACTCAAGATTGCTCAAGATTGGTGGTTGGGGAGGATTTGAATGTGAAGTATAAGAGAAGTAATGGAAGGAAGTAATATTATAACTCACTTTCTTATAGAAAATTAGTGGGAGAAATTCCCTTTCTCTCTTCTAAACCTATCTCTATCTCTCTTCCTCTCTGCAATTGCACTTGGCCCCCCCAAACTGAAGAGCAAAGGGGGGTTTATATAGGCCAATTTGGGGTGATTTTGGAATTTAAAAAGTGCTCCCATTGGTGCCAAACATCTGTGAACATAAAACTACATCGTTTTGGTCTTTAATTATTCAATTTGGACCCCAAAAATAAATTACAAAAATGGGTTCTGCGGGGGTTGAGTACAACCACGGCACTGGCCATGTGCCACAGCGGCAGTGACATCGGCCTAGTGCCACTGAGGCACTGCTCCTCAGATGCCCAGAAAATTACGTTTAGGCCCCCAGAGGTTCCGGTATTCGCGAAAGGCCCTATTTCGTCCGAAATTCACAAAATGCATACGAACTCTAAATTGAGCTTGTGATATACTATTGGAAAGGTAATGGAGTCTACTTTTCATAAAAAATAGTTCGGAGTTAGGTCACTTTGAAAATTTTTGCGGTATTTGCGATAAAAGCCGATTTGATTGTCTTTTTCACCTTCAAAAATCCATAATAAATTCATTTTGAATTAAGAAATTATGTGCGATATACTGTTGGAAAGCTATTGACCTCTAGTATGTATGAAAAATGTTTGAAAAATGACACAATGCTCCAATTTTAAAGTCAACTTTTATGTCAAATCGGTCAAATTGGGATCTCCAGGAAGTTTTGGGAACCTTTGGGAGCTCCCAAGAGATGACGTTTTGTCCGATTTTTGTTTTAAAACTCATTTTAGTAGCTTTCTCATGATCTAGAATGATCTCAAAACTTTCTAGAGAATTTGGATGATTTCGGTCAAACCCTGGTCAAACCTGATCAAACTTGGGTTAAACCGGTCAACAGGGACTTTCTGGGAACTTCAGGGACTTCCGATCTTTGGGAGCTGACGATTTTACCCGATTTTACTTTGAAACTTATTTTATTTATTTTCTTATGATGTAGTATGTTTCCAGAACTTTCGGTCCAAATTTGGGAGTTTTTGGGATTTCAAGGGCATTTTAGTCATTCTGAGCATGTTGAGAGATAGAACTAACTTCCAGGAGTCCTTTTTAAATCTTTTTCAATCATCATGAACTACTAAGCTATGAATCTCCTAAATATGATAGCCGACAAAATGGGGTGTCTACAGTTCTACAGTTTGCCCCTCTTTGGCATGAACTTGCGAGGCAACGCATGTCGCAAGCGAGTGCCAAAGCTTTAAAGAGACAGGTCTTTTTGAAGGCTATATATTTAGGATAAAAGCATTGCAAAAGATGCAAGGGTAATGCTGAGGTTAGTGCTAGTCGTGCTCTTCGTGAGCTTCCTACTTATCCCAAGGGGAATCAGACCAGGATGTAGTTCGGGGCACAAAGAAACAAACATATGCACAACAAGACAGGCGGATGCCATGCTATGAGGATGATATGAATTATGTCCTGAGTCCTATCATGTCTAGTGTTCTGATCCTAGCATGAGCTGGTGCTGTGTGCCACTCCGAGTGAGCTTGTGTTGTGCCTGTGTTGTGTTCTAAAGTGCTTGTGGTCCTATTACATGTGTTCTGTGTATTCGCCACTCTTAGTGGGCTTGGTGATCTGTGCTTCGCTACAACTAATAGACTTATGAGAGATCTTGACCCGTAGGTCTTATCTAAGGAAGAGCGTGGTGCTCAAAGTGACACTATGATGCTCAAAAGAATGCTTTTGGTGTGTTTGCTACTCCTAGTGGGCTTTGTGTGTCGTGACCGATGGGATATGTGTCATGTTATGCCTAATTTGTTGTGTTTGGTGAGGGAAGTGACCCTCTAGACTTGACTCGTGCTCCCCTTAATCATGATGCTATGGACTCGGTGACTCTCAGATTCTCAACAGTGCTTCTCAAATTTCAATGATGATCCTCAATTCTCAACGGCGCTTATGTTGTTCCTCAAATCTTTGACGGTGCTTCTCAATGCTTCTTGATTCTCAACGGTCTTCTTAAAATCTTAACGATGATCCTCAAATCTTTAATGACGTTCCTCAACTTTTCAATGATGCTTTTTAACTCTTCTGATGCTCCTTAACACATCTGATGTTCCTCAACTCTTCAACGATGCTCCTCAACAAATCTAATGCTCCTCAACACATCTAATGTTCCTCAATTCTTCAATGATGCTCCTCAACAAATCTGATGCTCCTTGATGCTCCAACAATGCTTCTCAACTCTTCTAATGTTCCTCGATGCTCCAACAATGCTTGTCAACTCTTCTAATGCTCCTCAATGCTCCAACAATGCTTCTCAACTCTTCTGATGTTCCTCGATGCTCCAACAATTCTTATCAACTCTCTTGATGTTCCTCGATGCTCCTCTAATCTCTGGGCTCTAAAACATCCTCACAAAAACATCTCATCAGCAAACCTGGACTCCAATCCCTAAAAGACCTCAACAACACATCTTATCAACACATCCTTATCAATACATCTATACTCTAAATAGATCAGCAACAATTTATTGGTGTTGGCGATATTTTCTTCGATCAGCCACCTTGAGAAACAACTATCGGTTTGTAGTTTGCAACCACTGATGAGTTTATGCCACTCATACTTGGGACACTTCACATGTTACGACCTTGATTGGTGCAGTAATGATGTTTGGTACTTTTGCTTGTATCCACATTTTTGTTCATAATTGGGAATTACCTTAAACCCACACATTTGAGACCATCAGGACGAATGGACTTAATAGGAATAACGATGACAAGAAAAGTTGGGTTTGTTTACATGAAACCTCGATCTCTGACACACTTTTGATTAGATTACTACTAACTCAAACAAAGAAGGATTGACTCAGACATGAAATTCTCAAATCGCCATGATACAATGTGCCTTTGTCATAAATGATGTACCGCTCATCTTTTATGTTCACTCCTCATCTTAATATGATAGCACTTTGTTGATAAATCTGGTTTTTGAAAATTCATCCCTGTTGATCTAATCAATTCTCTACTTCTCCCGGGAAGTACTTTGAATTAGCGCCTTAGCTTTTAGAATAAAAGATGATCTATTTCAAAATTTTCAAAATAACTTGGTGACTTGAAAACTCGCCCTTGGTGTGAAGGGATCGTGTTAGGCAAACAGAGTTTGCCCCTAGTTTGAGGTGTAGGAAGTAGAATTCATAGACAAACGAGGTGGGTGACCGAAGTTTGCCCCTAGTTTGGATAATGGTTTATTGGAGGTTTTGGGCAAACGAGGTTGGTGACCGAAGTTTGCCCCTTGTATGAAGGGTAGATAGTAAAATTTAGGCAAACGAGATGGGTAGCCGAAGTTTGCCCCTAGTATGGAAAGTGATTTCTAGCTTGAGGCAAGGACCGTGACTTTGATCTCTTATATGCTCATAACTTTTGTCTAGGCACTGGTGAAGTGACCTAGCGAGCTATTTTCTCTCTTTTGTTATTGCTCACTCTGGATTTAGCTCTAATTTTTGCTTAGGTGTCCTTTCAAATTTTCAACCTAGCGAGCCATCCTTCTTTTCTTTTTGGAAAGTCTGCCTACGCACCCCCAGTGGGGATCAGGTCAACCGTAGTTCGGGCCAAGACTTTTGAAAGAAGAGGGGTTAATATTGGTGTTGACTGAACCGATGTGGTTTCCTACGTATCCCCGAGTGGGAATCAGATCGAGCGTAGTTCAAGTCAAAAGGGTTTGAAAAGGTCGAGGTATGAGGGTTTTTCAAACCAATCGTCAAATAAGTTCAAACTTAGGTCACTTGTGGTAGCCTTGAATAAGAAGATTCAGTTTCGGTCTTCCTTTCTTTTCTTTTCTTTTCTTTTCTTTTTATTTTGAGGATTGATCCTTTTCACTTTCTCTTAGCCAACCACTTTTACTTTTCATGTAGTTGATTTATGTGAGATCTTTCAATCAAAATTCCAGAATAGCTCCAAGAATTTATTTGTGGTCGTTCTGAGCCTTTTGAAATATGATCTAAGCACGTTCTCATGATGTACCTTGAAGTGTACAATTCTCTGTATTCCCAAAATTTTCTTTATTTCATTTTCTCCATCATTTTGACTGGCTAAGGTCGGATCTTGGAAATCAATACCTTTTCAACTTTAACTTTTGCCTAGGTGCCTTATCGGGTTTTCAACCTAGCGAGCTTTTTCTTTTCTTTTCTTTTTTCTTTTTTTTTTTTTTTTTTTTTTTTTTTGAAAATGGAGATGAAGCTTACTGAAATGTTTGGCTACCATCAAGGACTAAGTCTGTACTGCTATTAATCGAACAGATTGTATGGCTCCCAATTGGATTGGGCTCAAGGCTTCAAAATGGTGGAAATGGGCAAGCCCCAAGTCAGTTTCAAGTATGTCTTTTCAAAATTGAGCAAAAGCATATTTAAATTCTTAAAGTAAGACTATTCAATTCTCGGCTCTTCATCGGTGACAACGCAGAACTGACTATGACCTTTTCAGGATTCTTTTTTTTTGTTTGATGTAAAAATTTATTAGCAGAGTAATATCCATGGTAATCTGAAAAGTGACACTTTCAGTTCACTGATTCATGCATTTATGACTAGATACATCAGGTTAAGAAAAGTGAGATTTCATTCCATCAAAAGAGAAAGATTACATTTCTTGGTACAGTCTCAACTGAACTTAAAAATAGACGGACTCGACCACAAGACATAGAACAGATTCAACTTGACTTGACCTGGTCTCAAATGGAGTGTCGCGGTGACTCACTTATTCCTATTTTCAGCAGTAGGTCCAAACACTATCAACTCACCGCGTAGCTTCAACAATCATTGGCCTCAGCGAAGGGGATCATTTGAAAGGATAGGCCAGGGGCTTAGGTTCAATAAAGCTGATATTTTGGGTGACATGGGGTTGGATGGGTAGTGGCTCGATGATTCTTCAATCAATGAGGTCTTGGATATCATGGCAGAGACATATGCACCGGTCGGTGTCATGGCCTGGGCCTTGGTGGTAGGAACATCATTTGGACACGTCACAATTAGGTGGTGGGGGATCGGCACGAGACTGAAGGAGTTGGAGGTGCCCCTTTTTTAGTAGGCGGGCTAAGGCTACGGAGGGGGAGATATCTAGCTTGGAAAATTCACGGGGTACCCTATTTTGGTAAGGGCGGCCAGGCGAGCTAGTTTGGTTTGTGAGCTGGTATGGTTGGGGAGAATTGGCCATTGGTTACTAAGGGCATTGACATCCGAAGGGTTTTGGGAGTAGTCGGGCCTCTTGGACTGGCTTTGTGATTCTTCATTCTTGATTTTCCCTTCCCTGATTGCATCCTCAATTCTAGTCCCAGTCTCAAACAGTTCTTCAAATGTTGAGATGGACTGGTAGAATAGCTTGTCATGGTATAGTGGTTGTAGATTCTTGATCAACATCTGAACTTGTTACTTTTCGACTGGTCGGTGGATCATCTGGGCCACTTTATTCCTCCATCTGCTCAAGAATGCAGCGAAGGACTCATTGAAGTTCTGTCGGGTAGTCTCCAGATCCCGGATGGTGACATCGAGCTCTTGGCTGTAGGAGTAATGATCAACGAAGACTCGGACTATATCTTCCCAAGTCTGCGTCTTAGAAACCTCCAAGGTCATAAACTAGGATAGAGTTGCCTTGGTGAGGGTCTGAGGAAACATCATTGCGATGTGTTCATGGGTGCAGCCCATTGACTGGAAAACACTCATACACAACTTTACGTGGCTCTTTGGATTTCCGGTTCCATCAAAACGGTCAATTTCAGGCATCTTGAAGTTCTCCGGCAGTTTCAGATTAACAAGCTCAAAAAGGCCTTCCAGATCTAACATGTAGTCATCGATCCCTTTGCTTTTCCTCAGTACGCTTTCTAGCTTGTCAACCTTGTCCATTTTTTCTTTGAATTTCTTCTCATATGCAGGCGGCGGGACCCCTTGAAACATTCTTCTTCTCCGCCATTCTCATGTACAGGGATGGGAGGTGTATAAACCCCGGCAGAGGTGGTGGCATGAACCCTGGCGGTGGTGGTGGGAACCCAGGTGGGTACTGTGGCTGTTGCTGTTTTAGGTCTTCCATGAATTTCAAGACTTGGGCTAGGCCGTCAGACTGCTGATTTGTGGTTGCTCCCAACTCGGTGACCTTGTTTTCTAACTCTTCCTGATTCATGCTGAAATAACTTGGCGGGCTTATCTAGACCAAACGATTTTTGAATTTCTGACCCAAGACGAGGATAATTAAGGTTACCACAACCAAGACATCCTCTCTTGACTTTTTCAATCTCACCATCACACACCATGCATGGTAACTCATACCAACTCGACTATGCAAATGTGTAACTTATTCTTTTTCTCGTTTATATAAAGGTATCAGAGCGGGCGTACGACTTGTTCTCGCTTTACATATAAAAGTATCAAAGCGATTAACTTAAATATTTCTTTTCGCATTTTTTTATACAAGGTATCAGAGCGGTTTCTACTTTTCCTTAATATGGTATCAGAGCTATTTATATTTTGATTACTACAAATGGTATTTAGAGCGACGGATTCCTATACTCGTATAAAAGTATCAGAGCTAATAAAAAAATATGATTATTACAAATTAAAATAACTTAGTCTAGAAAAATCAACCATTGACCTAGAATGGCCAAAACGGCTAAGTAGAGTCAAAAATAAGATTTTCGATTCAAGAGTTTAAAGTCCCGCGAATAGTTCATCTAGATCCCCATATATCAAACATAATTTTTATGAATATTTGAAAGGAAGGGAACTTAGTAAAAATAATGCCCCAATATTAAACACTGTGCAAAAATTGGTAATTTTTCCTTCCGATGGAAAGTTGACTTTTTATATATAAGGAATTGATTTTTAAAAGTATTTTTATTGAATTCAAATGGGGGGTATTTCGTTAAAATAATAAATGGAAGGAAGAAATGATTTACTTATAATAAATGAAAGGAGGAAATGACGTTAATTACATTAATGACTTAAGTAAAATAATAAATGGAAGGAATAATTGATTTACTTAAATGACATGAATGGAATTAACATACAGTGAAGGAACTATTCAGTGAAGGAACTATTCAGTGAAACTAAACAAATCATTTTGTCACAGAGGGACGCTACCGGTCCTGGTCTTTTAGCGGGACCGGTCTTGGTGATGGTCACAACCGGTCCTGGTCATGGTCGCGACCGGTCCTGGTCAACTAGCGCGACCGGTCCTAGTCGTCTTCAACCTCAGGACTGTACAGTTACAGAGCAACATATGAGTTTTACAAATATGAACGATACAACAAGTGCAATATACCATTCTCTTCGTTTTTTCGCGTAGATTATGAATATATAAGTCTTAAGTCTCGATTTCTAATGTAGCTCTACTTATTGATGAAAATCTGAGAGTCGCTGAAACTACAGTTTCGCCGTACGTCTTAGCCATTACAAATTAAGGTCTAATATTTGAAACAAAGCTTACTGGGGTTGGAATCTTTCATTCCCAATTTACAGAAATCATTTTCGTCAAGATTTGAGATATCACAATTTTTGAAGCTTCAAAACTATATATATGTATATACACGTACATCACTATATTTGATACCCCTGGCTTGTGCGTAACGACTAATAGTACATTATAAGTGAGTTCAAGAGACTCACCAGTCTTTAGATTGGGCTGTGCTACTTGTCGAAGATAGACGTAAATTCCGTAATAAAGTTCCGATCTTCAACAATGGCATTTGCAAGCTACTGTGATACTTCTTCTTCTTCTAATGTGATTCTTATATAAATTTCCAGCAGTGTATGTGTGTACTTGTGATTGTGGTTTGAGGGAGAGAGATCAATGGATAACTTTAATATGTGTGCGTGTGTTGTACCCGAGAGAGAGAGAGAGAGAGAGAGAGCAAATGGAGAAGGGGATGAAGCTTTGAGATTTTGAAAGGAATATATGATAGTCTATCTATATATGTGCTTGTGTTGTTTGCAAAATGTGAGCTTGAGAGAAAAGCTTCTCTTGAGAGTTATGCTTAGTAACTGTGAGTACTCCTGATGATGCCAAAAATTGGTAGAAGGATAAAAAGACTGAAGCAAGAGAGATTTGAGTGTGGTTTAACCCCGTTAATCAGGTGACCTACGTCCACCGGTGTGTCTGAGCGCTTTTACTAACAAATTACCGACGACCTCTAGTGAACCAAAAGGGAGGTCGGCACTACTAGTGACCGGGCGGGTAAATGTACGAGTAACTTTCATATTGCTACTGCTCTTCTACAGAGGCACAATGCGATCCCCTTTGACGGGGGTGGAATACGAGGACAAATCCCCATGTCTGTCCTCCGCGACTTCGGAATTAATACCTATTGTCGTTTTTATCAGAGTAGAACAAGGGGCAAACCCCGGGCACGTGCACCGACCCCACAACACACGCACCAGGTGAATCAGGAAGGCAAGCTAGCGGTAGGATCTGAACCTACACCAAACTGGACATTTTTAAAGTCCATCTTGAGATCCATCCCTCCAACTAGCTTACACGACCCCAGAGGGATTTCGAACCCCTAACCTCCCTTTGGGAGGCCAAAGGCCCTGACCAAATCCCTAATATTTACCCATGAGGAGTTTCGAACACAAGACCAAGAGGGTAGAACACCCCCTTGTCTTGGTCCGCCCCCCACTTGGGCTACCAAGGATTTGGTTTTTTCAATACTCTTATTCACATCAAATCTCATTATTATTACTCTTATTATTTTTTTTGAGTCTTACCTAGATCATGGCTGGATACAACGCACACACCCCACACACGCATACAAACCCTACTCAACCCATTCCGCAGCCCCACAATTGCCCATAACAAAGTTCAACAAGGGTCACTCAATCCGACTGAACGCACAAACATTGGGGGGGGGGGGGGGAGGCGGCTCCTCTAAAGGGAATTGAACCCTTGACCTCTCCAGGTGCTACCACTTGACCACTTGGGTCGTTGGTCACATTAAGTCTCATTATAATATCAAAAAAGCTCCCTAGTTAACAAATAGTTCACTAAAATTCAAATATTTTTTAAAACTATCATATATGTACCCTTTTTTATTGGAAATTTTAATTAAAAGTCCTCTAAAATAGATTTTTTTTAGTATTAGATCTAACTCGTTTTTTTTTTCTTCGTGAAAAGTCTATATGTTATAAAAGTTATGTGAAATTCACATAACTTTTAAGAAAAATTGAATTAGTTATGTAAAATTCACATAAAAAAAGTTATGTGAAATGTATAACTTTTAAAACATAGGAATTTGATCTGATTAAGTTTCACTACTCATGGAATTTTGACGAAAAAAAGAAAAGAAAAATGAATTGTCCTTTAAACTTAATTAATCTAAAATGAGGGACATTTTACTAAATTTCTATTTTCCCCTAAAAATTGAGTAGGGGCAGCTGACCCGATCTCCCCATAGTATGCCACTATGCCCTCCTAACCAGTAAAAAAATCACACCTAACTTATTAGACTTTGATCTACCTAGTTAGGCAATAATTACCCAAGAATTTAAACTATGCAAGTACTAATAAATTACCGTTGGATCTAGGCCTTGATTCGGATTCGTCATAAGGGTGACTCTTTCTAAGTTTTATTTTCCTTTTTGGTATACATAAAAGTTTTATGTGTGACTCATTAGATTTCCATCTGTATTGAGGAAAGAAAAGTAACAAACAAGCATTTATGTTTATCCTTTCTTCTTTGTAGCAAGGAAGGGCTATTTCCTTACCCTAAATTTTGAGATTGTGCTCATTTTGTTGCCTGGACCTCTACACAAGCCCCAAGTCGAGTTTGTAATACCCCATAAATTGTCAATGGCTCCAACTTCACTTTGGCTACTTAAATTTTCAGTTGCAACATCGATAGAGATGAATTATTAAGGAACTCTACGAAAGAAAGAAAGAAAGAAAAGGAGACAAATATAGTGAATGATACATGCATGTTCACATCACATCAGTAAAATGAAGAGACTAAAGTAATTTTATAAATAGTCGTTTGCATGTCCATGAATTTGAATAGAACCAACAACGATCTAGAAAGCATTTTGATAGAAATCATACTCAATATGATTTTGTTCATTGTCAAACAGTCAAAAGATGAAAAAGTTCATCTTGTTTATTCACATGCGGTCATTATTAGATACTTTTATGATGATATAATTGATGAGTTTAAGCATTACTTTAACCATAACTGCCATTAATATTTCAAGCGACCTAATTTGACGATTTGTACATTGACATGCTTTAAAATTATGAATGAACCTAGCTATTCAAATTCATGGGGCATGCAAACAGGCCCTTAGAACGGTTACATTCAAGTTCAAAATGTAGGATTGTCAAATATGATGGGGGAGGCCCATTCCTTTAAGTCCAGAAAAACAGGCTAAGCTGATTTTTAGTGAAGGATGAACAGAGTTTGGGCTCAAAGGCCAGCCATTGAATTAGATTAGTAGCTTGTCCCATGCTGGGCTTGGTATGAAGATTAACTCCGTTGGGCTTAATGTGAAAAT
This sequence comes from Hydrangea macrophylla, assembly GCA_033977485.1. Classification (NCBI taxonomy): domain Eukaryota; kingdom Viridiplantae; phylum Streptophyta; class Magnoliopsida; order Cornales; family Hydrangeaceae; genus Hydrangea; species Hydrangea macrophylla. The sequence continues at coordinate 84,511,325 of CM066990.1, forward strand.
ATCACTCTTCGGTATCTCAGCCCAATTCACACCCCTTGCAAAATGATCGATCACTTTATATGAAAAAACTTTAGAGACCTTGTGGATGGATGTAACTTGGTGAATATAATAAGGTGGCATGTGGGGGTGGACTAAAAGTTAAAAAAAAAAAAAAAAAATCCCCCCCACCCGTTTTTTTTTTTCCCCTCGCAAATCATCGTACTATACTACTATATTCATTAAAATAAGGTTACTATTGTAATTTCACTTCAGACTCTTGGTAAAATTACTTTAATATATATACTCATAGTTTGCTATAGCAAGAGCTAGCGAGGTGTCACTTTGATTGATCAAGGTCGAGATCGTTTGGTTGTTTTCTAATTCAAATTTTAATTTTATTATTATTATTATTGTTGTAACATTGCATTTTTTATTCCTCAACCTTAGAGCATAATAAAAGGCTCTACAACTTTGTGTTTAAGATTTCGATGATACTTTTGTGCTTTGTACCTTATAGATCCTATGGAAATTATTTGGTGTGTTAGGCGCTAGTGATAGGTCTGGAAATTTGGTGTGTGGTGCTAATTCCCAACTGTTTGGAACACTATTGGGGTTACATATATTCAATCAATTCTGCATAATCTTTGGAGAAGCTTTTCAATATAAACATGATACAACATGCTATATATGCCATAGATATATAGAAGAGAAAATACTACTGGCACATGCCCACTTAATATATTTAAATAAGCCACACCTTCACAAAAAAAAAAAAAAAAAAAAAGTCTCCCAAGATCAAGGAACTTACAAACCTCACTCACCACTCTCATGTAATTAAAATACATGGTAATTTAAAACCAAACATATGTTGTTATCTCAAGGAGAACAACATGTGCTACCTATACACCTAGCTACAACACATGAGTGAAGAGAATATACATATATATATATATATATATATGATCTATCAACTCATGCTTTTATTCAACCATTACTAGTGCATAGCACCTAAGTAAAAGATCCTACGGTACGTACCATGTCTATTTACGTATGATAGATAAATTAAAAACATCAATTCTACTTTAATTAGTTTTGAGGCTTGGCTGCATGGGTTTCACCATTATTGGCAGGCTCACCATAGCAACACCTTCGGCAGTAACCACGATTGCAGCACCGGTAGCAGCCATAACCACCACCACCGCGTCCGCCGCCATAACCGCCACCGTATCCTCCGCGTCCGCGGCCATATCCGCCGCCTGGATATCCTCCGTATCCACCGCCTCGATTTCCACCATACCCGCCGCCTGGATATCCTCCGTATCCGCCGCCTCGATTTCCTCCGTACCCGCCGCCAGGATATCCTCCTCCATATCCACCACCTGGGTACTTGGCTTCCTCTAGGCCTTGTGTCTCACTAGTTTGCTCAGCTGCAAACACAAATTGTATATGTATGTGTTAGTCATGAAAAACTTGGCCATCCAACTGTATATATAGGAATGTGTGATTCATAAGTGAAAAGGCTTTTATATATATGGAAAAATTGGTGAAAAGGGCATTAGGACAAGCTAAATTGGAATTAAGAATACTTAATAAAACAACTTGGTCTAAGGTCCTAAGAACATTTTTGGACAAACGTACCCTCATCTTCATTATCTGACCTTACTACCAAACCCTAGCAACCATTACCACCACCCATGTCTAACCTCCTACCACCACACTTCCACATCCAGCAAACTCCGGCGACCTCCAGGTTCACCTCCGGCGACCACTACCCATCATCCCACCTACAATTCGTGACTCCTATTGGAAAAACGACTGAAATCATACCACAAAATCATAAAAATCTACCACAAAATCTCTGAAAATTGACTATCAACAAATTTTTTTGAGGAAATGAGACGAGCTAATTGAAGCCCTAATTCGTCATCTTGTCTTCTCAAGATTGAAGTTCTAGTTTCATCATAGGAGTAGAGATTTCATGAAACCAAGTAGAAGTTGGTTTGCGAAAAAACCTAGATGTTAAGGTATTTTTAAGTCAACCATGAAATCCATTGTATTAAAAAAAAACTAGTACAAAAACACTATACTATTTGGAACTTGTTATGTTCTGAACCACATAATAAGTTCTCATGTCATCCTAATGGCCTCTTACTTAATTTATTGGTTCTTGTGAAAAACCAAGATTGTTATGTCGGGTTGTCATTAAAAAAATTGAAATAAAAACTATTGTGGGTTACTTTTTAGGCCATATATGGATTCCTATTTATACAATTAGAAGAAAAGAATATAACAACAGACACAGAACTATGTAGAACTGACTCTTCTAAGAACTATAGACATGGTTCTCGTGTTATACAAACCGCCTCCAAGGCTCCAAGTGTTTGGTAGATGCATGCATTTCTTTTTGTGGAGTAGCGAGCCCGCATTTCTGACCTGAGTTCACTCTTAAAAGACACGTTCTTCATCAAGAGGCAAGTGTTATTAGATGGACTGAAAGTGATTCTTATTTTAAGCATTTTGAATCAAGCCTTAATATTGCAGCCAAAATGGCCATGTAGCTATACTATCAGAAAAGTTTTGAATATGTATGTCATGCAAAACTCACTTGTTTTCTCAGTGGTAGTCTCAGCAAGATCTCTAGCTGCAACCTCTGAAGTAATGAGAAGAACAAATGCCAATGCAAGACCAAGGAAAAGAAGTGCCTTGTAAGCCATTTTTTTCTTATGTACTAAGCTCTATATTTTCAAAAATATTTGGGGAGTAGGATGAAGAAGCTGGTGCATGCTACATTTCTATATATAGGCTAACATGCTGAGAGAGAGAGAGAGAGAGAGAGAGAGAGAGAGAGAGAGAGAGAGAGATTTAATTGGTTATTTGGATATTAGCCATTAATGATGGTATGTGGCCCATAATGTAGTTGGATGTTGAAGGGGTTGCTTTTAATTCCTACAATATCTTAATCTGTGATTGGTGCCTATCCTGTGAGTGTGTTCAGATGTGTATTTAACAGAATGTCGTTATGGGAGCAAATTTGCTCACGGCGCCAACAAAAAATTGTCAAGTGGATGATGAATACAATCTCAAATCAGAGAACTTACGGGCTGTTTGAGGTTATAAAAATAAAAACAGAATTTAGGAGTTGTTTGGGATTATAAAAAAATAAAAATAAAAAAAACTGAATCTTAAGAGCTGTTTGGGATTATAAAAAAAAAACAGAATCTTAGGTTCGGTCCAGGTCTCATTTTACTCATAACTTATTACCATTTCCTATCTGGTTCTTGTGAATACCAAAATTCTCTTGGCTGGTTCAGTCCAGGTCTCATTTTATAACTTGTTCTAGAAATTTAAAAAAAGATAAAATGTGAGTAAAGTGAGAGCTGAACTGAACCCGACATTATGAGTAAAATAAACTGTCTATTATATCTATATATATATAATCCCAAACATGATTCTGTCTTTATTTTAATTTTTATAATCCCAATCAGTTTTTTTTTATAATCCCAAACAACCCCTAAAATTCTATTTTTTATTTTTATAATCCCAAACAGCCCCTAAGCTCTCTCATTTGGGATTGTCCTCATCATACAAGTGGCAATTTTTTGTTGGCCCGTGAAAGAGCTGTGAGCAACTTGCGGTGAGCAAATTTGCTCCCATGTCGTTATCAGGTCAGCTCAATGCTTTTATTTCCCATGTATACAATCAGAAGAAAATAATATAACAGACAGACACAGAACTATGTAGAACTGACTCTTCTAAGAATTATAGACTTGGTTCTCATGTTATCCAAACCGCCTCTAAGGCTCCAAGCGTTTGGTAGATGCATACAAATTTTTTTTTTTAGGTAAATTACATTTTACCCTCTTGTGGTTTGCCTCTGTGCTACTTTGTTCTCTTGTAGTTTGAAATGTAACACATAACCCCCCTGTAGTTTGCCTCGGTGGCACTTTACCCCTCTGTAGTTTAGAATGTAACACATAACCCCCCTGTGGTTTTCCTTTGTGGCACTTTACCCACCTATGGAAAAACTAAATTGCTTAAATGACTAAAATGACCTCTTCTTCTTTATCACTCTAATATATATGTTACACACACAAATGATTGAAAAAACCAAAGCAGTGAGACAATGAAAAAATCAGATAGTTCTAGAGAGAGAAAATAAGAGTCTCACACATGTATAATATATTACTTTATTAGAAAAGTAGCCAAAAATCTATTCAAAATTCAAATTGAAAAAGGAAAAATTATTGTATTCTTTGAAATATTATTTTTATAACTGCAAATTCAATAGTTTAAAATTTTTAGTACAATCATTGCTCTAGTTTTTTCTATTGACCTCACTGCTTTGGATTTTTCAATCATCTGTATGTGTAACATGTATATTAGAGTAACGAAGAAGAAGAGGTCATTTAAGCAATTGTTTTGGCTATGAGGGGGGGGGGGGGGGGGGGGGGGGGGGGGGTTAGGAGGAGGGGGTAAAGTGCCACAAAGGAAAATCACAGGGAGGTTATGTGTTACATTCTAAACTACAGGGGGGTAAAGTGCCACAGAAGAAAACCACAGGGGGGTTATATGTTACATTTTAAACTACTGGGGGCAAAGTGCCACAGAGATAAACCACAGGGAGGTAAAAAATAATTTATCCTTCTTTTTTTTTTTTTTTTAGGGGGGAGGGGGGTGTGGAATCGAATACTCACTTAGGTGGGGAAATGACCATCTTGCCCCAAGGGTAGCAGGGCGGTCATCGTGGCTCAATACATTTTGGGTGTTAGGAGAAAAACTAAAATAGACATTTAATATTTTTTGAATTAATTATTTAAAATTTATTTTTCTACTTTCTCAGATGAAAAATTAGTAAAGTATTATATTTCGATTTTTAGTATAAAAGAACTCCTTTACGATCGACATGCATGGTTGCTGTTAGGTAAGATTTCGTCAGTTTTTTAATTTTGAAAAACTCCTTTCCGCAAAGCAACTTTTATAGATATTGTTACTATGATTTTAATTAATGTATTTGGAAAAGAATCGTTTTTAAATAAAATTTAATATTCAATTGGTATGTTTATTTTCTCTTAAATTTTTTTAGTTAGACTTGAAATTTAGTATTTCAAGTGGTGATGTTTTTCCCTTTTGTTTTGCTTTACATATGATAAGACTTTTTTTTTTTTTTGCTGGAACAATAAAACATATCATTAAAACAAACACAAATACAGGAAATAAAAAAGGATTATCCTATAACACATGGATAACCTTTGGCCAAACAACAACAGAAAAGCAAGTGAGGGACAAGATCCCCTCCTCATGCAGAAAATAAAAAAGGAAAACACAGGAACACATTCCCGTGCACCTAAGAGAAGCAACCAAGGCGAGTTTATACCCACATGCTTGTAAGCTATGGGAACCCCTATCCACCGGACTACCAGAGTACCACCCTGGACGGGTAAGAGGTCGCGGTTGCCGCTTACCTTGAGGAGAGAACTTAGATGTGTCAGAACTGGCTTGAGGACCCCAGCTCCGAACAGGACAAGACCAGATCTGCAAGAAAACATCTTCAAATCTGGAGAAAGCACACGAGAAACAACCTTCACAAAGGAAGGGGAAGATCTTCACAAAGGAAGAGGAGAAAACCAAACAAGGCCTTATTTAAGCTGAGGACAAAAAGGAAAGGAGAAAGGGAAAGGAGGGCGCCGGCCGAGGAGGGGGAGGGTGGACTGTGGAGGGAGGTAAAGGGGCTGCGGCTGTGAGGGAAGGGGGCTGCGACTGTTGAAAGGGGGGGAAGCAATCACTTCTCTCTCTCTAGGAATCGCCTAGAGAGAGAGAGAGAGAGAGCTGAGGCGGTGGAAAAGTTGTTTACTTACATATGATAAGACTTAGTCTTGAAAATAAGGAGGTAGTTATGATCCTAGGCCCAAAAAAACAAGAGAAATGATAGATGTACAACAAAAACCCACAACTAATTGCACAACCTGCTTAAAAATATTGGACTTCGTGCTGAAAAAGCTGTACACCCATTTTTTTTTTTGTCTTTTTGTGTGTACAGTTTTTTCAGCACGAAGTCCAACAATTTTAAACAGGTTGTGCAATTGGTTGTGGGTTTTTGTTGTGCATCTATCATTGCTCAAAAAACAAAGAGAGGAGGTAATGATGAAACGTTGAGGGTATTTTATTTCATGAATAGGCGTATCTTTTTTTATTTTATTTTATTTTTTCTTATACATATTTATTTAGATTATAGTTGGACACACACCCACCTATCCCAATCTAATCCAATTTTAAAGCCTTACAATGACTCATAACAATGCCCAATAAAGGGAAAAAGCAAACGAATATTCCCCTTAACACTATGTTTGGGAGTTTAAAAAACGAGAGAAAAGAAGAGAAAAAGAGAGAAAGTACCTCACTTTCTTTCGCTTTCTCTCGTTTGAGAGTTTAAGTGAGAAGAAAAAGGAGAGAAATGGAGAGAAAATTAATCCCCACTTTCTCTCAATTTCTTTCTCTTCAAATTGGAAAGAAAAGCAGAGAAAAGAAAGTGAGGTTTAATGAATTTTTCTTAATATCCACAATACCCTTTATTTAATTCTTAACTAATTTTAATTCCATCTAATTCCTGGGCTCCTAATACCCTATATAAGTGTATTCTCTCTCCTATCACAGCAAAAAGCTCATGTACCAAGTAAATTTAGAAGCTATTTGGTGTGAATAGAATTCATTAGTTCAAGTCAATGGTAACTTTCTTTCTTTTCTCTTTTTTTCTTCTCAACTCCCAAACAAGAGGACAGAAATTAATTTTCTCTTCTCTCCTAAACTCCCAAATAAAATTAAAGAAATTATCATCCTTTCTTTTCTTTTTTTTTTTTCTTTTTTTTTTTTTTTTTCTTTTCTCTCCTCACTTACGACTTTCTCTTATTCTTTTTTTCTCTCCTAAACTCTCAAACATAGCGTAAGGGGATTCGAAACCTCCCCTCCCCACTGGATAGAGGAGGTAACACCAATAACTCCCAAACATAGCGTAAGGGGATTCGAAACCTCCCCTCCCCACTGGATAGAGGAGGTAACACCAATAAGACTAGACCCACTTAATAAATGTATCTTTTTTTTTTTTTTTTCTATGGAATAGATTTATGCAGTTGATCATTACATTTAATAGGAGTATTTTTTTCTATGCAATATTCTATTTTTTTTTGGGTCTGTGAGTGGGCCCATCAATTAATTTGCACCACTCTGAATTGTCAATAGGCATACTCTAACACACATGATCTCTGGATAGGGAACCAAAAGATCTTACCCTGAAGCCACATCTTGCAAACGCATTGCAAAGATAATGGTGGGACAATTTATAGGCTTCCCAACATGTCTATTATAGAGTTCATGAATTAATTCTTTTATTTTATAGGCTTTAAGACATATAATGTTAGGTACATCTAATTATCTTTTAGAAGAAATGTAAATCAACAATATGTTTTCCAAATTTGTATTTTTTTGTGACAATGAAATTACATTCAATAATTATAAAATAATTAATTTCAACATCTTCAAATAAAAATCAATTAATCCCACTACAAGTGTCACATGTTGAGAATTATGCTTGGAATGTAAATTTAGAAAGCCTCTTCAACAAAAATAGATAGGAGGATGTCCCAACACAATCAAAAGAATAAATTCTTAATGATCTAATAAAGGGTCACGAGGTGATAATATGTGGCATTTAGTGAAGATTAGGACATCAAGTTAACCCACCTAACCTTGTCTGTGGCAGCGTGTGAGATAAGAGAGCTGGGAGATCAGAATCCAAGTGTCGGTAGCCTATCAATTGTTTTGTCCACATCTACTTCCACATGCATGGTGCAAAACAATCATTATAATAGCAAAAATGCTACACTCCATAATGAATTCCAAAATTAATTCTACACCTAACAATCTTGACCTTTAATTTCATTGGCTCCTCCTACTTGAGCTTCGTATGGAACTCACGAGATTCAAGGGTCAAGATATGTTGATTGTAAAATTCATTATGGGTGTAGCATTACTCTTATAAAAGAGGATAAGTTCAAACTAAATCTCACTTTTACTTATTTTTATAAATATTAGTATTATTTTAATTTAATAAATATATAAATTTTAAAGGTCTTTTTTTTTAAAAGCTAAATATGAACTCTTAGGTAAAACATGAAACTATTTAAAGCTGATTTTTGTGAACCACAACCAATTCTAATATTCATTGGTGGTCCCATTACGTTCAACTGTGTTAATAATTTATTAAGGCCATTTCCTTCAAAGTATTCCCCTTATTCTTCTACGTAAATCGATCATGTGCATGTCATGTAAGCTTTCATCATGGCATTAATTGAAGGGAAGTTGTAAACTTTCTCGCCCAATGATAACTTTTAAGTCTTAAGGTTTTTTGGGTTTATTTATTTAATGATGATTGAAAGGAAAAGAAAAACACTAAAAGAGTTTCTTTAGTTGGTTAATGAATAAATAATGAGAAAATTTATGAAAGCAAAAGATAAAAAATAAAAAAATTTGTCACCCTAAAAAAAAAAATTTATGTCACCTAATCAAAGTAATGATGATAGAAAAGGTAATTTCACATGAGGTAACAAAGACTTTTCTTGTTTAATATTTAGCAATGATCAAAATGCTATCCTACTTCATGAAAGCAAGACCCATGTGTTAGTATTGTTGGAATTTTATTTCTTACAAGTCATTGGTGGACCTACATGGAGGCAAATTTTTTTGCAAAATTTTGTGTATATATGTAGTTTAAAAATCTGAACGTAACTTATAAATTGTTTCTCACAGATTCTCAACACTTACAACCATTTATAAAAAAAAAAAAAAAAAGAGAAGTCAGTTAGATAATCAAAAGCCCTAAGACCATGTGTGTTCTGTAAGATTAATATAGGGACACAAGAAATTGGATTAATAGTCCATTTTAATTCAATAATTCAATATCTATTGCAGAATTAACTGCCAACATCAACTTAATAGTGTCCCCCACACGGAAGACTATTCAATCCAGGAGAATGCATTAATAGACCATCATAAAAGTGTAGGTGAAGGCTAATACTCTATTCTCCAGCTCGTGAGACAAAAAAAAAAAAAAAAAAAAAAAAAAAGGCATAAATGCCTAATCGACACATCATTGATCTTGCGACTCTTTGTCTTGTCTCGGAAATATGTACAAAATTTTTGCCTAATAAACTTGCCCCCGAACACAAATTCCTTAATATCGACCATTGTTACAAGGTGTTGGAAATAGTTGTTAATATCTATCTTTTCTTGGATTTGAGTTTGCGCTAATGAATGGTGAGGGTTGTGGTCTGACATAAGTTACTCATAATCGATTCATAATTTTAAACAGGAATGTGTTTGAAAACTAGGATACTTTAGACTTTTAATGTGCATCATCATCTAATAGTCAATCCATAATTTTTTTCCCACTCTCTAGGTCTTAAATTTGAAAACATTGAAACTCATCCAATTTTTATATGTTTTTTTGCAATTCCCCTCTCTTTCTCTCTCTCTGTGTTGTGTGTGGATATCATTCCCCTTCTCTTTATGCTCTCTCTCTCTATTTGAGTTCATTAAGTAATGTGTGTGAGATTGGGAGAAGTATAACATGTAACCAGGTTAGTAGGGGTAAAATATAATAAAATATGATAAAATTGTTGGGTACGTATGGATCCACAATCACAATAAGAAAATCACACCCACAAAGATGGAGATAAAAAGAACAAAAATGACACAACCACGAAAGAAACTAGAAACTAATCTCTCCCTCACTAGTTTGCAGCCTCTCCCTCCCTAAAAACGACACAATGACACACCCACAAAATTGTTATGACACACACAACTGCTAGAAACTAGCCTTTCCCTCACTAGTTTGCAGCCCTCTTTTGTGTATGTAAAAGATTTCCAACCAATCTTATCAATCCCTTGAGTAAGCCCTATTTTTATAGATTGTAGAGTTCCAACCCTAGTTGTAGTAGGATTTACGCACCCCTATGGTAAGTCTTGTACATCAAGGAACTCTCACAAATATTCCTATAAAATAGGAAACTTCAACCATCAAAGAAAACCTTATTTGAGAAGGAAAACACCAGATAAGGAACCAAATCAAAGATTAAGAAACAATTTTACTAATGAAATTTTAGGCACAATCTTAACAATCTTCACCTTGCCTTAAATTCCTTCCCACCAGTCCTTAGAGTCTTCCTCTTGTAATCTTCAACTTCCACAACGATAGTGGATCGCCCTTGCCATCCCCAAGCTATTACCGAAAATATTCCAAAAAATATTTTCCAAAAATTTTCTAAAATATTCCAAAATATTTTTGAAAATTTCCATACTTATCATACATTTGTCCCACATCAGTTAGCAATGAAGCAAGATGAGATATGTGAGTCTATAAATTAGTTCCAAGTTAGTAACTTGAATCGAAAATTTCTAAAATTTTTCGAAATTTTTTGAATTTTGATAATTCCGAAATTTCAGAATTGGAAATTAAAATGAGAATTCCGAAATTTCAAAATCGGAAGGGTTGTTTAATTTTCAAAAATTTCAGAATTTTTTTACGAATGGGCTATTTCCAATCCGTTCCAGCTGAAACACACCCCTAAACCTAGCTATTCAAATTCGGGTTATAAGTAAAAATCCAAAAACCGACCATCTAAAATACCGATTGGTCGGTTTTAAATGTATGTTCAAGCCAAAACTGACCGAATGCTTCGAAAATCGACCGACTGCCACTATTAGTTAGTTTTTTTTTCATGAAAAAATCGATCGCTACACCCCTAATTCAAATTCAGGGGACATGCAAACAGGCCCTTAGAACGGTTACATTCCACTTCAAAATGTAAAAGTTATTCAGTGAGCCCTTCATGCCACGTCAGCATGCTGACGTGGTGTGACCATATAATCTTAACCACCCACTTGTCCCTTATTTTTAAGGAGATCATGACAAGTGGTTAGTGAAATTTAAAATTTGAAATTAATTTGATAAATACTTGTCATGATCCCCCTGGAAGGAGGGGGCAAGTGGGTGGTTAAGAATAAATGGTCAGACCAGGTCAGCATGCTGACGTGGCGTGACGAGCTCACTGAATAATTTCTCCAATAGGAAGGGGATGCCCATTCATTCAGCGCAGAAAGGCTATGCTGAGTTTGAGTGAAGGATGTGCAGAGTTTGGGCTTTTATTTGGGCTCAAATTCTACCGGCCACTGAATTAGATTAGTAGCTTTTACCATGCTGGGCGTGGTATGAAGATTCACTCCGTTGGGCTTGATGTGAAACAACATTCTTCGGTATCTCAGCCCAATTCATACCGGCCCCTTGCAAAATGATCACTTTATATCAAAAAAATTTGAGTTAAATATATTTTACCCCGTGGTTAGGCCTATTTTACTTTACCTCTCTGTGGTTCCAAAGTGGATACTTAAACTCCTTGTAATTTTGGACTAAAGTGAAACTGTTAAGATTTCTCTCAAAACTGATGAAAACTGAAATTAGCCAAACATATTAACACTTAGGGTGTGTTTGATAACTCAATAAAGTGGTGAAAATGAAAATTTTCAGCACTTAATTTTTCAGTGCGTTTGATAATGTACCACTTAATTGAAAAAGCAGTAAAAAATCTACTGAAAACGTTAAGTGATAATTTTCTACTGAAAATAATCACTGATAATTTTCTACTGAAAATAATCACTGAATACAGTCTGTTTTGGTTCTTAAAATACTGTTTTCAGTATTGCAAATACAAATCACTTAAAATTTTCAATACTTAAATTCAGCACTTAATTTTCAGTACTTAATTTTCAGTTTTATCAAACGCACCCTTAGTCCCTTTGTGAGGTTAATTTTGGGTTAATCCTCTATGTGGAGATAATGCTGTCATTTAGCCCACCTATAGGGGGCCACTTTTGAGGTTAACTAATTCCTATGTACAGTTAATTATGACACATAAACTTTCTATGTGAGGCTAGTTTTAACACTAAATCCCCATATGTGACTATTTTGAGAAAATTTTTAGTAGTTTTACTTTAGTCCAAAACCACAAGGGGTTAAGTGTCCACTTTTGAACCACATGAGGTTAAAGTTAAAATGGACCTAACCACGGGAGGGTAAAATGTAATTAACCCAAAAACCTTTGAGACCATGTCTATGGATGTAAGGTGGCATGTTGGGGTGGACGAAAAGTTCAAATTTTTTTTTTTTTTAAAATCCTTTTTTTTTTTTCCTTTTTATCTATACATTACATTTTTTTTTAATTTTTATTTTTTGCTGAAGATTTATCTATACGTTACAAATCGTCGTACTATCCTACTACATTAATTAAAATAAGGTAATTATTGTAATTTCACTTTAGACTCTTTGTAAAATTACTTTAATGTATATACTCATGCCGCAGACTTTGCCCTTTCTGTGGAGGAGGAGAAGTCCAGAGCTCTTGCCCTGGAGCTGGGAGAGGCTCGTGAGATCGCACATCCGCACATATATAACAAATATATATATGAAACTATTGGAACCCCTAATTAATTCACATGCACAATATATAAACTCTTTATGTACTGAATTAAAACTTAAAACAGCATCACTGTTCTCAGTTTGCTAATTGCTATAGCTATATCGAGGTGTCACTTTGTTCGATCAAGATTGAGATAGTCTGGTTGTTTTTTTTTTTTTTTTGCATCTATATAGTGCTTGTTTTTATTGTTGTATCATTGTATTTTTTTATTCCACAATCCTAGAGCATTATAAAGTCTCTGCAATTTCGTGGTTAAGATTTCAATGATACATTTGTGCTTTGTACCTTACAGATCATATGGAAATTTGGTGTGTTAGCTGCTAGTGCTAGGTCTGGAATTTTGGTGTGCTTGGTGCTAATTCCCAACTATTTGGAACACTATTGGGTTTACATATATTCACTCTGCATAATCTTTGGAGACGCTTTTCAATATAAACTTGATAAAACATGCTATGCCATAGTCCATAGATATATAGAAAGATAAAATAGTACTGCACATGCCCACTTAATATATTCAAATCAACCACACCTTCACACACACACACAAAAAAAACAGGACTCCCAAGATCAAGGGACTTACAAACCTCACTCAACACTCTCATGTAATTAAAATACATGGTAATTTAAAACCAAACATATGTTGTTATCTCAAGGAGAACAACATGTGCTACCTATACACCTACAACACATGAGTGAAGAGAAATATACATATATATGATCTATCAACTCATGCTTTTATTCAACCATTACTACTGCATAGCACCTAAGTAAAGGTCCTAAGGTACGTACCATGTCTATTTAAGTATAGTAGATAAATTAAAAACTTCATTTCTACTTATGTATATATTAGTTCTGCTGCTTCTGCATGGGTTTCACCATTATTGGCAGCCTCACCATAGCAACACCTTCTGCAGTAACCATCGTTGCAGCACAGGTAAGCTGCCTAATCACCACCACCGTGTCCGCCACCATAACCACCACGCCCACCTCCATATCCTCCGCGTCCACCGCCATATCCGCCGCCTGGATATCCTCCGTATCCGCCGCCTCGATATCCTCCGTATCCGCCGCCTCGATATCCTCCGTATCCACCGCCTCGATTTCCTCCGTACCCGCCTCCTGGATACCCTCCGTATCCACCGCCTCGATTTCCTCCGTATCCACCACCTGGATATCCTCCGTACCCACCGCCTCGATATCCTCCGTACCCGCCGCCTGGATATCCTCCGTATCCGCCTCCTGGATATCCTCCGTACCCGCCGCCTGGATATCCTCCTCCATATCCACCACCTGGGTACTTGGCTTCCTCCAGGCCTTTTGTCTCACTAGTTTGCTCAGCTGCATGCACAAATTGTATGTGTCAGTATTGGAAAACTTGGCTAGTTAACCGTTTAGGCATGTCAAGAATTGGTTTTGTGATTCATAAGTTAAATGGTTATATATTTAAATATCCGATCTGGGAATAATGAAATCTTGCTCAGACCAAGTTTTAGGGTCTGTTTGGGAATATCAAAAATAGGATTAGGTTCAACCTCATTATGATATTTAACTACCTTTCATGAAACTAAGTAGAAGTTGGTCCCTTGAGGTATTTTAAGTTAAGCACTGACTCCATCACATCTAAAAAACAGAGGTAAAACAAAGGCTATACTATCTGGAATTGGTTATGTTTTGAACCATATAATCAGTTCTCAAGCTATCTCGATTCTCAACGGCTTCTTAGTACTTTGTTGGTTTTATGAAAAGCCAGGACTGTTATGCTGAATTTTTTATGCAAAAAAACAACTCATTAGGTTAATTTTTAAGATAGATATGGATTCCTTTGTACAAATTAATTGAATAATGAAATACATAGACAAGCACAGCTCTATTAATTAGATTGATTCTTCTATGAACTAAAGATTTGGTTCTTGTATTTTCCAAATAACATCTAAATATTTGGTTGATGCATGCATTTTTTTTGTACAGGAACCTGCGCTTCTGAACTAAGGTCACTCTTAAAATACTTACTTTATGAAGTAGAACGTATCAAAGGAACTGAAAGTGATTCTAATTTTATGCATTTCCAATCAGGCCCTAATATTGAAACCAAAAAGGCCATGCATGCAGCTATAATAAGAAAAGTTTTGAATATGTGTATAATGCAAAACTCACTGGTTTTCTCAGTGGTAGTCTCAGCTAGGTCTCTAGCTGCAACCTCTGAAGTAATGAGAAGACCAAATGCCAAAGTCAGGCCAAGGAAGAGAAGTGCCTTGTGAGCCATTTTCCCTTATGTGCTATAGAAGCTCTATGTTTTCAAATATATTTGGGGAGAGGGACGAAGAACTTAATGCATGCTACATCTCTATTTATAGGCCAACGTACATTCGCACACACGCGCACGGAGAGATGCAAAATTTGGTTATTTGGTGGGATTTCTATAAATGTGGCATGGTGGTTTCTCTCCACCTGTGGCGAAATCACTATCCACGTGTCACACATGGATTGGAGGAAAAAGAAGGCTGACACAATTAATGGTACGTCGATTGGAGTTTTCTGACTAACGTTTGGACCTTTCTTAATAATAGTTGAATCTCTTTTTTTTTTTTTTTTGATGAATAGTAACGTTTGTACCTTGATTAGTTGATTTGCTTAGTTTTGGATATTTCTTAACTTAGATTGTACCTTATAAAAGTTGAGCAAAATGAGGAAAAAGCTTACGCACAATTAATGTTCCTGACACGCAATTAATGCCCTGTCAGTTGGACTTTTCTTAATTAGCAACGTTTGAAATTTGATTAATTTAGTTTGGATTTTTTTTTAGCTTAATATTATTATTATTTTTTTTTAGAGATTTTTAGCTTAGTTTATACCTATATTATTTGCAAACAAATGTCAAGTTTTATTATCAATGTACAAATAATTTCGTAATAAAGTTCAAATATTATTTAATAAAGTCCAAAAATTTATAAGAAAGATACAAATTAATGTTCAAAATCACATTCCGCAAAAATAAAAGCCCAAACTTATTCCATGGTTTCCTTTCCATGTGAAACGAAACCATTTTGCCCAACTTTAGCATACCCGGTTATTTGGACAGTAGCCCACCCATTAAAGAGTGACAAGATGTTTTCCCATAATGTGGTTGGATGTTAAAGGGTTTGCTTTTAATTCCTACAAAATATACCTTAACTGTGACTGATTGGTGCCTCTGTCTTATTTAAAATTTATTTTTCTTCTTTTGAGTTGCTAAATTAGTATAAATATCATATTCACTTTTTTATTATTAAAAAAAAAACTCACTTTCAATTGATAAAATGGCTAATTTATTAAATCTCTCATGTGACATGATTGATCTCGGGTAAGATTTTTTCAGTTTTAGTTTCGAAAAACTTCTTTCTATGGGAGAGAATATTTTTGGTATTGTTAATATAATTCTATAAACAATCAATGTATTTGAAAAAGAATTTAGCTTATAGAATTTAATATTCCAATTGGTCTGTTTATTGTTTCTTGTCACTTTTCTCTTAAAACTTTAGATAGATTTGAAATTTAATATTTCAATTGATGATATTTTTCTTTTTTATTTTGCGTTATGATAAGCTTGTAGTCTTGAAAGTAAGTAAGGAGCTGATAGTGATGATCCAAGCCGAAAAAATAAGACAAAGAGGAGGTACTGATGAAACGTTGGGGTCTTTATTTTTATGAATAGTGGTATCTTTTTTTCTTGGGAATATATATTTATGGAGTTAGTTAATTACATTTAATAGGGGTATTGTTTTTTGCCAATAGTTAAGTGACTAGACATGTTGGGAATAAAATAAAAAATTGTTTATGAGTTATTAATAAGGGCAATTTTATCAAAGCATTTGCTCAAATGTGTGACCTCTCTCTTTCCGGTGGAGGATTGAGTGTTTGACTCTTATTTTGGAGAGTCTTTGCTTGTCCTCTATTTATTTTTCAATCGGAATGTGTGGACTTTTTATTAGACTTTGTTGTGCACAATTCTGGGGCTTTGAGAGTTAGGTTGGGTTGAGTTGGATTAGGGAGGGTACACGTGTGTCATAATTCAAGTAATTAGTATTTAAAAAAAAAAATTAAAAAATTAAAAAGATTAAGGGCAAGGCAATACTACTTTATTTTTTCATTTTCTTTCTGATTTTCTTTTTTTAATAGGAAGGTACTATCACATGATCACTATATAAAAAATGGGGTTTTAGGCGGTTGGCTAATTTGCCTAATAGTTGAACCACCCCTGTTAAATATTATATAGCAATATATATAGGGGGCATGGGGAAAAAATTATTAGCAATGAGTGATTACCATTATGACGACCTTACATGCATGAGAGTTTGTACTCCTCCATCGGTACATTGCTCCATCTCAAAAGGGTAAATTGTAAAAGTATTTAAGACAGTATATTAATAATCTCTATTAACTATGCAAAGAGGACTTAAATGTAAAAAATCCTTTTTCTTGTCTGTAATAAGTTAATTTTTATCACGTCCAAGCTTTTTTTTTTTTTTCTTTTCTTCTTCTTCTTATTTTTGCTTAGCCTTAATTCCCATGCTTTGGCCAATTTTAATCAAACCTACACCTTTCTTGCCTTTTAATCTAGCCCCCAATAAAAACACAAATTTTGTTAAAAAAATCTTTGCTCCAGTTTGGAGGTACGTACGAAAAAAAATAGACTTAGAATGTTAGATATATAACTCTAAGAAGAAATATAAATCAACAATATTCTTCCCAAATTTTGCATACGCGTGACAGTGAGATTACTTCCAATTATGGTTCTGATCATTTCAACATTCTCAACTAAAAATCAGGTAGTGTCACAATTACATATGTTAGGAACCACATTTGGGATATAAATTTTTTTTGATAACAAAAAAAAAAAAAGAAAAAAGAAAAAGAAAAGAGGCTCTTCAACAAAGATAGACTCAGAGGATGTCCCAACACTATCAAAGGAATAAATTCTTGATGATTTGCAAAGATTTAAAAATTAAGAAGGGACCTTAAGGTCATAGTGGCATTTAGTGAAGATTAAGACCTCTTTTCAAGTCAACCATGGTTGCCCAACCGCCCAAGCCCACTTAACCTTCTGCGTGTCAGAAAGAGAAAATGAGAGATCAGAAGATCAGAACCCAAATGTCCGTCCAGCCCAAGGATTAATAGAAATAGACGTTAAGTAAATCTACTTGTCCCCTAAATTATTAAGCTCGTCTTATTTATTTATTTATTTTTAAATTGATGTGTATATATAAATTTTGAAAAAGTTTGGTGTGTGCTTATAAATATAAATTCTAAAATTAATTTACAAATTGATCCACTTCAAATTGCTCCCTATCTTGTTGCTTTAAAGAATTTGTATTTATCTCTCATTATGTACTTAGCTCATTAACTTTTCTTATCTCATTATAAAAAAATATATAAATAAATGACAAAATATATTTTTTTTTCGGGGACAACGAACCCTAAACTCCCGTATGCCTTTGCTCTCCTAAATTAGATTCCTGAATATGTCCCTAGTCCAACATATCGATCAATTGTTTTTGTCCACATCTTAGACATCTACACCCACATGCATGCCCAAAAACAATCTTTATAAATGAGGACAAGTTCAAACTAACTAAATTCCACTCTTATTAGTTTTTTTTATAAATATCAATACTATGTTGATTTAATTAAGAGCTAAATTTTGGAGTTCTTTTTAAGCCAAATATAAAAACTCTTAGATAAACAAGAAACTTTTTTGAACTGATTTTTGTGCACCACATAGCCAATTCTAATATTCATTGGAGGATTCCATTACTTTTAATTGTGTCAATAATTTAATAAGGCCATTTCCTTCAAATTCATCCCCTCATTTTTCTATTTAAATCGATAATGTGCAAGTCGTGTAAGCTTTTATCATGGCATTAATTAAAGTGAGCTCAAGAGGTGAGATTTTTTTCTCACACTTATAAATTGACTATTTGTCCCTTTTACAATTGATGTGGGAAACCCCAATAATCTCTCTCTTACACATCGGACCTTGGATTGGAAAACCCTCTACCAATCTCACCCTTGTGACTGTTGGGCAGAGATGTTGTAATTTGGACTATGATACCAATGTGGGGTGATCTTGGGATTGCTTTCCCTCATACTTATAAACTGACTACCTGCCACTTCTACAACTGATGTTGGAACCCAACAATCTCCCCCTCACACATCGGGCCTTAGCTCGACAAACCCTGGACATGTCTCTCCCTAGTGGCTATTGAGCAGAGATGTTGTAACCTGGACTTTGATACCAGTGTTGGGTGGTATTGGGTCTCTCTCAACCCCACTAGCTAGCAACCTAGCACATGAGGTGAGCATTCACTCACACTTATAAACTAACCATTAGCCCCTTCTACAACCGATGTAGAAAACCCCAAAATCTTCCCCTCAAGCATCATGCCTTGGATCTGTAAGCCCTCGACCAGTCTCTCACTTGTGGTTGTTGGGCAGAGATGTTGTAACCTAAGCTCTGATAATATTAGTGTTGAGTATGTGATCTTCAGCCTCTCTCAACTCTAATTGATGGCTCATGAGGTGAGACTTTCCCTCACATTTATAAACTGACCACCAACCCCTTCCATAACCGATGTGAAAACCCCAACAAAGTCGTAAACTTTCTCGCCCAATGATAACTCTTGGTCTTAAGGTTCCTTTTGTTTTATTAATTTAGTGACTAAAAGGAAAGGAAAGCAAAGCATAATTGAGTTTATTTAGTAATAAATCAATAGTGGGAAAAATCATGAAAGAAAAAGAAAATATAATTTCTGTCACCTTATCAAAATATGATAGTAAAGTAATTTCACAATGGGTAATGCTATGTGCGCACATAAAATGTGCACATAAAGTGTGCACATAAAGATATGAGCCATTCATTTTGGTGGGGTCCATCCCTGCACACATAGGACCCACCAAAATGAATGGCCTAGATCTTTATGTGCACACTTTATGTGCACATTTTATGTGCACGAATCATTACTCTTTCACAATGAAATAATAAGTACTTTTCTTGTTCAATTGGAAATGAACAAAATGCTATCCTTCTTCATGAAAGCAAGACCCAAGTGTTATTATTGCTGGAATTTTATTTCTGTCATTGCTGGACCTACATGGACATAAATTGTTTTGAAAACTTTTGGTTTATATGTGTAGTTTAAAAATCTGAAAGTTAATTATAAATTGTTTCCTTCAAATTTTTAACATTTATGACCATTCAAAAAGTCAGTTAGATAATCAAAAGCCCTAAGCAATGTTTATTTTGCAAGATTAATCTAGGGACACAAGAAATCGGACTAATAGTCAATTTTAAGTTAATAGTCCATTATTTGTATCGGCCAAATATTGCAGAATCAATTGCCAACATCAACTTAATAGTCCCCATATAGAGGACTATCAAATCTAGGAGTGAGGCATTAATCGTCCATCATAAAAGTGTAGGGGAAGGCTAATACTCTCTTATCCAGCTCGTGAGATAAATAATGCCTAATTGGCTAATCGACATATCATTACTCTTGCAATTCTTTGTCTTGTCCCAAAATTATGTACAAACAATTTTGCCTAATAAACTTGGCCTCTAAATACAAATTCCTGGATATTTGCTGTTATTACAAGGTGTTGCAGTAGTTGTTAATATCTATCTTTTCTCGGCTAGAGGGATTAAGAGACACCTATCTTTTCTTGGATTTGAGTTTGCGCCAATGAATGGTGAGGGTCGTGGTCTGACCATATGTTACTCATAATTGATTCATAATTTTAAGCAAGATTGTGTTTGAGAACTAGGATACTTTAGACCTTTAAATATGTGTCATCATCTAACAGTCTATAATTTTTTCCACTCTTCACCAGTTTCTTATATTTGGAAACTTTAAACTCCATCCAATTTTTACACCTCTAGCATTTCCTCTCTCTCTCTCTCTCTCTCTCTCTCTCTATATATATATATATACATCATTCCCCTTCTCTCTTGTAATAACCTGCATTATCATTTAATTTCTTGTAATTGCATTTGACATATTTAAATTCAATTTGAATTTCCATGATTAATCTGTATTGTTAATCTCATTTTTTATTTACAATTCGTATATGTTAAAACTGATTTCTGGTTTTATTTCATAATTGAAATTCTTTTTGGGGTCAAATTGTAATTTTATAAAATTTAGCAACACCTGTATTGAATTTCAAATCTGTATTTCAAAACGGTGAGAATGTTTTCTTTTAATTCTAACTGTATTTTTTTATAAACCAGAAAACCGTTTCCTACAGTAAAATGAAATTTCTGTATTTTTGTGGTAACCACCGTGCCCCGAAAATACCAGTTTATGAACAAAACAGTCTGCGTCGCGTTTAACCTGCACAGTTTTGATTTGGACCTATAAGTTTGAAGTGACTATACATCACTTTCCATTTATGGAAACTAATGATTGCCTTGGGCCTTGTTTGGATATTGCTTTTGGAGGTGTATTAGTTGAGTGCCATAAGTTTAATACCCAAACAACATAGTTGGCCCCTACTAATCTATTGCTTGGCCCTTGAATGATCTGGAGAGTTAACAACTAGAGTATATACATATACGTTTATAGATATGCTGATGTTTAGGAGAATTCACAGTATTGTTAAACCAAATTAAGTGATTAAGTGTGGATCAATATTGCTTGGCCTCCAAGTCCATATCAATTTACTCCCTATATATATATGCACTACACACACACTTTGGGATCACATCTTCATCTTCTCACATACATTCAGTGAGTTCTTCAGAATTTTATAGAGAGAGAGAGAGCAAGCTTCAAAACTCCATAGCTTAAATTTGAAGTTTGGAATTCTTATTGGGTTTCTTTCTCAACTTATTTTCTTATATCTCAATCATCTGTTTGTATTATTAACTCACTCCCAATGTAATTCATGTTCATTTACTGCTTGTATGTGTATAATTGTATATCACCCTTGAAGCTCTTGCGTATGAACTCCATGGCCTTGGAAATCAAGATTTTCCAAACTCAACCAAAATCCGTTTTTAGAATGAAATATGAAAGATTATACATCCTTCATGCCATGTTTAAAGTATTAGACCTTAATTTGTTCACATGAGAAAGTATGTAAGAAAATTAGTTTTGACATGTTTTAGTTTTTCATAAAATTGGAGAGCTATGGATCAAATGGTGTTAAATTGACTTTGGATTCTTAATCCTTGTGAAAAACCGAAGAGAATCATATATTATATACCCTATATACTTTCAATTTCGAAAATGGGTCAATTTGGACCCCTTAAGCTGAAACAGAGCAGTTTCTGCGGAGAAGAAGAAGCCTCAGCTTCATCTCGCGCCACGATCGCGCGCGCGAGAATCGCGCGAGCGGCCCGCGCGCGCGAGGCATGCGTCTCCAGGCAGACAGAAAAGTTTATTTATATAAAATGGAATTTAGGCAGATCGCGCGAGCGAGGGTCGCGCGAGGAACCCTTCGCGCGAGCGATCCGCGCGCGCGACCTTGGCTTTTTCAGGCAGACAGGAAAGTATATATAAAATGAAAATTGGGCTTATCGCGCGAGCGGACCGCGCGAGCGACACTTCGCGCGAGCTATCCGCGCGCGCGACCTCTGACAGATTCTGATTTTTGTCTGCTTTGTATTTAGGGACTGTTTGGTTCAATTTTTAAGTACTGTTAAGGTTCTGTTAGGAAATCTTATTAATGCAGAATGCTATTAGTTATGTTGGAATTGATTAAGGAAATGAATTACGAGTTATCAATCCCCGTACGCGTGTTGTTCATTTAATTCAGCATTTTGCTTATGTTTAAGTCCATGTCATTCATATGGAGTCAGTGGTACATGCATGTGGGTGTTAGTCAGTGTGGAAAAGAGTAATGGTAGTGTGAAAAGAGTATGAGTTTGAGTTTGTGGTTGTGGTTGTGTTTGTGGTTGTGTTTGTGATTGTGGTTGTGGTTGTGGTTGTGGTTGTGGATGAGATTGTGGCGAGGGTATCTTTGAAATGCGACGGTGGCAAATATGGACACTCCCTGACGCCCATGGAAGCGTTAAAGTGTGTGAAGCCGAACTTGGACATTCCATGGCACCCATGGTAGTGCTAAAGTGTGGCCTACGGACACTCCCTGATACTCGAGTCTGGATACTGCGTGAGGGGTTGCCCCGGTATTTGCATGGCGGTTAGGGTATTCAAAGTGTGAGGCATTGGACACTCCTTGGTACCCCGGACCAAAGTGTGAGGCAAACTGGACACTCCCTGGCGCCCCGTTGCTAAAGTGTGGCTATCTTAGTGTTTCAAAGATACTAGGAGTAAGATAGTGGGTTGTTGGGTTTTGTCGAGAGAAAAGAGTCGGCAAGAAGAGTGTGGTGCATCGTTCTCATACACGGTCGCATATGTGTGAACTTATCTTTTGAATAATATTGTGGTTGTTTTCTAAACAAGCTCTTTATCTTAAATATAAACTTGTGGATTTAAAAGGGAAATGGGAAAACGGTAAATGAGTATGTTTTACATTTAAAGTTATGTTTTTAATACTCACCAGCTTCTTGAAGCTGACGACGTTGATGCGTCCAGGACATTCGTGTTCAGGCTTTTCAGGTTATAACCAGGAGGAATCGTACGACTATGCTAATTGAGAATGGCTGCTTTTGGAATGAGAGAAACTGTTTATTAATTATATGCTTTAAGTTTTATGTTTAAGTTTTAAACTGTTTTGTTTTAAGGATGACTGTAATAGACTTTAAGTTATTGTTTTGTTTAAGGCGGTCTGTGCCTTTAGATGACCCCGTGCTGTAATATGTAATAAGTTAGAAAATTTTTGTAAGCCTTGATTGCTCTGCTCTGATTATTATGTTTTGTTTGTTCGACGTTTGGGACTGAATCGATCCTTCAAACTGTCGTGACCTACGGGTCCATAAAGGAAATTAAACGCTTTCCTTATTTATGCTACGTCGGGGCGTGACATCTCTACACTCTCTTTCTCTCTATTTGAGTTCTTTAACTGATGTGTGTGAGATGTAGAGAAGTATAACAAGTAACCAGGTTATTAGAGGTAAAATATAATAAAATATGATAAAGGTAGTAGAGTGATAAATCCTAGAGAGAACACATTTCGAATGATAACCAAAGCAGAGAGAGAGAGAGAGAGAGAGAGAGAGAGAGAGAGAGAGAAATAAAGGAGAAGGTCCTGGGTATAGTAATGGAATGCATAGTAAATTCTAATATTTCGGAGAGATTAAGTTAGGTGTTGATCAGAGAGTTAAAGGAATTTGGAGGAGTTAAGGATGGTTAGTAAGGAACAGAAGATAATGAGACTTATGGTGATCGCTAAGAATGAAGGAGGAATAAATGCTTAATTGATTGTTCTTGGAAATTGTGGAAAGATTTAGAAGGTTTAAAGTTTTGAAAAGTAGCTCAATTTAGGAAAATTGAATATTTGGAAATTTTCTTGAAAAAGAAGAAAGGAATTAGTTGTTTGCATTGTCGCCCAAGCGGTCCGCTCGGGTGAGTCTCATTCATGCGAGCTTTAGTGCGAGCTCCTAGCAAGAATTGGAGTATAACTTTCTGCAATCTCACTCAATTGGGCGTTCACTCGCGCGAGCAGCAACAGGATATCCTAGCACCGAGATAAGGAAAGTTATATACAATTTTTGATTCCTAATTCGTTTTTGGCAGCACATTCCAAGCATATTGGAATAGGGAATATGTGTAGTCTTATATAAGGACTCTTTGGGGTCAATTATTGAAGACTTTACATCTTTTGAGAGAGAGAGAGAGAGAGAGAGAGAGAGAGAGAGAGAGATAGTATTGTTCTTTGTAGAACCTTAGGGTTCATTAGGATCTCTATATTTTATCCTCTTGAGTGTTTGTGAGGTTTTGTTTTGGAGAGATCATTTGTTTTGTTTGGTGAGGGTTGTTAACTATCATTCGGCACACTATAATCATCCATTTGATAGTGGATTTATTCCTTGGCTCCAGTGTGTGGAAGTAGGCATATATAATTGGTAAAACAACATGTGAAATCTTGTGTTCTTGTGTAAGATTGGTTTTCTCCATTTCTTTCTCGTTCATTTGTGTACGTTTATTGTCTTTGTGGGTGCTTCTGCACAACAAAGTGGTATTAGAGAGCCATGATTGAGACCAGGGCATATGGAGAAAGACAGATCTGGTTTGAAGTCGGGTGAACTCAATTTAACGGCTTCTAGTTTGGGCACACAAGATTTGAAGATGTTGGTTTTGGGTGGTACATTTAAAGTTGAAATTTTTGATGGAACAAACAGTTTTGGGATGTGGTATAGTATGATATGATGGATGTCCTTGTACAACAAGGATTAAATTTTGTTTTGGAAGACCAACCTTCAAATTTGGATGAGACGGAATGGTTGAAGATGAGCAAGTTGGCATGTGGATCCATTCGGCTTTGTCTCACTAAGGATGTGAAGTATTTTGTGAAGGAAAAATTAGGTTTAAAAATAATTTTAAACGCGCAGCGGAACGGTTAAGTTACAAAAACTTATTGGTAGCCCGGATCTACTACTCGTTAATTCTATAGACGCGACAAGAGGGAACAAGAGTTATACCTTGGTGTCTTGAGCCCAATTCTGAAATCTTCAATCTCCTTGATGGTGCAACAGCCTCCACTAGGTTGTCTTCACTCTTATGACTCCTACAGATGCTGCCGGAGAGACTAGAGTTGGTGGGAACTCTAACGGGAGGATAAGAAGGCTAAGGAAACCCTAAATAATCTCTGCAGCTTTCGTATAGAATAAATGATGACTACTAAACTCTGTACGTAGCTGCCATATTTATAGATTTCCAAATCGACTTTAACCTTCAACCAATCGAAGTGGCTTCGATCGATCGAACTACTTTTAATCGATCGAACTTGCCTAGACTTCAATCGATCGAAACCTATTCGATCGATCGAACCTATCATGGCAAGATCCTCTTGTGTCTTTCCAAATATCCTAGCGGAGCTAAGAGTGGGACCTCCTAGGCTCTTTATTGTTGGCTCAGACCAGTAGTTAATTCCATGACCAAACTCTTTGACCAGCAAAATAACCAACTGATCAGTTAACGTTTACTCCACTATAAAACGATAACTGAACTCCAACACAAAAGAACATATCCGAAGCGGTAACTAGACTTGTATGGTATACTAATGTCCCTCTACCGTCAGCATTCGTAATCATATTCAGGTAGTCGGATAAACGGTTACTGTCAACCTAAATCATAATTACTTCTTGTATTCCTTGAGTCCCATTTACCTCTCATTATTACCAAACATGTTGATAACTACTTATCAATAAGACTGTAGTTCTCAGTAATCAACTTGGTGGCATTGTCAAGGGAATGCTTACTCTGAATCAGAGGGTAGATTCTATCTTGACAATATATGTTCACAGCCCTATGAACATGACATACCCAAGATACCCAGGTGTTGATCTTCTATTGACCTCACTAATTGGTAAGTCAAAGCAGCCATATCTATAGTAAGTGTTCATAATCGTCTCAAGATTGAAAACACGTACCTTATACAAGTCATGAGTTCCTATCGGATGTTTGATAGTCTTGAGTGTCAATAGGAAAGCTTAGGTCTGTCAATGCACTATAAGCACTAGCATATTAACTAAGCGTTACACTCTAGTGATTGAGATTCATCACTCCATCCAATGGTTGTAGTTCATGCTACAGTGTATACCTGATGAGATATCCAGTTTCATCATCCATTGTGACAAGCTCCAAGTATCAAAGAATAGTAATTCGTATCTCATTGTATGCATCTCATACATACACGAATTACTTACTATGATACTTAAGGATTAACAATCATCTCACGAAAGAAACATACATAATGAAATGTAACGCTGATATCCATATATTAAAATGCTAATGTCTTATACATAAAGTAATGGTTTGAGGGCATAAATCCAACATTTTGTCACGAGGGAGATCGTGGCAAAAAATCATTAAAAGAAATTAGAAGCAAAGTATATGACAAATAACATGGAAAATTGGCTCTATTTGAAGATGAAGCTCTATGAACAATGAATTTAGGAAGACAGATAAGAACGCCCACAATGATACATCCAAAACTTTTTCAACAAGATGAAGACTAAAGGATAGAGAGACACAATTTGGAAACAAATATCATGGGAGGGGAGTTTCATGTGGAAGGTTAAAGTTGGCCAAAGATGAGTGTACTTACTATCGCCAACTTGGTCATTGGAAGAAGAACTGTCTTAAGTTGGTGGAAAATATCAAGAAGGATGCCAATGTGGTTTAAGTTGAAGATGGTGATTTGGAATTTATGTTGGCTACCACGATCGAAGAAGGTCACTTGGATAAATGGGTTCTCGATTTGGCTTGTTCCCATCATGCGTGTCCCAATATGGAGAGTTTCACCAAATTGAATATATTGAAAGGTGGAAAAATTCACATGGCCAATGGTGCTGTTTATGAGAAGATGGGAGTTGGTGATGTTCATTTGAAGTTGCATAACGAAACCATTAAGAAGTTGATGGATGTGTGGTATGTGCCAGATTTGAAGAAAAAATTGATTTTATTGGATGGTTGGGAGTCTAAGGGTTTCAAAATCACTATGGATGATGGAGGCTTGAAGGTCTCAAGATGTGCTCTCATTTTACTTAGAGATAAGGGGAAAGAATTGTATTTCTTGTTTGGTAATTAGATAAGAGGTAGACAAACCACCATTGGAAAGAAATTTGTTAGGTCCAAGCTTCCGTACATGAAGCATGGACAAGTTCATTTGAGGACTCAGCAAGTCCATTGGAAGAAGGTTTATTTGATTGTGTCAAGACCTGCTGTTATTGTAGGCGAACTCGATCAAAGGCAAGTGAGTCTCCCATAAACTCTCAAAGTCAATGACACAGGCTCGTAGCATGTCTTCCTTTACTTGATTGACTCGTTCTGTCTGACTATCGGTCTGTGGATTAAAGGCTGAACTCAAGCTTAGTAAAGTTCCCATAGTTGTCTGAAGGCTCTTCCAGAATTCTGTTGTGAAGAACAAATCTCGATATGATACTATTGAGACAGGTATACCGTGCAGTCCCACAACTTGTTATAGATAGATCTGGCTCAAATGTTCTACTGGATACGTTATGTTGTAGGCAATAAAATGTGCTGTTTTGGTGAGTCGATCCACTATTACCCAAATAGCGTTGTGGTTTTTCTGAGACCTTGGTAAACCTACCACGAAGTTCATGGATATATTTTTCCATTTCCATTGGGGAATCGGTAGTGGTTGTAGAAATCCGGGTGCTTTTTGATGTCCTGCCTTCACTTGTTTACAAACAAGGCATTGAGACACGTACTTAGTTATTTCTCACTTCATGCCTTCCCACCAGAAGTTCCTCTTCAAGTCCTTGTACATCTTGTTACCTCTGGGGTGAATAGTCATCCTCGACTTGTGCCCTTTGTCCAATATATCCTTCCTGAGATTATCCTCGTTAGGCACACAAAGTCTACCCTTGCATCTCAGTGCTCCATCCGAACTGACACTATATACTTCTAGTTCTTTTGTGGACATCTTAGTTAACCATATCTTCAAATCTTCATTTAGATGTTGAGCTTCCAGAATACGGCTGATGAGGGTTGGTTGTATGGTGAGACATTCTCCTAATTTCATTAAGTCGCACCACCTGCACTTTACCGCTACTTGTCCGTCGCCTTCTTGAGCGAACTTGGAACTCTCCTGTCGCCCTATTAAGTGTAAAATGTCAAATTAAAATCATTAAGTGGCATAAGTTTATTATATGAATAAGTAGAGTTCGATACAACCTGTTGTACGCTTGTATCTCTTGGACATTTACTTTCTTTTGATATTTATCGATCTGCTGTAGCACATGTATCCATCATATACACTCTTATTTGCTACTACCCTACCTTCATCAAAATAGCCTACAACTCGATAAAATATTAGCTGTACACACGCAGTTATTGGGAGGGCACGTACACCTTTGTGTACCGCATTAAACACTTCGTAGTGGTTAGTGGTTAGGATACCCCACCGACAACCATCGTCGTGTGCAAGGGTTCACTTTTCTAAGGGAAAATTCTCTAACCACCGATGTGCATTGTGATTTATGGCATCAATGTTGTCCATTACACTATTGAACTTCCTAATCTGATAGGCAATGCTAGCATTCCAATACACGGTCCTTCAATTGGATATTCTTGAATTTTTTGTTGAAGTTGCTCATAACATGCCTTAAACAAAAGCGATGGTATACAAATGGCATGTGCCACTATGGTAATCTTTGAACTGCACCAAGTATACCTTGATGTCGGTCAAATATCAAGAAAATCTCCTCTCTGTTAGGGATATATACTAAAAGCCATGCTTTATGTAGTTGATTTATTATTCATTTAATAAAATCAGCTAATCCATTTTTTATGAGAATCTGTGTGGGCAATATTTGTATTATATTGTTTATTTAATATTATGCATGTGTGTCTTTCACTCTACATAGTAGGTGGTTTGGTGTGTAGAGTTCGGCTTGCACAGGGAAGATCAGACCATCGGATCTTGTAAGATTTTAGTTTACAGTCTTAGATAGATTGGACACACCATCGGTAGGACTGCAGCATGGTGTTGTAGTAGGTTTGTCTTGACTGCGGGAAGCGGTATAGTTTCAACTCACCATGCTGGTACATTTTGTGTATTAAACGGGACCGACTTGGGGTAATTATCTTTATACTGACTTATAAGATAATTAATACCTCATGACTATTATGAGTGCTTATGCTCTAAACCTAAGTTAATTTGTAGACACGTACATTTGATATTTACACTTTGATCCCTAAAAGGGTGAGATTCTTAAATGGGTCAATATCTCATTGGATTGGGTGGCAATATTAATTGTGTGGTGGATATTAATTAATGATGGAATCCATGTCTCAATTTTGGGATTGATGATATCCTCTTGAGAAAGCTTATAAGTTTTGATTATGTCAAACCCTGCAGGTGGATTTTGTATCCGACATATCAGATAAGTTAAGCAGAGGATCTCAAGGAATTTTAAGAAATTAATTAAATATGATTGTCAGTAATTATATTTAATTAATGGATATCTGTAATCTTAACATGGGGAGATAATAAGCATTTAATAACATGGAGCTCGAAATATATTTTTGAGATAAGGGTAGAAGTACAATTGTAATTCTTTAGTGGTATGAATTATAATTTATGGAAATAGGAATCTGATTCAATTCGAATTAGGGTTTCCTAATTCCATAAGGAAGCCTAATCCTTATTGACTTCTTATGGTCCCTATCGTAGCCTATATATATGCTGCTTTGGATCTCTCCTCAGTTTGCGTTTTTCCATTAAGAGTATTATAACTCGGAATAGAAAAGAGAGCGTAAAAAGAGAGAGCAAAAACATAAAGGATTTTGAAGGAGCCCACACTCTGTTCGATATTCTGGCAGCAAAGGAATACGGTAGAAGATCGTTAGCTGTTATCGAGCCCGTGTTCTCGATTCGTCTACTACAACAATCTGTTTTAGCAGTTTAAGGTAACCCTAGTTCTGCCCTTGTAGGGTTATTGTAGTTTTCACGTAAATTTTTTTTGCAGTACCAACTTATACGCGCTGTCAATGGATTCTGGGAACGAAGTTTCCTAACACTCTCGACGTTGCACAACATGTGTACTTAGGTATTTTAGGAACCATGACCAACTTGCAATGGTCTCGTCATCTACAATGGCAAATGTAAACAGGTAACATGTATTTGCTTCCGTAACCCCCATAGTTACAAGGATTTTTCATTTATATTTACCATTAAGATGTGTCCCATCGATTAAGATTATTGGACGACAATGAGTAAACCCGTCAATTGAAGGTTTGAAGGCTCAAAACAAGTATTGGAACTTATAGGTATTCAGTGCTCATAGGATGATTTA
Organism: Hydrangea macrophylla; assembly: GCA_033977485.1. Classification (NCBI taxonomy): domain Eukaryota; kingdom Viridiplantae; phylum Streptophyta; class Magnoliopsida; order Cornales; family Hydrangeaceae; genus Hydrangea; species Hydrangea macrophylla. The sequence goes on from CM066990.1 coordinate 84,541,748, forward strand.
GCCATTCCATCACTGTACCTGGGTTATATTCTTGCAGCGCAACCATAAATATGGGCAATCTTCTGTAAGAATTGTCCCAGTCTCCGAATACCATCTCAATAGCTCTTTTCCTTGCATGCCATGCCTTCTTGTATGATATGGTAAAACTTTGGCTGTCCTTCACCTACTCAATGACCAAACTGATTTTCATATTTGGGGCCTCCTTCACGTAACCAATGATTATATTTGCTATAAGATTCATATCAAGATTAATATGGTCTTGACTTGTATGCCGGTACAAACAATGGTGATCGCCATTGTATTTTGTGATATGAAAAAAAAAACCACGCCTATTTTCTGAAGCACGAAGCCGCCATGTGCATCCATTCTTGCACTGAACCACCCATAGTTTGGGATTTGTTTTAACTACCACGTATTCTCGATTATGCTTCGTGTGATAGAACTTTACGGCTTGCTGGAGCTGTAGCTTGTCCCTAAATCCCATTCAGAGCTCTAACTCAACTCTATCAGCTCGCCACATTTTACAAGTCTGGTAGCTGTCGCGGCTAGTTACCTCGCAACCCCCATCCCCTTTAAGGTTAGTGAAAAAGGGGACTGGACTGTGAAGCTCTTGTCCGTGAAAGAGGGATGAAATTTTGACACCTTATGGACCAAATTCTTCGCCTTCTCCATCAGATTCCAAACTATCCATCCAGGTATCTTCTTCTGAAGCATCTTCTGAAGTAGAATCTTGACCTGCAACAATGCCCTCATTTGCCCAAGTATTGCCCTCAGATATTACCAGCTGTTGGATCGGGTTTATACCGTCATTTCCTTCGCATTTTGACATCGTTTCATGCATCACTTTACTATTAAAGTCATAATCAGTCCCATAGTTTCGATTGCTAAAGATAAGACCTACACTCTCAATGTTACGAGTGCTCGAGCTTAGACCTACATTTGCATGAATTTTAGATTGAGTGTTTAACATATCGTACGACTCCGAATAATTCATCAGGTTTGGTGTGTTACTCTCTTCGTTTCTGTAATTACAATATGAGCTTCGGTATCCATCAAAGTCGTCGTACATATTCATCAGTGATAGGGAATGGGAGTAGATGTTAAAGTTTTAGCCCCTTGCGTGAGGAGCCGAGTATACGGCCCAGACTCCACATATTGCGATACAAGTAGGGAGAATCCAACGACTGGAGGTACCTTCTCAACGTAGACCTCAACACACCTTATCGCCAGACAAAATGATGGAATATCAATTACAGTCTCCAATGTCTGATTGTCGACTATGGAAAGAGCCATAAAATAGAGAACGACACTAGTTTGACTTACAAGTGAATTTCAAGCCAACAATTTCCCCTTCATAAGCTACCTTGTTATATACCAAAGCGACTAACTCAGACAATGTTGTTCCCCGATTCACTCGTTGAAGATACTTCGCTGGAATGCTGCACTTAATACCTCTTTAGCTGTGGTCGTTTAACATAATACCCCTCCCCCCCCCCCCCCCCCCCCAAGTAAAATGCAATTAATGTCGACATTGGATTAGAGAAGTGGTATGTAGTATAGAAATCTTCTAGTTGCTATAAGAAAAATATATATAAAGAAGGGATGAAGAAAGAAGAAAGTGTGTAGTTGTAGAAGAAGAAAGAACTTCATGAAGAAAGTGTGTAGTTTTTAGATCTCGTAAACTTCAAGACGTGTTGTTTTTATTTGAACAACTTTTAATGGCATTCTTACTAAAAACGCCATTAGTACATTCTGTGATTGATATGACCTTTGGCTGCACGCTGCACTGAAACCATTCTGTAGGAAAGCTGGTGCAGACCTTTTTAATGGTATTTTTACTAAAATCGTCATATATGTTATTACAAATAACGCCATTATTAATGACGTTATTACTACAAACACCATTAGTATTCTAAAAACATTTTTAGTAAACACGTCATTGATAATGACATTTTTTGTAATAATGTTATACAAGTTTTTTAAATTGGGGAACAAAATAATAAATAAAAAAAAAAAGTTAATGACGGTTTTCTAAATCACGCCATTACTCTTTTTCTAAATTTTCCATACGTTTTTTTAAAAATAAAAGGAAACAATAAAAAGTTTTAAAAGTGAATGGCATTTTTTGTAAAACCGCTACTAGTATTTTCTAAAATTAAATTTTATGAATTTCCATAAAATGTTTTTATTTTTTGGAAATGGAAAAAATTCAATTACTAATGGCGTGATTAGCAAAAATGCCATTCTAATAGCATATTTTAAATGACGTTATTCTTATTATTAGCAGTTTTTGGAAGAATGCCATTTGAATGATGTTTTTGCTAAAAATGTTTTACCCCTATTATGTCTTTAAGTTAAACATGCTCTAATTTAGTAATTAAGTTTTTTTTAGGCAATATTTGTGAAAACAAGTCGAATTAAACCCATAACATTAACAATTGGAAATATGTCTCACAACTTGTAGGTGTGCCATTTATTACGTATTTGCACGATGAGACTTGAGAAAAATACTAATATCCTCTGTCATTGCAGAAACTTTATGAAAACAAAACTAAAGTCTTACTGCCTCCGTCCCATTTTTTGAGACGGCTATTTTATTTTGGGATGTCCTAAAATTATTGTTCACTTTCCTAAATTAGTATACATTTTTTACTTACTTTCCAAAACTACCCTCCTTGAAATCTACACTAGATGAAAAAAAAAATATTTTGTTGTAATAATTAGGGACAATTTTGAAAAGTAGGTGCTGTTTTTTTTTTCGCATTTAAAAATTATGTGAGACTCAAAAAATTCGACGGAGGGAGTAATGCTTTTTGGCAAGCAATCTAAATTATATGGTTCGGAGACTGAGAAAACTCAGAATTTAAAAATTGAAGTCTGGCATAAAACAGATAGATCATGAATGCAATTTCCATAATTTATTTCAATGTCAAATTGTGCCCTTTCTTTTCAACCTCGGGATATAGAAACATGTACCAATCACATTTCTATGGAATTTCCTTCTAGCCTCCACACAGACCTTTCATTCTTAAAACTAACTAATAATTTGCTTATAATAATTTGCTAGTACCCAATAGGCAAGCTGCGGAAAGAAATGAGAATAGCTAGGACATAGTCCTAACATCCCATAATAATACATTTATTGTTAGGTTTCCTTTTTGTCGTTCATATATGGTTCCTAGAATCACAAAGCAAACAAATTCATTTTTTTTTTTTTTTGATAGACTAATGTTTGTAAACATAAACTAATGTTTCTAAACTTTCCATATATGTGTTTATGATAACACCAGTCCCTTATGCTCACTATGTATAGTAAAGCAAACAAGTAAGATGCTTATTGTTGAAAAGTGATTGATTTTGAAATCAACATACCTAGGAAAAGAACCAAAGGGATCGATTTTACTATAGAGAATAGAAATAAATCCACTTTGCAGACAATGGAAGATACATAAAAGAAAGTAGAAGTTGTATCGTATCTACAAGTTGCATTACAACCACCGAGTGCAGTTAGATTTACAAAACTCGTTAACAGTTATGCTCTTTTTCCCCCCCCCAAAAAAAAATCACAATTTCAAACTTCCGATGCAACTTTCGTTGTGGTCCAATGTAACAAGCCTCAAAATAGATTCACTATACTAGAAATTCAAGTTCTGTAATAGCATTTCTTCTAATTGTTCTTCAATACGAAACCCCCAACCACTACCAATGAAAAAGTAGAAATTCAGTCTAGTTTAGGTTTTGGATAATTAACAACAATGCTAGAAGCATAAACACTTTACACAAACACACTCTATCTATCTCCTGGGTGACACCGTGGGGTTCGGATAATTTCAGTGGACCCCATAGTGCCACCCAAGAGAGAAATAGAGTGTGTTTGTAAGTGTTGTGTAAAGTGTTTGTGCCCCAAATATTACCCTTTGAATAATTTGGTTACACCCAGTTTGTAATTCAATGGGGTGAGACCTATTTCAGAAGTAAATTTAGAGATTAATGTTTTGTCCATGAAATTATTGTGATAGGTATCCGATTTCACTGGTCGAGGTTGGGTTAAATTCGGTTTCTTCCGCTTTTGTTCATTGATTCAATCATTGTTAAAATGAGACATGCGTATCTCTATCTTACACTAGTCTAGGACATTAATAACGAAGGACAAATCTGCCGGTTGGAATACATTAGCTGAAAACAAATTAAACAAAAAGTGGGAAAAATCACAAGCGATCTAAAGAACCCAACATTTGAAACCACAAACATTTTTTTTAACAAGCTTGAATTTCCTGTTTACAATGTGCTGAAGTTAAAGAAACAAGGAAGAAACAGAATTTCAAAAACTCCAGAACCGATAATTTATAAATGTGTTTTGTGTGTGTGTTTGTGTGTGTATCTCAGGTCTGTTAATTTGAGATGAATGGCTACACCAATACATGAGAATCATTAATTCTTCCAACACACTTAAGTTAATGTTTCTTTTATAAGCTTAATTTCATCGCTGAATAATCTGGAAGATGAACACTGAAATATTGAATTTGCTAAGATGTCGTATGGCCCTAAGAGCATCCACACTGGGTATAGCAAACTTAAGGCTAATGTTTGCTAAGTTTAGTGTACAGATGAAATACACTTGCAATGGTTTTTTGTTCAAACGGCAAGGAAAAGGCCGTGTGAGATATCAAACGGTACACAGTGTGCCGTGTGTGATATCAAACGACGTCGTGTGGGAGTAGGCGGCACAATGTGTGCCGTGTGATAACAAAAAGTGGCAACTTCACACGGCACACATTGTGCCGTGTGATATCACACGGCTCATATAATGCCGCCTGGACATTACACGGCACAATGTGTGCCGTTTGGCTCCTCACGGTCCTCAGTGTGCCGTCAACCTTGTCCAATAGCTGAACTTAGTGGTACATTAAACTTAAGTTTCCTTAAGTTTCACTGTTGTACGCTGTTGTACCATCGACCCATTGCAAGCGTCCCACATCCAAACTATGCTTAAGTTTGTTGTATGGACAACCCACTGTGTGGATGCTCTAAAAGGTAGATAGAGGAGTATGAATCAACTGATTTGTAGGGAGGGGCAAAGGTTGATAGAGAAACATAAATCAACTAATTTTTGTCATATAATGTTATTTCATACAGCCGTAAGTAGAAGGTAATTGATATACAATTTTTTTAAAATCTCCGGCCTTTTTCTTTCTCTATTTCAATTAAAATATGGGTTAATTACACTTACACCCTCTGTACTTTGGGTCAGTTTCACTTTGACCCCTGTAGTTCAAAAAGTGACACTAACACCCCTTATACTTTAATGCAAAGTGTCACCGTCAGAAATTTCGTTAAAGTTAAGAGAAAAGTGACATGCACTTATACCCCCTGTACTTGTAAAAGACAAAATGCCCTAAAATTTCTCCTTCTTCAGCACATGAATTCTCCAGCAAGGCCCCAAACAATGAAATCAAAACCAAAAACAAAAATCAAAACCCCAAATCAAAACCCAATCAGGCCACCACCAGAATTTAGCTTCTCTCTCTATCCCAATCTCTCAAATCATCTTCTCTACCTCTCTCATGTTCACATATTTGAAGGTGGTTAGAAATGGTCGCTGGTGGTGATGGCTGAAGTCAACGACCTCTCTTTCTTCTTCTTTTCTGGTAGTGGCCTGATTGGGTTTTGATGTGGCTGAAGTCAAAACAAATGGCATTCTATTAATTATACCAAAATCTCTCGAGGTCATACATTAATACCCAAAGTATAGTAAATTACCAAGAATATATACATTTTCAAACTTATCAAGACAACACGAGATCACATCCAAGATGATGAAATCCATTGTCTGTCTCAAAAGCCATATTTTATTTTTTAGCTTTCCATTTGTTTTGTTCGTTGTTTACTTGATTCGCCAAAATTATCCAATTAGTTGTCGGTGTACAATTTATATGATGGCGGAAGTGAGTACTAATTCCATGATTCGAAGTGAAATTAAAAAGCTGTTTTGAATATATGTACTTCACCTAAGTGAATATTGTATATAAGACCTTAACAAGTTCTTTAATCCATATGAATATCCTAAAATGAATTGAAAATAGTTGTAATCTTCAACAAAAGTCAGAAGTTGTAACTCATGAAGTCAATAAAATAATATTGAACTTACATTTACAAATCTACATGATGTTTACCATTACTGGTGATTTTGAAAGATGAGAGATTTTGATATATATTGAGCTGCGCGAAAGCCTAAAACAGGGGAATCAATCCAATAATGGTAGGTGTAGACACTTTTTGACACACTGCTTTAAATGTGTGTACCTTGTGCTGTGTAAGTGGTGTACATAAAAAGTGTGAAAAATTCAAATAACTTAAGGTACACGCATTTAAAGCACGAAAATTAATGGCGGTGCTTTTCTTGGGGAGTTTGCTTTTTGCTGTTAATGGTGACAGTTTTTTGGTTTTTTGGGCTCTATGTCTATCGCCAATTGGAAGCTTGGTGCATTTTCGATCTGCCAGTGGTGGATGCTAATCATGGAGTCACAGCACTGGTTCTATGAGAGAGGAGACCTTTTCAGATTCTGTTGCTAAGTCTCCAGCAGTCAGATCAGTGTGTTCTTTGGTCTGGGTTGTTTAGCTGTACATAGATATCATTGATCCCCAGCTTGTATGATGAGCTTTTGATCTCAGGGCAGTTATATGTATGGGATAAATTTTGATAGCCTGATCATGGTTGGTGGGGATCCTGTATCTAGTTAATTTTTTGTGGTTGGGTTTGTGGGTGCTGAGTGTTAGGTTGTATTGTTTTTTGGGGTGTTGTGTAGCTTGGCTTGGGCCTGTACAATTTGCTTAGCTATAGGTTCAAGCTGTTATTACAACTTTATGAATATATTGGCTGTTCAAAAAAAAAAAGTATGTACAAAAGTGCGTATACCTAAAATTATTGGAATTCATTTTATGGCTTTCAATCCATAACCTAGTTCGAATGTTTTTTTTTTTTTTTTTATTCTTTAAACATATTTTATCTAGCTTTACTTTGAGTAGGAGCAACTTTGCGAAAGGGGTTTGTAAAAGAGATGGGTACCTTCTGTTTTATGGGGGCGGAAGAAGTGATGTTGTTGTGCGAGTCTATGCAATCTTATAGAGCAAGTCGGAGATTGGGAGAGGAGATATGGTGTTGTCAGTCAGTGCGGTGGTGCGCTGGTGGTTGCTGCGGTGGGTGTCGAGCGGTGGTAGGTGGACGTCGGCAATGGACGAGGGCGAGGAAAGAGAGGTGTAGCAAAGGAGGGGTGTGGTCGCAGTCGGAGAGAGAAGTGACAGACGACACGTGTATGTGCTAGAGATGAGAAGTCGAAGAGAGAGAGAGGGAAAAATAAAGAATAATACTTGAGACACAATTTTCACACAACTTTTTCTACACATTTTAAAAGATATGTCTACAGGAGAGAGATAGACATATCTTTTAAGAAGGTTGTGATCTGAAGGTTGTGTGAATGTTGTATCCAAAGTTATTACTCAAAAATAAAAAAAAGCCTGTAGCATGCAGATATCTGAAATGTTATAAAACCCAAGCACAAATCAAGAAAAGACCAAATTGGCCAAAACAATTTTGCAATTGCGCGCATACCGAGGAAACTTGAGCTTTTATTTACTTGGTCTTGGGTTCGAGACTTCATATGGGTAAATAGTACAAGGGATTTGGCCAAGGCCTTTGGCCTCCTTAAGGGAGGTTAAGGGTTCGAAACCACCATAGGCGTCGCGTAATTAAACTAGTCGTAGGGATGGATCTTAAGATGGACAATGTCCAACTTAGAGTGAGTTCATATCCTATTGCTATTTTTCCTCCCTGATTTACATGGTGTTTGTGTTGTGGGATCGGTGCACGTACCCAGAGTTTGTCCCATATTCTACTCTAATAAAATAATAATATGCATTGATTCCAAAATTGCGGAAGATAAACTGATGAATTTGTCCTCAGAATATAAAAAATAAATAAATAAACACATAAACAAACAAACTATCTAACAAAAAAAATAAAGAAGAAGAAGATATATCTATTCTGCATTAATTATCTTGATTTGTAGAAAAGCTTCTCAACATAGAAGGACAAAGCTAGTAGTACTGCAAATGCCCACTTAATTAAGAAACTGTCACCTCCCCACCAAAAAAAAAAAAAGAAAAGAAAAAGGAAAATCCCAAGATCAAGGAACTCACACACCTCACTCATCAAACATATGTTGAGTAGTCAGGTCAACATGAGTGATGAGAATACATAATATCTATCAACTCATGCTTTTATTCAACCATTACTAGTACATAGCACCTAAGTAGTAAGGTCCTAAGGTACCATGTCTATTATTTTAGGAGTAGATAAATTGAAATCTTCATTTCCACTTATGTATTAGTTCTGAGGCTTGGCTGCATGGGTGTCACCATTATTGGCAGCCTCGCCATAGCAACACCTTCTGCAGTAACCGTGATTGCAGCACCTGTAGCAACCTCTTCCTCCTCCACCACCACCGCCTCCTCCGTATCCACCGCCGCCATGCCCGCCTCCTCCGTATCCACCGCCGCCATGCCCGCCTCCTCCGTATCCACCGCCGCCATGTCCTCCTCCTCCTCCGCCTCCACTATACTTGGCTTCCTCTAGGCCTTTTGTCTCATTAGTTTCCTCAGCTGCATACACAAGTTATATATACATGTGTTAGTAATAATAATAATAATAATAATAATAATAATAATAAACTTGGCTACCGGAGTGTTTGGAAAGTTCAAGAATCAAATATGTTGTAAGTGATATGTGTTATACTACATTCGTTCATGGTCCTATCTAGGAATAATGAAAGGATGTTCATACCAAGTCTTAGGGTCATTCTGAGAAAAGGTCAAAAATACGATCATGTTCAGTCTATGACATTTAACTAGTTTTCATAACATCAGGTAAATGTTAGTTTGAAAAAAAAAAAAAAAAAACAGTTATTGAGGTATTTTTAAGTTATACGCTGACTTCAATGTATCCAAAAAATACACAAACATAAGACTATTTAATTAGAACTGATTCATCTTTAAACTACAATTGATTCTTATCCATACACCCTCCAAATGTCCGATGGATGCATGCTTTTCATTTTGTACAGGAACTTGCATTTCTGATCCAAGATCACTCTTAAAATATATTATTTATCCATCGGAAAGTACCAGAAGAATTGAAAGTGATTCTAATTTTATGCATTTTCAAACGGGCACTCAAAATATGGCCATGTAGCTATATTTGTTGAGAAAACTTTTTGATATGTTTATAATGCAAACTCACTTGTTTTCTCAGTGGTAGTCTCAGCAAGGTCTCTAGCTACAACCTCTGAAGCAATGAGAAGAACAAAAGCCAATGTAAGACCAAGGAAGAGATGTGTCTTGTGAGCCATTTTTTTTTTTGTGTGTATCAAAGATATTTTGGGGAAAATGATGAGGAAGCTAGTGCATGGAACATGTCTTTTTATAGGCTTACATGGAGAGAGAGAGAGAGAGAGAGAGAGAGAGAGAGTAGCACCTTTTGGTTATGAGTAATTCTTGGGGTACAATATTTTCACAATCAATAATGTTACAGACACAACACATTGCACAACAAGGTTTTAAATGTCTGTACTCTGTGCTATATAAATGGTGCATAGAAAAGTGTAAAAAATTCAAACAGCACAAAATACAAGGCATTTAAAGCCCTGTTGTGTTTTATGTTGTGCAATATGTTGTGTCTGTAGCATTACTCTTTCACAATTTTTTTGCTCATAATCTCATTATCTCTTTCTATCTCTCTCCTTATGGGTCCTGCAGTATTAATGGCGTTCACAATGCCTACTAGTAGAAAGATAGAGAGATAATGAGATTGTGAACAAAAAGTTCTGAAAAAATTATACCCAAAGAATTACCCTTTGGTTATTGGGCATTAGCCATTAAAGTGTGATAATATGTGGTCTATAATGTGGTTGGATGTTGAGGGGGATTTCTTTTAATTCGTACCAAATCAACCATATATATTTTAATACTGATTCGTGCCTGTCTGTGTTTTTTTACCTAAATTTTTATCCTGCTATTATGTTAAGGGAAATCCCGAAATTAAATCTAAAGTTGTGCATGTTTGTAATTAACGAAGAATTTTAGTTTTCCATGTCATTTGATGTATTTTTAAATAGAAAGATATATTTTGATCCTTCAAATTTCAGTCAACATATAGTTCGTTACTTTGACTTTGTTAAAATTGAAATTCACCCTTAATTAATGAGATAAAATAAGAATTAGTCATTCTAGCAGATTTCAACCATTTTGTTTGGACTATTGTACCCTTTTGAATATATTTACATTGGCTCAGTTTAGAATTTAATTGGGATATTTTCAATGTAACCGATGCCTTTTTTTTTTTACAGGAAATAGTTAAGTTGTGATTTAGAAAATCATGGACTTTCCTTCAATTGGGGTAAGTTGATTGATCCACTTTCCTTTTGAAAAATTTCAATTATCAAATAATTTCACTCTCTGTCTGTCTCACGTTCTCTCTCTCTCTCTCTCTATATATATATATATACACATATATATATACATATCATCTTCAAGCTTTGCCATTTGGGCAGTTTGTGGTTGGGAGGGCATTCGGTAAAGTATTACTGTGACTTGGTTTGTGGAGGTGTTGGATTTGATCCTTTTGGCCAGAAGTATCAACTAGTGGTTTTGTGGTCTCTCAATGATAGGTTGCCATGTAAGGGGTTGATAATTGATTGTTATTTTATGGTTTCTTGTGGTGGTGTATGCTTGTTTATGGAGGAGTCTTTTATCTTTCTTTTTGGGGGCTGATCTTTGATAAGCTGTTGTGGCTTCCCATGGCTCTGTTGTTTTGTTTTTCAACTTTATTGGGTCAGTCAAGTGAATTAAGGTGAGAAATTTTGTTTTTGTTTTTTTTTGTTTTTTTTGGTGAGAAATTTGTATAATTAATGGTCACTAACCATAATTTTGTTTGTTTTCGTGAGAAATTTGTATTATTAATGAGAAATATATGGTTTACTAATCATAATGAGAAATTTCTCATTTATGGTTAGTGTTGCATTTTAAAGTGAGAAATTTCTCATTATGGTTAATTAGAAGTGAGACTTTCTCACGATAATATACATAATTTCATACCATGTTATTGAAAAATTTCTCTCTTATGTTATTTTAAAGTGAGGAATTTCTCACTTTTCATTCTCTATTGTATAATTTTTTTTTCTGTTAATTCTCTATTTCTTTCTATATATATATATATATAACAAATTTCGGTTTTGAATTTCAAAACTCTGATTTATGGGAGTATTTCTCTCTCTCTCTCTCTCTCTCTCTCTCTCTCTCTCTCTCTCTATATATATATATATATATTGCTATAAATATATATAAATATATAACAAATCTGATATTTGAATTTCAAAACACTGATTTATAATAGTAGGGGTATTTTGGTCCTCAAAATAGGTGAATGACTAATTTTAAATTGACTTATGTAATGGATCAATTTCTCAAAACAGCAACAATAAAGGACTGAAATCTAAAGAATCCGGCATATGAGTTTTGTAACACTCTATCTCAAATTAGTGGACCTTTCAGGAATTCCATCTTTTTAAGTTTATTTTATTTTGAAAATTTTAATTTACTGTTATTATCCTTTTGAGTTATTAAAATTTCACTATCGTATCAAATGAAAAGTGGAAGAGAAAAGTGAGTAATGCTCGTTTGGTACTGAGCTAGGTCTTAGAACCCCCATTGCATTGGTCGAGTTCTCGAGTCCCACGCCCCTTCTTATAAAAAAACTAGGTATTGCCCGTGGCTAAAGCCACTAACAAATCTAATCATGCATGAGTTCGATCAAGAACTAATTCCCCCAATTTTGTATTTGTGTAAAACCTCATGGACCGAAATTTTTTTTTTCTAAAGCATAAAGTGTCAAATACCACAATCTTTGCATGAAATATAAAAATATTACATTTTGAAAAGTGAGTTAGAATTCACAAAACAAATTTGATATTCACAAAACAAATTTGAATACTTAACAAAAAAAACTTATTTACAAAACACATCAAGATTATATTGCACATTGTCCTTGCCCTTGGTCACTACCCAAAAAAAAAAAAGACATTACAACTCTTGCAGAAAATTTCAAGAATGACTGTCCAGTGTGTTTCTCTTGTGATTGCACATGATAACCCGGCCACAGCTTGGCACTACCTGACAAACCAATCACAACCCGCACCAAGAGGCACCACCTGAAAATAAAATAAATAAATAAAAAAGATTGGAAAGTCTAAAATGAGCGGTAATTTAATAATTTTAAAAAATATTTAAAAATTAGTGAAGCATTGTTATCTAAAGAGTTTTTATACAATTACAAAACTTCAACAAAACCAATAAAACTCATAGACACGGATTAGTATCATATTCTATTGAATAGTATCCTATAAAAAGCAAACCGGGGGCATATCTTTCATGTCAGACCAAATAAAAAACAAACCACTGAAAAAAGAAGAGTCCACCCTTAACAAAAGCAAACCCCAACCACTGATGTTTCAAGCTCCAACCCCAAAAGTGATGAAAGCAAATTTTACTTATAAGTTTGAGCCACACAGATGTTGAAGCTTAAAACCTTCTCATCTCCCGGCAATGAACCAAATTTATGAAACAAATTTATGAAACAGCTGACATCAAATGTGAGAGAAGAAAAGAGCAAAAAACTCATGCTATGAAAGATGAGAAAAGTCAAAATCCAAAAAAATCACAGTTATGCAAGTTCAAAACCCCTGCTAAAATAAAATTAATAATAAAAAAAACCATGCTAAAAGGAAAAGCTCCCAAAAAAAAAAAAAACCAATATATAGAACAGGGGTACAGCAGTGTATGTGAAAGAGATAGAGAAAGGAGAGAACTAACTGTGCAAATGTGCAAGAGATACACATGCCACAGCCAAACTTTTACATCAACAAATCCAATTGAATTAAAGGCTTGCAAAAGTTTGAACAAACCAAGAAAAGCTATCATCAACACATTAAAGTGTTGAAAAAACTATCAAAACCCAGAAGAAAAAAAAAAGAAAAAAAAAAAAAAAAACACACACACACACAATTAGCTTTTAAATCAACAACCCCAAATGAAAATCACATACAAAGAGTATCAAAAGCTATCAAATGGGAGACATTCAGTTTTTTCAACATATTATAACGCCACCGAGATAAACAAATCAGCCTTTGGAATCAATGAACATAATTTAAAACAGAGAAAATTACACTAAAAAAAATCAAGGCATAAATATCAACCCCAAAAATTGCCTTTGATCGGACTGGTGGTGGTCGGACTGGAGAGAGTGTGGGAAAAGAGGTGGCCAGCGATGGTGCGATGTTGGTGCAGAGAAAAAGGGGGGAGGAAGAGAGAGGGAAGAAGAAGAATAATAGGGGATATGATGGTCCGGCGTTGGTGATGAAGAGGAGAGGGTGACCCAGATAGGGGAAGAGAGAGAGAGAGGAGGGGCGGCAGGTGTGGGATAGAGATAGGGTTGTGATGTTTTTGAACTAAATCCAATATTTTCAAATCCTAGTCATCAGTTTCATCCTTAATGGCACAATTTTATTGGTAGATGCTGACTATACACACACTAAAACACCTTAAAAAATATGACTGGACACACACTGAGCTCTAATATTATATAGATAATAATAAATAAATAAATAAATAAAAAGAAAAAAAAGAAAAGCAAAGTGGAGGAGTTTACATGATGAAGGATAAATTAACAAAACATCTAATTAAAGTATATTCATAAGTTACTAAACAAAGTTCGAATTAATTTCAATACCTCCATGACACATCAACAGGTGAATAATTTAGGTATACCTAGCATTATTCATGTAGCTTTGATTAAAACTAGTGAATACACTGGAAGTGCTAAGCTTATAAATAAAGTACAATTTTTCTTACCCTAATATTGCTTACCTTAGTTGGTTGAATTATTATGGAATAATTAGATTTCAGTCAATTTTTTGTACAAAATTTAAAAGTTAATCTACTATTTTTTGAAAATTAAAAAATATCAACAATAATTAAAAAATTAAAAATTCATCAAAAAAAAAAATACATCAACCTTTAAATAGTTATTTTGTATTTTAGTCGACTTTTAGTTTCCAACGTTCTGAACTTGCATCAATACGTTTAAAGACTTGCTCTCAACCAGAGACCAATCTAATGTAGGGCTAGGGGGGACTCAAACTCCTCCTTGATTTTAGAAAATTTTCATATACACCTTAAAAATACATATTTTCATTTATGCCCCTCTCCCAAATTCAAAAGTTTACTATTTTATACTTATCGCACCCACCCCAAAAGTGGGAGGCGGCCCCTTCGAGAATTGCGACTATCTGTGTCGAGATGTATGTAAGATGTATGAAAAGTAAATGAAAGTAGGACTAGAGCCAGTATAAGTTCAGAGTCGTCACCTTACATTATCGGAAGTTGGGATCCCTACAAAGACGATTAAAGTAATCATCTTTAACTTTTAAAAAAGTTTTGATAAAAGTGAGCCCTTTAAAAGTGTGACTCTAGACAGTGATGCGAAAACCAGAGTTCTTGAGACGGGTTCAAGGACTCGATTATGTCGAGGAAGGTATTAGGCACCCTCGAGCATCCATGACACACGATTGTCGATTTTAGTGGTTTTCATGATAATGGGGCATAAAGTAAGAGATAATAAGAGGAGAGGATATACAGGATATATATATCTCAACTCGAGGTAAGTGAAATGTATTAAAATGTAAGAGTATACAAGAAATGGACCCAAGCATTCGTGACATGCGGTTGCCAGTTTACGTATCTCGACTTAAGACAAGTTAAAGATATTTAGAATATAAGACAGTATAAGAAATGGACTCGAGTATCCGTGACATGCAATTGCCGATTACGTATCTCGACTCGAGATATATTAAGAGATGAATGGTTGTATCCCTAATAGATATGTATCTCGACACAAGATATGCAAAAGAGGATAGTTTGCATATGTATCTCGACACGAGATAGTTCGAAAGAGAACAGCTATGGATACGTATCTCGACACAAGATAGTTTGAAAGAAAATAGTTATGGCTGCACCCAAGTAAGGGTTGCAAACGTATCTCGACCCCAGAATCAGGCCGTACGTAGTTCTGTCTATATATGTGTGAGTGTGTGCAAGTGTTTTGAAAAATTGGTTGATCTAAATCGTAAGCGTGTGAAATAGTATTTTAAGTAAAGTCGGTGTAGCTAAGGACTTTAACCTGTACGGTGTAGCCTTAGACATTAACCTTTGAAAGTCGTGAGTTTGGAAACACGATTTGAGTAAAAGTCGGTGTAGCTAGGAACTTTAACATGTACGGTGTAGTCCTAGATTTTAACCTTTTAAAAAAATAGCGAGTTTTGGAAAGTGGAATAGATCGACCATGCGAGTAATGAATACTGTGCACGAACATCCTGTCATTACGAGTCGGTGCCCAGTAGTATAAGAAAAAGTAACCGTAAGTATGAGTCGGTGCCCAGTGGATGAAAAATGTGTACCAGAAGTATAGGTCGGTGCCCAATTGGAAAGTTTACCGACAGTACGGGTCGGTGCCCAGTTGGAAAGTTTACCGGAAGTACGGGTTGGTGCCTAGTGATGTGAAAAAGTGACCGAATGTATGGGTCGGTTCCCAGTGAAATGTTTAAAAGAAGTCATGAAATAATAAGTGAGTTTAGTTTAATAATTAAATGAGTTTAGAAAAGTAACGAATTAGTCAAGTAACTAGTGATGTGAAAAAGTGACCGAATGTATGGGTCGGTTCCCAGTGAAATGTTTAAAAGAAGTCATGAAATAATAAGTGAGTTTAGTTTAATAATTAAATGAGTTTAGAAAAGTAACGAATTAGTCAAGTAACTAGTCAGTAAAGTAATCGGGTTAGTAAAGCTCGGGGAAGCAGTAAAGGCGGATAGACCGACCAGAGTGGATTTGTAGGGAGGTCACACCACTGAGAAAAGCGTAAGTAAGTAAAATAGAAAAATAGTAGAATAACCGACCAGGTAGATTTATAGGAAGGCCACACCACCAATGAAAGCATATAAGTAAGTAAAAGATAAACTAACAGAGTAACCGATCAAGTAGGTTTATAGGGAGGCCACACCACCAATGAAAGCGTATAAGTAAGTAAAAGTGAAACCGATGGAGTAACCAACCAGTTAGATCTTTACGGAGGCCACACCACCAATGAAAGTGTATAAGTAAAAAAAATCAGTGGAGTAACCGACCAGATAGATTTATAGGGAGGCCACACCACCAAGAGTATGAGTTGAGGGAATTACCGGTGCAGAGGCGACTACTGAAGCCCAGTCGGTGTTTTGTTGAGAAAGAATGAAAGAAATCCGAGCTTGAAAGAACATTATTGAGAAACGTGGCAGAAACGAGCCGGGAAAGCCCAAGTCGAACTTCGATAGGAAATCAACCTGAACGGATGTCATGGTTAGCTCCGGAAGGGCCAGAATAGTTAGAATGGCCATAAGACGGGTCGGAATGGGTTCGGACTACTAAGTAGGACCCGCAGGGATTAGAATCTGTCCGGGAGAGCTAGAAATCTCCTCATGAAAAAAGAAAAAGTGCTAAAAGTCAAAATCAAAAGACCCATGAGTCAGGTCAGAGCTGGACCGTACTGGGCTAGGTGGGACCAATCTACTCGGAATAACATTAAAAGGACTTATAAACATCCAAATAGGCCTTGAAAGTTGGAATTAGGCAAATCTAAGGTCACCAGTGCGTCCGGAATGACAAATTACCTTGAAACAATGTCCGTTCGTTGAAATCGGTCCCAAAATCATGAAACAGGTAAAAATAGAAAGTGGGCCCCACATTCCCCGTGGTATACACATGGTAAATCAACGCCATGTGTCAGCCTCTCATTGTACGGCTAACCTGCGTGCAGGACACATAGCACACCCTGATTGGGCCACGTGTCTAGTGTCTGTGTTGACAGGATGCGTGTTAGCACGTTATTGGCTGGTCAAACAGCAACTAGGCCACGTGGCGCGCCCTAATTTGGCCACGCTGCCAGAAGTCAGACCTGACACGACAAGTGTTAGGCCATGATTAAAGGGTTATACTTTAACTGTGACACATAGCGATACGTGATTGGACCACGTAGGAGTTAGGCCAGACCTGACACGACACGTGTCATGTCACGATGAGTGGGTCAATGGTTGACCATGCCATATAGCAGCTCGCCATTGGTTCGTCTATCTGGATGCACGTGGTACGAGCGGCATGGCGTGAAAAGGCGAGTGTAGCGTGTGCGGTGGTTTTAGGTGACCTTTGGGGGTCAGGCCGCCGTCTATGACTTCCTCTCGACCAGACGACGAGGATGGTGGTGGTCCTGAGCCACAATTATAGGCAAAAAGTTGGTTGGAGGCCAGAATAGGTAGCGACGAAGTGTGGAGGCTTGTGATGGCGCATGGGCCTCTGTAGGACCTAATTTAGAAAAGTGTCCAATAGGGTTTCGTCCATCTCGGGGAGGGGGTCCCACTGGTGGGGGCGGTGAGATCCAGGGTGAGGTTAAGGGCATGTTTGGCATGCTTTTTTTTATTCTGGGCAGAAGCTTATGGCCTATTTGGTTTGGCTTATTTTTGGTACTTTCTAGTGGCTTTTATAAGCTATGGTTGTATATGGGGTTGGGTAATGAAGGGTTGGTGATGGATATTTAGTGGTGGAGGCAATGGTGATGGTTAAGGTAGTGTTTTATGTAGTGGTGATGTTGGTTGGTTCAACCTAACTACGCTTAAGGAGGGTTTTCACTACACCATATGGCCCGATTTGTAACGGTAATATCCATTACAAAAATTATTTGTAACGGATATACCCGTTACAAATAAGGCGTTGCAAATTTGTAACCGATTTTTGTAACGGATATATCTGTTACTAATTAGTAATGGTTATTTGTAACGGATATACCCGTTACTAATAAAATTTTTGTAACGGTTATACCCGTTACAAATTAGTTTAGTAACGGATAAGTATCCAACTTTTTTGCTTTTTTGAAAAAAAACTAACGGTTTGTAACAAATTAGTAACGGATATATCCGTTACAATTTCCAAAATGCAAAAATATTAACAGATTTTGTAACGGATATACCCGTTACAAACTTTAATAAATTATTAAAAAAATAATTAATTTACATGCTCCCCAATTTTTATTTGCACCTAATTAACAAGCATAATAATTCATATCAAACACAAAGATTACAAGCTCAATCTATACCGAACACAATAAAATTATTACATAGTAATCGTAACAAGAAAATCGTCCATGCATGTATAACTAACAAGATCTCACTACACCAACCTAACCATGTTTGAAGTTTAATAACACCAATCTCATAACACTAAACACTTGGAAAACAAAATTCTAATGTATCATTCCTCCCAATATCATATATGGTGCTGGAAGGAATTGAACAATCAATCATCTTCTTTAACAATCTTGGTGCATAGGCCCTTGAGCTCTTGCAGAGCTCTTCTTTCGCATCTTCATCATCATTCCTCTTATGAGCAATGCAAACTCTTACTCGCCTTCGGACACTACAGATACCCCTGCTCCAAATGTACTTGTTAAGCTTCACATGCACTCTTACATCCTTTGTTACGACCAATGGATTTTCGTACGAATTTTTTGATCTCCACTATGGCATTAGGAGCCTTCTTCTTGATTGTGCTGTTATTAAAAATAATAGTTCAACTATGTATCACACACTTGTTAATAGAAATAAACCACAGATAAGTCATGCAGATTTCATAAGTGGCACAATTCAAAACAAACGCTTAAAATGCAAAGGCAATAGAAAAGAAAAATTTTTGCTTCACGAGTGACACAATTCGGCCATGCTCAAGTATAGCTTCATCAACACAACTTGTTCAAAAATTGAAACCACTTTAAAACTGAAAAATAACTTAATACTGATGGTTACAAACTGATGATGACAAAACTAGTAGGAAAGAAGTGATTTGAAATATTGCCACAAAGTAAAATTACATTGTGAGAAGTTTATGCATCATGGAGGTTAAAAAAAAACAACTTTTTGCAAACAAATAAATCGAAAGATGCAAAAAGAGCCTTCATAAGCATTACAATACATATTGGATGATTCTAATCTTGCTGAATTAGCTACAATACATAAGGCTCTTGCTCTAATTGTCGAAAAAGACTGGACTAGAAATATTCCAATTACTACTGAAAGTGATCTAAGGTGGTTCTTTCATGGGTTTCTGGTGATGGTACAGGTTGCTAGAAGCACGGGATTTTGCTGAACGAGATTCAAAATTTTGTGGAAAGAACTGGTCGAATTTCCTTGGTCCATACATTAAGAAGTGGGAATGGATTGGCAAACTCGTTAGCAAAGAAGGGGGTGGGTAGAAATGATACAATGGTTGTGTGGTCTTTATAGAAGCAGGAAGAAGGATTCAGTGATATGAGGAATGAGGTATGACTGTAACTTTGTGTGTGCGCGTGGAGGAAGGGAAGGGATATGTTTGGCGTTCGTTCTTATTTAGGGTTGATTTCTTTCTGAGTTTGGAGTGCTTATCACTTTGTTTGATATGTGTTTTGTGTGTGTGTTCTTTCGTGATTGGGGATTCGAGTCACGTGTGTTTGATTTTGGCCTTTCAGATCGGCTGGCATCTTCATAGCAGTGAAAGAGGTTTTCATTTGGTCTCTGTGTAAGGGGTGGATTTTTGTCTATGAATTTGACCTTGTTAGGAGGTGCTTTAGCGATTGGGAATACTCACACATTTCCATTAAAGCTTGTTATTGTTTTTTATTCTCCTATAGTGGTGTAGTTTGGTCTGTTAGTTGGGGAATGCATGATTTTAAAGCGGCACTTATGTTCATGCTGCATCATCTGTGTCTTGTGGACCATTGAGATACTCCTCGTGGATTATGATTTTCGATTGGTTGATTTTGGGCTGCTATGGAATTAAATTCATTGGCACGACTGCTTGTGGCTCAAGAGTGGATACGGGTCTAATTGGCAGGATGCATGTAGGGTGCACCAATCTGGGCACACTCCTTATGTTTGAGTTATTTTATAGGCTTTTTACTCTGTGTGCCATTTTCACTCCCACACCCACTGCCGCTAGACTGAGAAAAGATAGACATTAATCCAAGGTTGAAGGAATTTCAATATTCAGAGTCCAAAATTCAAAAAATTGTTGAAGTTGTCAACATGAAATGAAAACTCAATTGTCAAACCATATAGATATTATCTTCCAACAAATCCCACTGAATTTAGGCTATGTTTGGTTCCTAGATTTAGTGGGGGAATGGAAGAAGAGACAGCATTGAAGAAAACACTTCCCTTGTTTGGTTGATAAGGACAAGAACGAGGAAAACTGAAGGAACAAATAATTAGGCAAAAAAAAAACTAAAGTATTTCTATTTTCGTGAGTCCCTTGCATTCCTCTTTTCTTGAGTTCCTATTATGTATTGAAGTTGTCAATGTCTAATGTTACTCAAGTACGGAGGAAAACAGTAATACTAGGGAAAGTACAAGAGAAAAAGTTTTCCTTCTTATTTTCCTTTCTTTTTGCTTTTTAAATTTAAAAACCAAACAGAGCCTGGGTTTGTTTCGTATTACTGTTACTCACACTGTGGCACCTCTTCCAAACATGCTGCCAAAAGTTCAATCCCAGATAAAGTTGTCAATGTCTAATGTTACTCACACTGTGGCACCTCTTCCAAACATGCTGCCAAAGGTTTTTAAGCTCATTCTTCCTAATCGGTTTCATGAGAGAGTCAACAGCGCCCTTTGACAAACACTTAAAGACTAAGCCCATAGAATCATGAGACGACATCACTGCAAACAAAAGCTCATCAAGTGTGGTGGTTAAAATCATGACATCAGAAAGAACTACAAAATAAACCTTAAATTCGATGAAAACTAATACAAAAAAACTATACAATGATACTTACTAATCACAGGAATATTCTTTAAAGTTTTGTAGCTCACTATCTTGCATAAAAGTCCAATCCCAGATAAAATAGGCATGGCTACCTAATTTAGAACCATATCAATATGATTAGTCAAATTTTGTAATATTTTTACATGCTTGAAGACCATTTGCAACAACAGTTACTGTCAAGACCAGATGAAGATTAGTGTGTGATATTAAGGTTTGTTTCGTATAGAGAAGAAAAGTATGAAAAATGGTACAAGGTACAATCTACGAGTGCTTTAAAGCAACTCACAAATTTCAAGTTTCTATTTCATCGTCAAAAGCTTATCACACGCTAAAAGGTTACACAACATATTTAGGAATTCAACTGCAAGAAAATATTATTCCACAATAATCAGAAATTAGTTTCTTGTCCAAACTATACTGCATTACTATTTCAGTCAATTTTGAAAAGTTTTAACGTTACATAAATCATCAAAAAACAAGAAGACAATTGGCAGAAAATGTTTTCACTGATGAAATGCTGCTGCTGTGAGGTTCGCTACACCAAAAACAATTTGAATACACTTTACATCTTATCATGAGCACTTCGAAATGCATCAAAATGACATTTTCTGATAAGACTAAAGTAGCAAATAAATTATCCAAAGCGCCACCTAGGTTATATGATTCCAATAATTTTCTAAGGTGCAGAAATTTCAAGTCATAGCTTTGCATTCTTTTTTCCAGTTACGAAAGTCAAACTCTTGCAGAGTGATAATCGTTGTGTAATCTACTTGGAGCCCCCAGAACCTGTTAGTTTTGTTATGTACGGCTGTTCTTTAACCATAATGTCTACTTCTATTTTCAATAAAGTTCACAAATTTACTGCATGGCTTAGTCAGTGCAGTAACTAAACCATTAAGTAAAGAAGGTAAACACATTTAGATAACTTCAGTTGTACCTTAAAGATTAATTCACAGACCATGTAGTGAATGAATTATGCAAGAAGTTCGGGAGAAAAATGACGTTGTTGAAGAAGTAATCAATTCCCACCAACATTCAAATGCACCCATTAAATCACAGGGAAATCAATTGTCTGTAAAAGTATGGGGTAACTAGAACCAAAAAGGGAAATAATTTTCAAGAATTTGTTAGGGATTTAACCCTATCCCAGGACATGGGAGCTACTAAAACAGTAATGAAAAGGCAAACATAAGAACACTAGATTTTGCATGGTTCACCCCAAAACTATGCTTGAAGGTAGAAAGAGAAAATCAAAGAGAACATCCACAACCTTCCTTAAATAACAGAAAATGGGACTCCATGCAACAAGTGAAAAAATTACAAAAAAAAGCTTAGAGAGTCTCACGCCCTGATGTAGCATAAATAAGGAAAGCGTTTAATTTTCTTTATGGACCCGTAGGTCGCGACAGTTTGAAGGATCGATTCCGTCCCAAACGTCGAACAACAAAAACATAATAATCAGAGCAGAGCAATCAAGGCTTACAAATATTTTTCTAACCTATTACATATTACAGCACGGGGTCTCTAAAGGCACAAACCGCCTTAAATCAAAGCAATAACATATCACCTATTACAGTCATCCATATTTCAAAACAGTTTATAACTAAAACATGGAGTAAAGATAACAGCCTTCCTTCCAAGCAGTCATTCTCAATTAGCATAATCATAATGTTCAGCCTGATCATAACCTGAAAAACCTGAACACGAATGTCCAGGACGCATCAACGTCGTCAGCTTCAAGAAGCTGGTGAGTATTAAAAACATAACTTTGAATGTAAAGCATACTCCTTTACCTCTTTTCATTTCTCATTTAATCCAATATTAAAGCAAGGAATTCATTTTAGGAACCAAGCACAATATTATTTAAAAGATATAATTCTCGTATATGTGACCGTGTATGAGAACAATGAACCATCTCATCTTACCGACTCTTTTCTCTCGACAAAACCTAACAACCCACCATCACACACCGGTATCTTTGAAATACACCAGGGAATGTCCAGTTTGCCTCACACTTTGGTCCGGGGTACCAGGGAGTGTCCATTGCCTCACACTTTGACTACCTAATCTGCCATGCAAATACCGGAAGAACCCTCACGCAGTATCCAGACTCGAGTATCAAGGAGTGTCCATAGGCCACACTTTAGCACTTCCATGGGTGCCAGGGAATGTCCAAGTTCGGCTTCACACACTTTGACACTACCATGGTCGTCAGGGAGTGTCCAGTTTTGCCACAGTGGCATTTCAAAGACACCCTCGCCGCAATCTCAATCACAACACACTTTGGTACTCACTTACCAGGGAGTGTCCACAACATAATCTCAACCGCACTCACTATGCTACACTGTCCATTACTCTTTTCCATACTGACCATCATTCACACTCACCATGCATGTACAACTGACTCCACATGTATGTCATGAAACTTTAAAACATGAGGCAAATCACTAAATTATATAAACAACGAGCGTACGGGGATTGATAAGTCACAATACAATGTTTTAATCGTTCAAACATAACCAATTAAGATTCTGATTTAATAAATTTCCCAAACAGTACTCAAACAGTATATAAATTTTACCCCAAACAGTCGCTCATCACAAAACAAGCAAAACTAGAAACTGCCAGAAGTCGCGCGCGCAGGCCGCTCGCGCGACCTGCCTTTTTTTCATTTTTAATATAAAAACTTTTCTTTCTGCCGAGAAATGCACACCTCGTGCGCACGGGCCGCTCGTACGAGGGGTCGTTTGCGCAGGCCGCTCGAGCGATCGCGCGCGCGAGATGAAGCAGAGGCTTCGTCTTCCTCGCTGGTTTTCTCCTGTTTCAGAAATTCAGGGTCCTTTTTGACCCATTTCCAAATCTGTTAGTATGTATATCATGTTATATATGGATCTCTTTGTTTTTCAACAAGGATTAAGAATATGTAATCAATTTAACATAATTCAAACCATAGCTCTCTAATTTTATGAAAAATTAAAAGTTGTCAAAACTAAATTTCTTATGTACTTTTTCATATGAACAAATTAAGCTCCAATACTTTAGGCATAGTCTATATATACCATAATCTTTCATTATTATCTACAAAAACGTATTTTGGTTAAGTTTGAAAATCTTGATTTTTCAAGCCATGGAAAATCAACGTAGAAGTTTCAATGGGAAATCACATACTAAGCTATATACATAGAAAGTAGGCATGAAATTACATTCTTAGTGAGTTAATAATACTCACTGATATTAATGGAGTAGAGAATTGTTGAGAAAGAATCCAATTTAGAAATTCCAAATACAAGCTTGGCTATGGAGATAAGCTTTCTCTCTCTATATTTTCTGTATAAACTCTCAATCTCTCTCTTTTCTCTCTATGTGTAAGTGTTATGCAGAGAATGTGTAGAGTGAAATTTATGAGCTGTGTGTGTTTAAATAGAGTTACAAGAACTTGGTGCCTAAGTTCTTTCACCAAGGCTTAACCCACAAAATAAACACACTAATCTCAAAGCAATTGCAAATTAACAAGGCTAATACATTCTGAAATATACATACGTATAGCTACACTGATGTATTAGCTCAACAATTCACCAAGGGTCAAGTAGGTGTAGTAGGGGGCAATTCACAAGGTGTTTGGGAAATTAGCTTTTGGCACAACAATTGCACATGCTCAAATGTAATATCCAAACAAGGCCTTAACCAATGATTAGTTTTCATTAATAGAAATAAAGTACAAGTTATTTAATGCTTTACGTCATTTCCCAAAGTTGTGCAAGTTTAGCACAGCGCGGACAGTTTCAAACATAAACTGGTATTTTCGTGGCGCGGTGTTCACCACAAAAATACAGAAAATTCATTTTAACGTAGGAGATGATCTTCTGGTTTTATAAAAATGCTGTTTGAGTCAAAAGTAAATGTTTTCACCGTTTTAAAATACAGATTTTACCAATTCAACACAGGTATTGCTAAATTTTATAAAATCGCAGTTTGACCCCAATAAGACTTTCAATATGAAATCAGGCAAGAAATAAATTTTACACATAAGAATTGTAATTAGATAAATGCAGACAATATAATTTGATTTTAAATATGACAATGCAAATTAATACAGATTAATTAAATGAAATGCGGGTTGTTACACCCTTCCTCCCTTGAATAGGATTTCGTCCCCGAAATCAAGACTAACTAGTCATGAAATTTCGGGTACTTCTTCCTCATATCAACTTCAACTTCCCACGAGGCTTCATTCTCGTCATGGTGATTCCACTGAACCTTCACAAACGGAATGTCCTTATTCCTCAACTTCTTGATACTCTGATCTAGAATCTTCACAGGTCTCTCCTTGTAAGAAATGTTATGACTCGTCTCAATATCGTCATAACTAACCACATGCGAGGGGTCTCGTATGTACTTTCTTAGCATACTCACATGGAATACATTGTGAACCCCAGACATCTTCGGTGGTAGCGCGAGTCGATAAGCCACTTTCCCGACACGTTCCAAAATCTCGAACGGTCCGATGAAACGCAGAGCTAACTTCCCTCTCTTGAGACCAAAACGTACCACTCCTCGGGTCGGTGAAACCTTAAGGAGTATGTGATCTCCAACACTAAATTCCAAATCTTTCCGGCGTTGATCAGCATAACTCTTATACCTGCTTTGAGCTGTTCTCATCCTTTCCTTGACCAAAGAAATCTTTTCGTTGGTTTCTCTAACCAAATCCAGTCCCAACAATTCTGTATCCCTAACTTCTGCCCAGCACAACGAAGAACGACATGGTCGTCCATACAATGCTTCGAACGGAGCCATCCCGATACTCGTGTGATAACTCTTATTATAGGCAAATTCGACCAAAGGCAAGTGTGTCTCCCAAGATTCTTCAAAATCAATAACACAAGCCCTAAGCATATCCTCCATGGTCTGATTAACACGCTCAGTCTGTCCGTCTGTCTGAGGGTGAAAAGCAATACTCATCTTGAGCGAGGTCCCCATGGCTTCTTGCAGACTTTCCCAAAATCCAGAAGTAAAACGCGCGTCACGGTCTGACACGATTGACACAGGTGCACCGTGAAGTCGCACAACTTGTTGTATGTACATCCGACACATCTTTTCCACCGGGTATGTCATACTATAAGCAATGAAATGAGCTGATTTTGTCAATCGATCCACGATTATCCAAATGGCGTCATGATTTTGCTGTGATCGAGGCAATCCTACTACAAAATCCATCGTAATGTGCTCCCACTTCCAACCAGGAATAGGTAGTGGTTGCAACAATCCCGAGGGTCTCTGATGTTCGGCCTTGACTTGCTGACATGTCAAACACTTGGACACGAATAAAGCCACATCCTTTTTCATACCTTTCCACTAGAAATTTCTCTTCAAATCCTTGTACATTTTTTGTTCCTCCTGGGTGAACTGTATACCTTGATTTATGTGCTTCTTCCAGGATATCCTTCCTAAGCTCTCCAACATCTGGCACACATAATCTATTCCTGCAACGATACCCTCCATTGACTCCCACCTTCCATTCTGTCGGGTCTTTCTCTGTCATCTTCACGAATCATGTCTGAAACTTCTCATCTTCTTTCTGAGCTCCAAAAGGTGGTCGATAAGAACAGGCTGTAGGATAGGACATCCGAAAAGTTATCCTTCTCCTTCTTCAGTACTCTGTACATCGAACTCCGCCAACGTCTCCAATGCTCGCCACTCTCTAACCATTAAGGAGGTGATCGTCTCACGAGTCTGTCGACTCAAAGCATCAGCGACCACATTAGCTTTACCAGGGTGGTATTCTAACGTGAAGTCGTAATCTTTTATCAGCTCCATCCATCTGCGTTGCCTCATGTTCAACTCTTTCTGTGTGAACAAATATTTTAGGCTCTTGTGATCGGAGAATAAATCAAACTTCTCACCGTAGAGATAGTGTCTCCAAATCTTGAGTGCGAATACTACGGCAGCCAATTCCAAATCATGAATGGGATAGTTCAACTCATTTGGCTTCAACTGTCTGGATCCAAAGCGATAACTCTACCATCTTGCATAAGTACACACCCTAGTCCTTGATATGAAGCGTCACTAAAGATAGTGAACTTCTCATCAGGCTTGGGTATAGCTAGTACTGGTGCGGTAGTGAGTCTCTCTTTCAACTCTAGAAAGGCCCGCTCATGCTTTTCTGTCCACTCAAATTTCAAATTCTTCTTCGCCAACCCAGTTAATGGTGCAGCTATTTTAGAAAATCCTTCAATAAATCTTCTGTAATAGCCTGCGAGTCCAAGAAAACTCCGAACCTCTGTAGGGTTGCTCGGCCTAACCCAGTTTGACATAGCATCGGTCTTGGATAAATCCATAGAAATTCATTGAGATAACACCTTGTGTCCTAAAAATTTCACTTCTTGCAACCAGAACTCACACTTACTGAACTTGGCATACAAGTGGTGGTCCTTAAGCGTCTGCATCGCAATCCGTAGGTGTTGTTCGTGTTCTTCTCCCGACTTAGAATAGATCAAAATATCATCAATAAAGACGATGACAAACTAATCCAAATAAGGCTTGAACACTCTGCTCATCAAATCCATAAACACTGCCGGGGCATTCGTCATTCCAAACGGCATCACCAGAAATTTATAGTGACCATACCGGGTTCTGAAAGCAGTCTTAGGTATGTCTTCCTTTCGTACCCTTAACTGATGATATCCCGACCTTAGGTCTATCTTGGAAAATGCCGTAGCTCCTTGTAGTTGATCAAACAAATCGTCAATCCGAGGTAAGGGATACTTGTTCTTGATAGTCACTCAGTTCAGTTCTCTGTAATCGATACACAACCTGAGCGTCCCATCCTTCTTCTTAACAAATAACATCGGTGCTCCCCAAGGCGATGTACTTGGACGTACAAAACCTAGGTTCTCGAGCTCTTGAACTTGTTCCTTCAATTCTAATAGTTTGGTAGGGGCCATTCTATAGGGAACCTTCGTGATTGGTACGGTACCCGGTATAAGCTCAATATAGAACTCTATACTTCTCTCGGGCGAAAAACCAGAAATGTCTTGAAATACTTCTTCAAAATCCTTGACTACAGGTATAGATGACACTGTCGCTTCTGTACTGACGACTTCGATGTTAGCCAAACACCTTGTGAGGAACATATCTCCCGAAGGGTTACATTGAAAATCAAAAGGTTGATTCTCATTGTCGGAGAATGTGATTCTCTTCCTCGCACAATCCAACTTCACTTGATTCTGAGAGAGCCAATCCATTCCTAGGATTATGTCGAACTCTTTCATTGATAGGACAATCAACCTTGCCGGGATTTCACGGTCTCCTAGCCGTAAAGGACAATCCTTGCACACGTGTCCTAATCTGACTGTGGCTCCTAAAGGCAAAGTAGCCCTCAAAGCTTTTCTCTAAACGATGAGGTAAGATACCCAATCTCCAAATTGTATTAACAGATATGAACGAAAGAGCAGCACCCGTATCAAATAACACTTTAACATGAGAGTTAAACAGAGTCAATGTACCTTCCACTGATTGCTGATCAGGTTGAGCTTCTCTATAATCTCCTTCTTCATAAATAGTCCCATCATATCCAGCGGCATCAGGAATAACAGCATTCACGCGAATCTGACCTTGCTGACCATAAGTCACTTGCTTAGGGGCAGTACAGAACTTGCTGATATGACCCGGTTCACCACAGTTGTAGCAACTATGCCTTGCTGAGCAGCACGCCTTGGTGCCTTGCAATCTCGAGCCAGATGACCGGGGTTGCCACAGTTGAAACATTTTCCAGCATTACTCTCTTCTCCTACTCGAGATTGAGTTGGATAGGTGATAGCTTGAGTCTTCTTGCTTCTGTCAAAATTCCTCTTCTACCCTTGGGTACGGTTCATTGGTGGTCTATTTCCAAAATTACCCCTTTGAGGCGGTCGGAATTCAAATTGTTTACGGTTCACTCGAGCGTCTTATTCTAGATCAGTAGCCAAGCCAACCAATCCCTCAAACGACTTATCTAGGTGACCAAGTGTCAGGCGGCGAATTTGCGGTGTCAGCCCTTGGTTATACTTCCGTATCTTCTTCTCCTCAGTATCAACCATATGAGGGGCGAACCGAGACAGTCTCTCGAACTGTGTGGTGTACTCTTGCACGGACTTGGTTCCTTGCGTCAGGTCCATGAATTCCTTCTCTCTTCTGTGCCTCTCCGTAGCTGGGAAATACTTTTCCAAAAATCTTCCCTTGAACGCAGTCCACGTCATTCCCATTGCAGCTCCACTCCCGATGGTAGCTGTGACCGAATCCCACCAATCTGCGACAGCATCGGTTAATTGAAAGGTAGCTAATATCATCTTATCCATCTCATTGCACTGGACAGCCTTGAACATACGGTCCATTTGTCTTAACCATTGCTCGGCTTTCCAGGGTTCTGCTGTACCCGCAAAATGCTCGGGTCCGAGCACACAGAATCTCTCCAGTAGTTTATCTCCAATCTGGCAGTCTCGTCGGTTATCATTCTGATTGCTAACCCTTTCGAGACGTCTGTCGAAAGCTTCAAACATTCCTGTGGGATCGGCAGCCTCGGATGCTCCCTCGATCAAATTCCTGTTCCTCCTTAGACCTCCAGCCATTCTATGTATGATAGTGATAGTAAAATGAGAAACATGCATGAAGCAGTACTATGAAGCAATTTAAATGACGACAACCTTCAAAAGAGTATATTTTATATATAACTTCTTGTCAAGTTGATACAAAAAACGTGTATGATAAGGTCAATGCCTACCCTATCTATACGGGTTAGGATACATATGTCCATGCAAGAGTTAATGCCAAAAATGGGATTATTGCCCTACTTTCTAATGTATGTAATTACAGTTTGCAAAAAGATAATAGAGCTACTAGTCAAAATGGGTGAATATATACAAAGCAACATCTAAACGGTCAGTCATCGCCATAGGTAGCCATCAAAAGGTTAAGCGAGTCGGCCTGATGAAGTCGCTGAACATGAGAGGGGCCTGCCCCAAAATTACACAGCTATGTGAGGTCAACAACGAAGCTGGTCCAGGGGCATCTGCCTCTGGCAAAACTAGCTCAAGTGCTAGTGCCTTCTCAAGGTCAACTACGAAGTCGTCCCAACCCATGCCATCCTCCTCAGCGTCCTCGATAATAGGAGCAAGTACAACGTCACTGTCACCATCATCCTCAACAGCGGGGATGATTGGTGGAGGCATCTCTAGCTATGCAAGGTGAGCCTGCACAACCTGAGCCTCAAGAGGTAAATAGAAGGCATCGCTGTTAACCAAGCGAACCATCTCTACAAGCACTAAGCACTGGATCTCGATAAAGTACAGAATCTCAAGGCAGGCACGAGGCAAGTCGACTAGTCCTAACATATGAATCTGGTGCCAGAGATCTAACTCGATGGTAGCAGCTGCACGCTGCCCAATAGTGGTGAAATAAAGTATCGCAGAAGCCGGTACTATCGCTCCCACAGTAACCCAATGCCCTCCAAAAGCATCAGGTACAAAAAGAAGCTGAGCTGGATCCATACCTGAAGAAGGTACTAACTTAAATCAGGAAAGAGATAAACTTAGGCATTTGGGTTCTGAGTCTATCCTCCCTGTCGTATCATCGGGGTGCAAAGCTTAAGCTATCAGATCGTGAAATCGGGTCTAAACTGGTAAACCCTAACCTGGCTAAACTATTTTGAGATAAATAATAACCTGGCTCTGATACCACTAAATCCTGTTACGTCCCGACGTAGCATAAATAAGAAAAGTGTTTAATTTCCTTTATGGACCCATAGGTCGCGACAGTTTGAAGGATTGATTCCGTCCCAAACGTCGAACAACAAAAACATAATAATCAAAGCAGAGCAATCAAGGCTTACAAATATTTTTCTAACCTATTACATATTACATCACGGGGTCTCTAAAGGCACAAACTGCCTTAAATCAAAACAATAACTTATCATCTATTACAGTCATCCTTATTTCAAAACAGTTTATAACTAAAACATGGAGTATAGATAACAGTCTTCTTTCCAAGCAGTCATTCTCAATTAGCATAATCATAATGTTCAGCCTGATCATAACCTGAAAAACCTGAAAAACCTGAACACGAATGTCCAGGACGCATCAACGTCATCAGCTTCAAGAAGCTGGTGAGTGTTAAAAACATAACTTAGAATGTAAAGCATACTCATTTACCTCTTTCCATTTATCATTTAATCCAATATTAAAGCAAGGAATTCATTTTAGGAACCAAGCACAATATTATTTAAAAGATATAATTCTCGTATATGTGACCGTGTATGAGAACAATGCACCATCTTATCTTACCGACTCTTTTCTCTCGACAAAACCCAACAACCCACCATCACACACCGGTATCTTTGAAATACTCCGATAGCCACACTTTAGCACAAGGGTGCCAGGGAATGTCCAGTTTGCCTCACACTTTGGTCCGGGGTACCAGGGAGTGTCCATTGCCTCACACTTTGACTACCTAATCTACCATGTAAATACCGGAGGAACCCTCACGCAGTATCCAGACTCGAGTATCAGGGAGTGTCCGTAGGCCGCACTTTAGCACTTCCATGGGTGCCAGGGAATGTCCAAGTTCGGCTTCACACACTTTGACGCTACCATGGTCATCAGGGAGTGTCCAGTTTTGCCACCGTCGCATTTCAAAGACACCCTCGCCGCAATCTCAATCACAACACACTTTGGTACTCACTTACCAGGGAGTGTCCACAACACAATCTCAACCGCACTCATTATGCCACACTGTCCATTACTCTTTTCCATACTGACCATCATTCACACTCACCATGCATGTACAACTGACTTCATATGTATGTCATGAAACTTTAAAACATGAGGCAAATCACTGAATTATATAAACAACGAGCGTACGGGGATTGATAAGTCACAATACAATGTTTTAATCATTCAAACATAACCAATTAAGATTCTGATTTAATAAATTTCCCAAACAGTACTCAAACAGTATATAAATTTTACCCCAAACAGTCCCTCATCACAAAACAAGCAAAACTAGAAACTGCCAGAAGTCGCGCGCGCCGGCCACTCGCGCGAGGGGTCGCTCGCGCGACCTGCCTATTTTTCATTTTTAATATATAAACTTTTCTGTCTGCCGGGAAATGCACACCTCGCGCGAGGGATCGCTCGCGCGATCGCGCGCGCGAGATGAAGCAGAGGCTTCGTCTTCCTCGCTGGTTTTCCCCTGTTTCAGAAATTCAGGGTCCTTTTTGACCCATTTCCAAATCTATTAGTATGTATATCATGTTATATATGGATCTCTTTGTTTTTCAACAAGGATTAAGAATATGTAATCAATTTAACATAATTCAAACCATAGCTCTCCAATTTTATGAAAAATTAAAAGTTATCAAAACTTAATTTCTTATGTACTTTTTCATATGAACAAATTAAGCTTCAATACTTTAGGTATAGTCTATATATACCATAATCTTTCATTATTATCTACAAAAACGTATTTTGGTTAAGTTTGAAAATCTTGATTTTTCAAGCCATGGAAAATCAACGTAGAAGTTTCAAAGAAAAATCACATACTAAGCTATATACACAGAAAGTAGGCATGAAATTACATTCTTAGTGAGTTAATAATACTCACTGATATTAATGGAGTAGAGAATTGTTGAGAAAGAATCCAATTTAGAAATTCCAAATACAAGCTTGGCTATGGAGATGAGCTTTCTCTCTCTATATTTTCTGTATAAACTCTCAATCTCTGTCTTTTCTCTGTGTGTGTAACTGTTATGTAACAACCTGCATTTCCATTTAATTCTAAATTACATTTTCATATTTAATTTGTAATTGCATTGTCATATTTAAATGCAATTAGTATTGTCTGCTGTTATGTTGATTTCATTTCTCATATCCCAACTTTATTTCTGGTTTGGTTTCAAGTTAAGATTATTGTTGGGGTCAAACTGTAATTTCCGTAAAGTTAGTAAAATTTGTGTTGAATTTCAAAACCTGTATTTCAAAACGGTGGAAAAGTTTACTTTTAACTAAATCAGTATTTTTATAAAACCGTGGAATCAATTCTTACACTAAAATGAAATTTCTGTATTTTTGTGGTGACCACCGCACCCCGAAAATACCAGTTTATGTCCAAAACTGTCCGTGCTGTGCAAAACTTCCACAGAGTTTGGAAGTGATGTAAAGTTAGACATGACATACACTTTACTTTCTATTTATGGCAACTAATGATTGCCTTGTGACTGGTTTGCCAATGTATATCTTGTGTGTGTTAATGTTGTGCCTCAGGCTTAATTTCCCAAACACCTTTTGAGTTGACCCCTACTATCTATGCTTGGCTCTTGGATAAAGCTGTGGGTTAACAATCAGTATATATATACATACACGTATATAGTTATGCTGTTAACTAAGAAACAATTAAGGATTTAATTTCTCAATTAAGATTGATAATTGAGTTTTTAAAATTTACTTGGTCCCCAAGTTCTTCCCAATTGGCTCTCTATATGTACACTATCATACACACACTTTCATTCTGCACTTGAGAATTTCAGAGAGAAAAGAGTGAGCTTGAGAATTTCTACAGAAAATATAGAGAGAGAGAGCTCTTATTCTCCATAGCCTAGCTTTGATTGATTCTTATTATTGCTATTTCTTTCTCAACAATTTCTAGCTTCAATCACCTGTGAGTATTTTAAACTCACTCTTAAATGTAATTCATGCTTAGTTATTACTTGTGTGTGTGAAATTATTAATCACCATTGTTGATTTTAACCATGGAAGCTTGAGCTTCAAAATCGTCATTTTCAAAACTTAACCAAAACGAATTTTTTTGAGATGATTTAGGAAGATTATAGTCCCTAGTAGCTACTGTCAAAATATTAGATCTTAATTCGTCCATATGAAAAAGTATATAAGAAAATTTGTTTTGACATGTTTTAGTTTCTCTTAAAATTGGAGAGCTATGGATCAATTGGTGTTAAATTGATTTTAGATTTGAATTCCTTACGAAAATCTGAAGAGAAACATATATTATAAGGCTTAGTTAATTTCAGTATTGAAAATGGGTCAAAATGGACCCTTAAAACTAAAACAGGGGAATTCTGGGGAAGAAGACGAAGCCTCAGCATCAGCTCGTGCCACGATCGCGCGCGCGAGAATCGCGCGAGCGGCCCGCGCGATCGACCCCACGCGCGAGCGGCCCGCGCGCGCGAGGCATGCGTCTCCAGGCAGACAGAAAAGTTTATATATATAAAATGAAATTTAGGCAGGTCGCGCAAGCGAGGGTCGCGCGAGGGACCCATCGCGCGAGCGATCCGCGCACGCGACCTTGGCTTTTTCAGGCAGACAGAAAAGTTTATATAAAATGAAAATGGGGTATATCGCGCGAGCGGCCCGCGCGTGCGATATCTGGCAGATTCTGGTTTTGGTTGTTTTGTGTTAAGGGACTGTTTGGTTCAATTTTTAAGTACTGTTAAGGTTCTGTTTGGAAATTTTATTAATACAGAATGCTATTAGTTATGTTTGAAATGATTAAGGTAATGAATTACAAGTTATCAATCCTCGTACGTGCGTTGTTCCTTTAAATTCAGCGATTTACTTTGTGTTTAAGTTCATGTCATTCATGTGGGGTCAGTGGTACATGCATGTGGGTGTTGGTCAGTATGGAAAGAGTATGAGATTGAGATTGAGATTGCGGTTGTGGTTGTGGTTGAGATCGCGATTGTGGTTAAGATTGAGATTGCGGTTGTGGTTGTGGTTGAGATTGCGGTGAGGGTATCTTTGAAATGCGATGGTGGAAAATTTGGACACTCCCTGACGCCCATGGAAGCGTTAAAGTGTGTGACGCCGAACTTGGACATTCCCTGGCACCCATGGTAGTACTAAAGTGTAGCCTACGGACACTCCCTGATACCCGAGTCTGGATACTGCGTGAGGTTGCTCCGGTATTTGCATAGCGGTTTAGGTATTCAAGGTGTGAGGCAATGGACACTCCCTGGTACCCCGGACCAAAGTGTGAAGCAAATTGGACACTCCATGGCGCCTCGTTGCTAAAGTGTGGATATCTTAGTGTTTCAAAGATACCAGGAGTAAGATAGTGGGTTGTTGTGTCTGTCGAGAGAAAAGAGTCGACAAGATGAGTGTGGTGCATTGTCTCATACACAATTACATGTTTCATGAATGATCGACTTTTAATGTATTCCTTGTGGTTTTTATAAAATGAATTCTTTCTGTGGTCAAAAGATTGATTTTACAAATTGAAAATGGAAAAAGGTAAATGAGTATGTTTACATTCAAAGTTATGTTTTTAATACTCACCAGCTTCTTGAAGCTGACGACGTTGATGCGTCCTGGACATTCGTGTTCAGGCTTTTCAGGTTACAATCAGGAGGAATCTTATGACTACGCTAACTGAGAATGGCTGCCTTTGGAATGAGAGAACTGTTTATTGATTATATGCTTTAAGTTATATGTTTTAAGTTTTAAACTGTTTATTTTATAAGGATGACTGTAATAGACACTAAGTTATTGTTTTATTTTAAGGCGGTATGTGCCTTTAGATGACCCCGTGCTGTAATATGTAATAAGTTAGAAAAATTTTATAAGCCTTGATTGCTCTGCTCTGATTATTATGTTTTGTTGTTCGACGTTTGGGACGGAATCGATCCTTCAAACTGTAGCGACCTACGGGTCCATAAAGGAAATTAAACGCTTTCCTTATTTATGCTACGTCGGGGCGTGACAGGATTCAGTGGTATCAGAGCCAGGTTATGATTTATCTCAAGATAGTTTAGCTAGGTTAGGGTTTACCAGTATAGACCCGATTCCACATTCCATTAAGTATTACACA
Source organism: Hydrangea macrophylla (assembly GCA_033977485.1). Taxonomy (NCBI): domain Eukaryota; kingdom Viridiplantae; phylum Streptophyta; class Magnoliopsida; order Cornales; family Hydrangeaceae; genus Hydrangea; species Hydrangea macrophylla. The sequence goes on from CM066990.1 coordinate 84,577,577, forward strand.
CACCCGATGATACGACAGGGAGGATAGACTCTGAACCCAAACGCCTAAGATTATCTTTATCCTGACTTAAGTAGTACCTTTTTATCAGGTATGGATCCAGGTCATCCGCTATATGTACCAGACAGATTTGGAGGACACTTTGTGACACCTAGGGTAGTGATCCCAGCCTTTCTCGACTTATATCATGCGATTGTTGAGCAGTTGGCCACAGCGACCGTAGTATCTGATTTATGGCACCAGGTTCATGTGGTAGGCTTAGTCGACCTAACTCGTATCCGCCTAGAGCTTCGTTACTTTGCAGAGGCTCAGCGCTTGGTTTTGGTCGAGGTTTTGAGGTTGGTCGATAGCGATGCTTTCTACCTTCCTCTCGAGATCCAGATTGTGCACGCCCATCTGGCTCAGTTAGAGATGCCTCCGCCAGTGGTTCCCATTGCTGAGGACGATGATGGTATTGTTCATGTGGTCCCAGTAGGTGGAGAGATTGTAGAGGACGGCATAGGTCTAGATGATCTCGCTGCTGAGCTCGAGGCTGAGCTAGCACTTGAGCTAGCCTTACCTGAGGAGATGCTAGTTGAGGCAGATACCCCTGCGCCTGCTTCATCTTCGACCTCTCCAGGCTATGATGGGGTGGGCCCCTTTCAGGCTCAGCGATTTTGCCCCGTCGACTCGCTGGATCTCCTGATAGCTGCTTATGGAGACGATTGACGTTCTAGTTATGGCTTTGTACATATTAACTACTTTTGACTATTAGCTCTATCTCTTTTTGCAACTGTAATTACATGCATTAGAGTGTAGGGCAATGACCCCATTTTGGTAACATTAACTCTTGCATGCGTCCTAACCCATACAGATAGGGTAGGCATTGATCTGACCATACATGCTTTTTGTATTAACTTGACAAGAGTTATATATATAATGTACTCTTTTGGATATTGTTGTCATTTGAATTGCTTTATAGTACTATTGCATGCATGTTTCTCATTATACTATCACTATCATGCATAGAATGGCTGGAGGACTAAGGAGGAACAGGAACTTGATCGAGGGAGCACCCGAGGCTGCCAATCCTATGGGGATGTTCGAAGCGTTTATCAGACGGTTGGAAAGAATCGGTAATACGAATGACAACCGACGAGACCGTCAAACTGGAGACAAATTGCTGGAGAGATTCCGTGCACTAAGGCCCGAGCAGTTTGCGGGTACCGCGGAACCCTGGAAAGCAGAACAGTGGTTAAGACAGATGGACCGCATGTTCGAAGCTGTCCAGTGCAACGAGATGGACAAGAGGAGGTTGGCTACGTTTCAATTGACCGATGCTGCCGCAGATTGGTGGGATTCGGTTATAGCTACTATCGGGAATGGAGCTGCAATGGGGATGACGTGGACTGCGTTCAAGGGGAGATTTCTGGAAAAGTACTTCCCGGCTACGGAGAGGCACAGAAGAGAGAAGGAATTCATGGATCTGACGCAAGGAACCAAGTCGGTGCAAGAGTACACCACACAGTTCGAAAGACTGTCTAGGTTCGCTCCACACCTGGTTGATACTGAAGAGAAGAAGATCCGGAAGTATAACCAAGGGCTGACACCGCAGATTCGTCGCTTAACTCTCGGCCACCTAGATAAATCGTTTGAAGGACTTGTTGGTTTGGCTACCGATCTGGAAGAGGATGCTCGAGTGAACCGTAAGCAATTTGATTTCCGACCGCCTCAGAGGGGTAATTTTGGGAATAGACCACCAATGAACCGTACCCAAGGGCAGAAGAGGAATTTCGACGGAAGCAAGAAGACCCAGGCTATTACCTATCCGACTCAACCCCGAGTAGGAGAAGGGAGTAGTGGTGGAAAATGCTTCAACTGTGGCAACCCTGGTCATCTGGCTTGAGATTGCAAGGTACCAAGGCGTGCTGCTCAACAAGGGATAGTCTGCTTCAATTGTGGCGAACCAGGTCAGATCAGCAGGTTCTGTACTGCTCCTAAGCAGGTGACTAATGGTCAACAGGGTTAGACTCGCTTGAATGCTGTTATTCCTGATGCCACTGGATATGATGGAACTGTGTACGAAGAAGGAGATTATGGAGAAGCTCAACCTGATCAGCAAGCAGTGGAAGGTACATTGACTCTGTTTAACTCTCATGTTAAAGTGTTATTTGATACGGGTGCTGCTCTTTCGTTCATATCTGTTAATACAATTCGGAGATTGGGTATCTTACCTCATCGCTTAGAGAAAGCTTTGAAGGCTACATCACCATTAGGAGCTGCAGTAAGATTAGGACACGTGTGCAAGGATTGTCCTCTACGGATAAGAGACCGTGAAATCCCTGCAAGGTTGATCGTCCTATCGATGAAGGAGTTCGACATAATCCTAGGAATGGATTGGCTCTCTCAGAATCAAGTGAAGTTGGATTGTGCGAGGAAGAGAATTACATTCCCCGACAACGAGAATCAACCCTTTGATTTTCAATGTAACCCTTCGGGAGATATGTTCCTCACAAGGTGTTTGGCTAACATTGAAGTCGTCAGTACAGAAGCGACAGTGTCGTCTATACCTGTAGTCAAGGACTTCGAAGAAGTATTTCAAGACGTTTCTAGTTTGCCGCCCGAGAGAAGTATAGAGTTCTGTATTGAGCTTATACCGGGTACCGTACCGATCACCAAGGTTCCCTACAGAATGGCCCCCGCAGAACTATTGGAATTGAAGGAACAAGTTCAAGAGCTCGAGAACCTAGGTTTTGTACGTCCAAGTACATCGCCTTGGGGAGCACCAGTGTTATTCGTGAAGAAGAAGGACGGGACACTGAGACTGTGTATCGACTACAGAGAATTGAACCGCGTGACTATCAAGAACAAGTATCCCTTGCCTCGGATTGACGATTTATTTGATCAACTACAAGGAGCTACGACATTTTCCAAGATAGACCTTAGGTCGGGATATCATCAGTTGAGGGTACGGAAGGAAGACATACCTAAGACTGCTTTCAGAACCCGATATGGTCATTATGAATTTCTGGTGATGCCGTTTGGAATAATGAACGCCCCGGCAGTGTTTATGGATCTGATGAACAGAGTGTTCAAGCCTTATTTAGATCAGTTTGTCATCGTCTTTATTGATGATATTTTGATCTATTCTAAGTCAGGAGAAGAACACGAGCAACATCTACGGATTGCGATGCAGACACTTAAGGACCACCAGTTGTATGCCAAATTCAGTAAGTGTGAGTTCTGGTTGCAAGAAGTGAAATTTTTGGGACACAAGGTGTCATCTCAAGGAATTTCAGTGGATTCGTCCAAGACCGATGCTGTGTCAAACTGGGTTAGACCGAGCAACCCTACAGAAGTTTGGAGTTTTCTTGGACTCGCAGGCTATTATCGGAGATTTGTTGAAGGATTCTCCAAGATAGGAGCACCTTTGACTGGGTTGACGAAGAAGAATTTGAAGTTCGAGTGGACAGAGAAGCATGAGCGAGCCTTTCTAGAGTTGAAAGAGAGACTCACTACCGCACCGGTACTAGCAATACCCAAGCCTGATGAGAAGTTCACTATCTTTAGTGACGCGTCATATCAAGGACTGGGGTGTGTACTTATGCAAGATGGCAGAGTTATTGCCTATGGATCTAGACAGCTGAAGCCGAATGAGTTGAACTATCCTATTCATGATTTGGAATTGGCGGCAGTGGTATTTGCACTCAAGATTTGGAGACACTATCTCTATGGTGAGAAGTTTGATTTATTCTCTGATCACAAGAGCCTGAAATACTTGTTCACACAGAAAGAGTTGAACATGAGGCAGCGCAGATGGATGGAGCTGATCAAAGATTACGACTTCACGTTCGAATACCACCCGGGTAAAGCCAATGTGGTTGCTGATGCCCTGAGTTGACAGACTCGTGAGACGATCACCTCCTTAATGGTTAGAGAAAGGCGAGCATTGGAGACGTTGGCGGAGTTCGATGTACAGAGTGCTGAAGAAGGAGAAGGACAATTGTTCGGATGTCTCATCCTACAGCCGGTTCTTATCGATTGCATTATTGGAGCTCAGAAAGAAGATGAGAAGTTTCAAGCCTGGTTCGTAAAGATGTCAGAAAAAGACCCGACAGAATGGAAGGTGGGAATCGATGGAGGGTATCGTTGCAGGAATAGATTATGTGTGCCAGATGTTGGAGAACTTAGGAAGGATATTTTGGAAGAAGCACATAAGTCAAGATATACAGTTCACTCGGGAGGAACCAAAATGTACAAAGAGTTGAAGAGAAATTTCTGGTGGGAAGGTATGAAGAAGGATGTGGCCGAATTCGTATCCAAGTGTTTGACGTGTCAGCAAGTCAAAGCTGAACATCAGAGACCGTCAGGATTGTTGCAACCGCTACCTATTCCTGGTTGGAAGTGGGAGCACATCACGATGGATTTTGTAGTAGGATTGCCTCGATAGCAGCAGAATCATGACGCTATTTGGGTAATAGTGGATCGATTGACGAAATCAGCTCATTTCATTGCTTACAGTATGACATACCCGGTGGAAAAGATGAGCCGGATGTACATACAACAAGTTGTGCGACTTCACGGTGCACCTGTGTCGATTGTGTCAGACCATGACGCGCGTTTTACCTCTGGATTTTGGGAAAGTCTGCAAGAAGCTATGGGAACTTCGCTCAAGATGAGTACTACTTTTCACCCTCAGACAGATGGACAGACCGAGTGTGTTAATCAGATAATGGAGGATATGCTTAGGGCTTGTGTTATCGATTTTGAAGAATCTTGGGAAACACACTTGTGTTGGTTGAATTTGCCTATAACAACAGTTATCACACGAGTATCGGTATGGCTCCGTTCGAAGCATTGTACAGACGACCATTTCGTTCTCTGTTGTGTTGGGCAGAGGTGGGAGATACAGAATTGTTGGGACCAGATTTGGTTAGAGAAACCAACGAGAAAATTTCTTTGGTCAAGGAGAGAATGAGAACCGCTTAAAGCAGGTATAAGAGTTATGCTGATCGACGCCGAAAAGATTTGGAATTTAGTGTTGGAGATCTTGTACTCCTTAAGGTTTCACCGACCCGAGGAGTGGTACGTTTTGGTCTCAAGAGAGGGAAACTAGCTCCGAGATTCATCGGACCGTTCGAAATTTTGGAGCGTGTCGGGAAAGTGGCTTATCGACTGGCGCTACCACCGAAGATGTCTGGGGTTCACAATGTATTTCATGTGAGTATGCTGAGAAAGTACATACGCGACCCCTCGCACGTGGTTAGTTATGACGATATTGAGACGAGTCATAACGTTTCTTACAAGGAGAGACCTGTGAAGATTCTAGATCAGAGTATCAAGAAGTTGAGAAATAAGGACATCCCATTGGTGAAAGTTCAGTGGAATCACCATGACGAGAATGAAGCCTCGTGGGAAGTAGAAGCTAGTATGAGGAAGAAGTACCCGAAGTTGTTTCAGGACTAGTTAATCTTGATTTCGGGGACGAAATCCTGTTTAAGGGAGGAAGGATGTAACAACCTGCATTTCCATTTAATTCTAAATTACATTTTCATATTTAATTTGTAATTGCATTGTCATATTAAATGCAATTAGTATTGTCTGCTGTTATGTTGATTTCATTTCTCATATCCCAACTTTATTTCTGGTTTGGTTTCAAGTTAAGATTATTGTTGGGGTCAAACTGTAATTTCTGTAAAGTTAGTAAAATTTGTGTTGAATTTCAAAACCTGTATTTCAAAACGGTGGAAAAGTTTACTTTTAACTAAATCAGTATTTTTATAAAATCGTGGAATCGATTCTTACACTAAAATGAAATTTCTATATTTTTGTGGTGACCACCGCGCCCCGAAAAAACCAGTTTATGTCCAAAACTGTCCGTGCTGTGCAAAACTTCCACAGATTTTGGAAGTGATGTAAAGTTAGACATGACATACACTTTACTTTCTATTTATGGCAACTAATGATTGCCTTGTGACTTGTTTGCCAATGTATATCTTGTGTGTGTTAATGTTGTGCCTCAAGCTTAATTTCCCAAACACCTTTTGAGTTGACCCCTACTATCTATGCTTGGCTCTTGGATAAAGCTGTGGGTTAACAATCAGTATATATATACATATACGTATATAGTTATGATGTTAACTAAGAAACAATTAAGGATTTGATTTCTCAATTAAGATTGATAATTGAGTTTTTAAAATTTACTTGGTCCCCAAGTTCTTCCCAATTGGCTCTCTATATGTACACTATCATACACACACTTTCATTCTACACTTGAGAATTTCAGAGAGAAAAGAGTGAGCTTGAGAATTTCTACAGAAAATATAGAGAGAGAGAGCTCTTATTCTCCATAGCCTAGCTTTGATTGATTCTTATTATTGCTATTTCTTTCTCAACAATTTCTAGCTTCAATCATCTGTGAGTATTTTAAACTCACTCTTAAATGTAATTCATGCTTAGTTATTACTTGTGTGTGTGAAATTGTTAATCACCATTGTTGATTTTAACCATGGAAGCTTGAGCTTCAAAATCGCCATTTTCAAAACTTAACCAAAACGAATTTTTTTGAGATGATTTAGGAAGATTATAGTCCCTAGTAGCTACTGTCAAAATATTAGATCTTAATTCGTCCATATGAAAAAGTATATAAGAAAATTTGTTTTGACATGTTTTAGTTTCTCTTAAAATTGGAGAGCTATGGATCAATTGGTGTTAAATTGATTTTAGATTTGAATTCATTACGAAAAAAATGAAGAGAAACATATATTATAAGGCTTAGTTAATTTCAGTATTGAAAATGGGTCAAAATGGACCCTTAAAACTAAAACAGGGGAATTCTGGGGAAGAAGACGAAGCCTCAGCATCAGCTCGTGCCACGATCGCGCGCGCGAGAATCGCGCGAGCGGCCCGCGCGCACGAGGCATGCGTCTCCAGGCAGACAGAAAAGTTTATATATATAAAATGAAATTTAGGCAGGTCGCGTAAGCGAGGGTCGCGCGAGGGACCCTTCGCGCGAACAATCTGCGCGCGCGACCTTGGCTTTTTCAGGCAGACAGAAAAGTTTATATAAAATGAAAATGGGGTATATCGCGCGAGCGGCCCCCGCGCGCGATATCTGGCAGATTCTGGTTTTGGTTGTTTTGTGTTAAGGGACTGTTTGGTTCAATTTTTAAGTACTGTTGAGGTTCTGTTTGGAAATTTTATTAATACAGAATGCTATTAGTTATGTTTGAAATGATTAAGGTAATGAATTACAAGTTATCAATCCCCGTACGAGCGTTGTTCCTTTAAATTCAACGATTTACTTTGTGTTTAAGTTCATGTCATTCATGTGGGGTCAGTGGTACATGCATGTGGGTGTTGGTCAGTATGGAAAGAGTATGAGATTGAGATTGAGATTGCGGTTGTGGTTGTGGTTGAGATTGCGATTGTGGTTGAGATTGAGATTGCGGTTGTGGTTGTGGTTGAGATTGCGGTGAGGGTATCTTTGAAATGCGATGGTGGCAAATTTAGACACTCCCTGACGCCCATGGAAGCATTAAAGTGTGTGACGCCGAACTTGGACATTCCCTGGCACCCATGGTAGTGCTAAAGTGTGGCCTACGGACACTCCCTGATACCCGAGTCTGGATACTGCATGAGGTTGCTCCGGTATTTGCATGGCGGTTTAGGTATTCAAAGTGTGAGGCAATGGACACTCCCTGGTACCCCGGACCAAAGTGTGAGGCAAACTGGACACTCCCTGGCGCCCCGTTGCTAAAGTGTGGCTATCTTAGTGTTTCAAAGATACCAGGAGTAAGATAGTGGGTTGTTGTGTCTGTCGAGAGAAAAGAGTCGGCAAGATGAGTGTGGTGCATTGTCTCATACACAATTACATGTTTCATGAATGATCGACTTTTAATGTATTCCTTGTGGTTTTTATAAAATGAATTCTTTCTGTGGTCAAAAGATTGATTTTACAAATTGAAAATGGAAAAAGGTAAATGAGTATGTTTTACATTCAACGTTATGTTTTTAATACTCACCAGCTTCTTGAAGCTGACGACGTTGATGCGTCCTGGACATTCGTGTTCAGGCTTTTCAGGTTACAATCAGGAGGAATCTTATGACTACGCTAACTGAGAATGGCTGCCTTTGGAATGAGAGAACTGTTTATTGATTATATGCTTTAAGTTATATGTTTTATGTTTTAAACTGTTTGTTTTATAAGGATGACTGTAATAGACACTAAGTTATTGTTTTATTTTAAGGCGGTCTGTGCCTTTTGATGACCCCGTGCTGTAATATGTAATAAGTTAGAAAAATTTTATAAGCCTTGATTGCTCTGCTCTGATTATTATGTTTTGTTGTTCGACGTTTGGGACGGAATTGATCCTTCAAACTGTCGCGACCTACGGGTCCATAAAGGAAACTAAACGCTTTCCTTATTTATGCTACGTCGGGGCGTGACATGTTATGCAGAGAATGTGTAGAGTGAAATTTATGAGCTGTTTGTGTTTAAATAGAGTTACAAGAACTTGGTGCCCAAGTTCTTTCACCAAGGCTTAACCCACAAAATAAACACAATAATCTCAAAGAAATTGCAGATTAACAAGGCTAATGCATTCTGAAATATACAAACGTATAGCTACACTGATGTATTAGCTCAACAATTCACCAAGGGTCAAGTAGGTGTAGTAGGGGGCAATTCACAAGGTGTTTGGGAAATTAGCTTTTGGCACAACAATTGCACATCCTCAAATGTAATATCCAAACAAGGCCTTAACCAATGATTAGTTTCCATTAATAGAAATAAAGTACAAGTCATTTCATGCTTTACGTCATTTCCAAAAGCTGTGCAAGTTTAGCACAGCGCGGACAGTTTCAAACATAAACTGGTATTTTCGTGGCGCGGTGTTCACCACAAAAATACAAAAAATTCATTTTAACGTAGGAGATGATCTTCTGGTTTTATAAAAATGTTGTTTGAGTCAAAAGTAAATGTTTTCACCATTTTAAAATACATATTTTAGCAATTCAACACAGGTTTTGCTAATTTTTATAAAATCGCAGTTTGACCCCAATAAGACTTTTAAATATGAAATCAGGCAAGAAATAAATTTTACACATAAGAATTGTAATTAGATAAATGCAGACAATGTAATTTGATTTTAAATATGACAATGCTAATACAAATTAATTTAATGAAATGCAGGTTGTTACAGAGAGGGGCTAAGTGTACAGTAATAATAGGCTACACTGACAAACTACCAACCAGATTAGCAACGTTGAAAGTATTATGCTTCATAGAACTTTATCAAGCTTGGATTCATATGCACACTTATTTAACTACATAAATAATGTGGATTATATATAAACCAAGAGCACCAAGTTGAACTACCCGTGAATTACTGACCTTCATAACTGCAGTTCTGAAGCAGAGCACTAACAACATGACGCGTCGAATCGTTATTTTCCACAAGCAAAACCTTCAGTGTCCCAGTAGGTAGAAATCTCTCCCAATGTATCGTAGGCCCTTGTGGTTGCGGTTTTTCTAGATCAGCGGGGACCTGAATTGCCCCATCTGATCCATATTTCTCTCTCTAACTATGCCATTATCTTCCTCAGATGAACCCAATCCTTATGCCACAGCAACTACTTCGTTCCTAAGTCCCTTCTTAGCATTACACATACAATTATTTTGTTCTACCAGAGCTGAGTCCCCGGAACCATCATTGTTTATTTGAGCAGCCTCCATTAACCAGATTCAAAAAGACTGATAATGAGGAATGCACAAAATTGAACAGGTATTAAACCATTGCTCAATCCACAATAAAACTCATACATCTTGTTTGTAGCCTTCATACCAATGAGAAACTGAATAAAAACGGAGTAACATATAAGCCATATGAAATATGTAAACAAGCAATCTCCATTAAAGTAGATCTATGAGAATATAAACACAACTCAAATCACACCACAATTCAATCATCATATTATGCTTTAAAATAGCTCAAAACACCAAACTCAATAGGCCATAGCCCTATTAATTACTCAAAACAAATACAACTCTTATGCAAAAGAAAAGATCAAGGAATATTAACAAATCAATTTCACATTCATACATGTATAAAATAAAGAAAAAAAAGGATGTAGAATGAAGATTATACCTTAGCTTCATTGTGGCAATGCCTGTAACCAAAGATCTCATTGCAACAAGGGACTCTAATCTTGCATCTTCTCCTATAATATTTGCATCTAACCCCCAAAATATATATCGGAATCAAGTTAGGGTTACTCAAAAATGCACTATCTAAAGCAATAATGTTCTATATTAACAGCACCAAAGTCAGCAATATTATTAAAATATAATAATGTCATTATAGAACCGATAAATTACCATAATACTCATACATCCATGCATCTCTTGTACCTGGGTTAGCCTGAAAGGCACCAGCTCGGGTTAACTGCAAGCCTTTGTCCAAAAAACAACTGAAATCAACATGAACACAGTCACTGGTGGTGGAATCAAAAACAATATTTTCTCCATGTTAATCTCCTTGGCGCACAATGTACCCGACCACAAGTCTAGGGCTTAAACATGTTGACTATGTTTGGAGATTTAGATCTAGGGTTATTCCATAAGTTGTTGTATGCTCAAATCCCAGCCTCTCTCACAACCAACAACACACGAATGTACGTATGTGTTGTTCCATAAACAACACAGATCTAGGGTTTAGGTTTTCAATTTCAAGATGAAGGAAGAAGAAGAAGAAGAAAAGAAGAAGAAGAAGAAGAAGAAAAAGAAAGGAGAACAAGGGTTTAGGGTTTCAAGTATAAGAAGAAGATCGAAAGACGAAATACCTGGTGGCAGCAGGCGGCAGTAGGCGGCGACGGTAGCGGTCGGCGGTGGCAGCGTTCGGCAGCAGGCAGTTGGACCAGCGGGCTCTCTCTCTCTCTCTTTGAGAGATTTGAGAGATAGCCCGATAATTATGCTAAAACATTTTCATTTGTTAAGTTTTTTTTTCAAATTAAAAATCGTAACGGATATACCCGTTATAATTATTTACATAACCGTTACAAAATATAAGTAACCAAAATAATGGTAATTAGTAACGTTTTTTTTATTTGTAACGGATATAACCATTACAGATTAGTAACGGGTATACCCGTTACAAATTGAAAAACTTATTTGTTACAAATTTGTCCATATGATGTAGTGTTTCTCCATGGTTTTACCAAACAGAGCTTAAATAATGAGGGAGGGGCTGAGTCTTGTGCGGTTGAGTGAGGAGACAAAGTTTCATATTAGGTGAGAGCTGCAAGTTAATCGGTACACCTTTTGATCAAGGTCGTGTGATTGTCCGGAACATCGATCGTCATTAATTTTTTAACTCGGCGTCCGATCTTTCTGATTCTAGAAGATTTGGACTCATAATGATGTCCTCTTTATATCCATATGGTTGAATTAGGTATCCATGAGTCTGAAAAATGACCGTATTGCCCCTATCAATACCGATCGAGCTATTAAAACTTTGATTGGACGTCGTTTTTCCTCCGGTTGTCCGATTTGACTGATTTAAGTCACAGAATCTCTAATTTTCTTTGTATTTCAGTCAGCCACGTCCATTCGGACTTCCAGCCCTCTTGGATTTACAATTGTGTCCTTTTTCTTTGATTTTACTATACTAGAACTTCGATCGGAGCCCGATTATTCATCGGTTATCTGAATTTGACGATAAAAAGTGATGTGGGCCTGTATTGATGCTTGTTTGGCCCTAGTGTAATCGAATTTGACCTTTGGTCATCCTGAACTTGATGATGGTCTTGAATTGTGTGCTAAACTTTTATTTCGATTGAAAACATGGTCGATTATCATAATCGGATGATCCCGGACTCTGTAACTTCCAATAAATGAGCCGTGGACTTTGAAACCGCTTTGATTTGACGTCCGATTTGACGTCCGGACATCCCAGACTCTAATAGGATGACTTTCGGCCTGAATCGTTGCTGATTAGTGACTTTCGGGAGACCCAGAATGCGGTACGTTTGCGTCAGCGCAATTCAGCACGTTGATTTGACCTATGGGTATCTTGATTGGACTTTGGAGCTGTTTCCTCGATTCGTGTGCCTGGTGGGTCCCCTGCAATAGTTATTTCTTTTTGGTGGTACAAAATGGGGTCTCACTTAAGTCCCCTCCCAAGAATGAAAAACTCAACATCTTGGCCTCAATTTGTAGTGACAATGTGTCATTTTATTGTACTTTTGGTGCCAATCAATATTAACTTTTCTAATTTCTTCATCCGTCCAAAAAATATGTGTGAATAGACCAAAAAAAATCAACTCAGGGGCACTTCCCCCGAACCTCCATAAACTCGCTACCACTTTCACCCAACCAAGCCCTCCCAACTCAAAATTCCTAGATCCATCTCTGCTCCCAACGCTTAAAGACTTGCTCCCAACGTTGTGAAGAGTTGCACCTAACTTTTAAACAGGATTCTCATGCGTTTGGAAGAGTAGCTCCCAATGTTTCGAAAAGTTGCTCCCACCTATATAAAGAGTTGCTCTAAAATGTCATGTAAAATTTGATGGCTTTTTTATTTTACAAAAAAAGTTTATATTTTTGGTTAGATTATGTTTTTATGTCCTTGTGCAAATGTTAGCACATCATTTTTCATCATTACATCATCCCATTTTACTCTTGAAAAAAATATAATTGTAACTTGAGAAAAAGGATAGGTAAATGACTTTTACCAGGTAATAAATTGTTGTAGCACTAATATTTTACTTCTACCAATTAACAAATTGTTGTTTGTTTATTTCATTTCATGCAGGTCTAGTGTGAAACCTTCTTGGTAACACTCAACACCTTCTGTCTCTGATTTAAAGATCTCATCTCACCGTCCGCATACGGTATGCTGTCTTATCTCTCTCCTTCCATACTCCATCCTCAACAGATATAGGCCTTATAATTTCATCTTCTTCTATATCTTTTATTTATGGTTTGATCTATTATGAAATTTCCATGATTTTGAGTTCTATTGTTCAAAGATTTCCTCTCTCTCTCTCTCTCTCTCTCTCTCTCTCTCTCTCTCTCTCTCTCTCATGTCTATATTTAGATTTGCTGTTGTTTGATTGTTTGGGGTTTTGGGCCTTTTGCCAGAAAGTGTTGTGTTAATTCATCGTTTACACAAATGATTTATCTAATTGCTGGTTAATTGAACTCGATTATAATATTATCAGTTGTCATTGTTGTCTGTTTGTATGTATGTAAACGGGTGCCTGTGCAATATTTATGATGTCTGTGCAATTATAATAGTATCTTTGATGGCTGAAAACTCAACTTATAATTACTTTATATTTCATATATTTTATGTTCGTTCAATAACTTAAAAGATACTAATACTTTCCATTGTTTTCATGCAGATTGGGTGTGGACATGGTGGATCGGTAGATAAGCAGTCACGTCTTGTTATTTTTGTTATGTAGTCTAAATTTGTTATGTAGTGAACAATGGTGTGAATATGGTGGATCAGTAGATAGTCGGACACACCTTGTTACTTTTATTATGTAGTCTAACAATTTGTTATGTAGAGAACAATGTGCTAATACTTTTGTTAATCTTTACTTTTGTTGGGTACGTGATCAATTAACAATATTAATTCTTGTTACTTAATGAAGTTACTCTGAAATTTTTATTTAATATGATTGTCTCTTTTGGTTTTGAAAATTACTGTGATAAACATGTAGCATATTCAAATAATTCTATTTACTAGAATATATAATTTTAGCGACAATTATTTCATCGCCATTATATATGATGAAAATGAATTGGTAACAAAATTTTTTCGTCGCTAATATAAGCAACCATTGTATATATTTGGCGACAAAATTATTTCGTCGCCATTGCATATGCTGAAAATGAATTGGCGATGAAAATCATTCATTGCCATTGCATATGATGAATTTGCGACGAAATTTTTTCGTCGCTAATGCAAAATTGCTACAAAAAAAGACTCTTTTGGCGACAAAATGCGTATCAATGGAGACAAAAATTGTGATCAATAGCGACGAATTATTTCGTCGCCATTCTTTGTTTGAGGCGACAAAAATAAATTTCGTCTGCAGGAGGCCTTTGACGACAAAAAAATGCGACAAAATTGGTGACAAAATTTTTTCGTCGCTAAAACCTTTAGTGATGAAAAGTGGACTTTTGGCGAAGAAAATCTGTTTATCGGAAAACACATTTTTCTTGTAGTGGTAGTAGACTGAGTTTTAATTTTTACACATAGAAATGACCGAAATATAATTATCCCAATTATTATTTCGATCTGTCATTTTTTTCAAATAAAATAGAATTATATAAACACTTAGGGTGTGTTTGATAACCCAATTAAGTGGTGAAAATGAAAATTTTTAGCACTGAATTTTTTTCAGTGCGTTTGATAATGTACCACTTAATTGAAAAAATAGTCAAAAATCCACTGAAAACGTTAAGTGAAAATTTTCTACTGAAAATAATCACTGAATACAATCTATTTTAGTTCTAGAAACACTATTTTCAGTATAATAAATACAAATCACTTAAAATTTTCAGCACTAAAATTCAGTACTTAATTTTCAGTTTTATCAAACACACCCTTACTTTCAAGCTCGACCAAGTATCAAATTTCTTCATCCATGAAACAATTTCTTCTGATGATTAGTTTTTAAGAAATAATTTGCAACAAAGAGTTTCGTCACATGTATTACCTTTGTAATTAGTCATTTATACATACTCTCCATCTGTCATATTTTAGGAGTAATGATGTTACATTTATATGGGATACTTAAATTATCCACCTAAACTGTTCGTTTGTTGATTTGTTGTGACAATATTAAAATTAATTTGAATAACTGATGAATATTTTTAAAAATATACACAAGCCACCTACTGATTGTGTGTCAAGGACTCAAGCAAGCAAAGGCAAAGGCAAACACGTCTTAACATGGTGGTGTAAAACAAAAGGATGTTAACTCGGTGAATACTCCCTCTATTTTATTTTTTGTGTCCCACTTTTTTTTTTTTTTGGATGTGCTTAAATTATTGTCTACTTTTAAGCTAATTTTCAAAGCCACTCCTAATGAATGAAGACATCAAATTACTTTCTTAAACAAAGCAATAGTAATTTGGGAAAAACTCTCTCATTTAAATCCACGTAGAGAGCAATTATTATATTCTTTTATAAAGTTAGACTCGCCAAAGATACACATCAAATGAGACGAAAGGTCGTATTAAATAGGGGTGGCAATTCGGATTCCCATATTATAATCGTGTTATTAATTGGGTCGTGTGTTTTGGGTTTGATTTTTAATTTTGAGTGTTATTCATCTATAATATAAACTATTTTAAATTAATCGTATCATATGATGTTATATTCGAGTTGTCTCAGTAAAACAGATTACTTTATTAAACAATGTGAATAAATTTAATTTACTACACCCACCTCCCTCTGACATATTCGGTAAACATTAAAGTCAAGTGATTTGACATAACAAAAAGATAGTCTAATACATTAAATATCTATCTAATGTGATTGTAAAAGTATCTTAGTCGGCAGATACGCTTATATACATTAAATATTGTGGAACTTACCATTTTCTACTCGTAACGGTGTAGGATACACAGCAAAATTAATTAGTTGAGCCTAAGGTTATTCTTCAGCTAAGTTTAACTATTTACGGCACAACGTGTGTTATAAGACACCACGCGGTATAAATAAAGCAGTCCCTTGTTAAAAACGATCACACACGGCACATATTGCGTCGGTTATTGTAAATTTTGAACTTTCACTGAATGGATTTGGACCTACATGGAAGAAATTTGTGCCTAATAAGAAACGAGTAATACTTGGGACACAATCAAAAGACACAACTCTCATTTTGTGTTTATTTTTCTCCTGACATGCCCCATAGTGTCAGTGGACCCCACAGTACCCACTAGGACTACTAGGAGAGACATAGACACAAAATAAGAGTTGTGTCCCAAGATTGTCTTTTGATTGTGTCTCAAGTATTACTCATAAGAAACCTTTGTATTTTTTTTCTCAAATTTGTTTGTATAATGTGTGATGTAGAAACAAAACAAACTAAATGAACACCTAAATAGATGTGATGTGAAATTACTAAATAATAAAATAAAAAATAAAAAATAAGTATTAAAGTCAAATTAATTTAGAATCTTTGATGAATATTCTTTTTAAGGCTCTTTTATATAAGAGTAAAGTTATATTTCTCAAATTTCTATTCCAAAATTGATTCTCAAATAATGTAACAGTAGAACCATATCTAATAAAGTGGGATCAGTTAAATTTTGAGAAACATATCATTATTCTTTATATAAATGGCATAGGAGTTTAATGCTATGCTTCTAAAATTTCTATCCCAAAAATATTTTTCAAATGATGTGGTAAGGGGGGCCAGATAAACGACTTCCAATCAAAATTCAACTGGTCATATTGTATTAGACATGGCCACACTGTCACATCATTTGGGAAAAAAATATTTCAGATAGAAATTTGGAAGGCATAATATTTCTCAATAGTATAGATTTAGATAGAGTAATGCTAAGATTCACAAATTTTTATCCCAAAAATACATCTTAAATATTGTGGTAGTGGGTCCAGGACTCCAAATAAACAATTTCTAATAAAAAATTAATTAGTTCTACTGTATTAGACGAACTGGGTTCATTTGAGAATAAAAATTTAAAAAAACAAGCATTACTCAAAGAGTAATGATTCGTGCACATAAAATGTGCACATAAAGTGTGCACATAAAGATATAGGCCATTCATTTTGGTGGGTCCTATGTGTGCAGGGATGGACCTCACCAAAATAAATAGCTCAGATCTTTATGTGCACACTTTATGTGCACATTTTATGTGCACGTAGCATTTCCCAATTTATTAGCTTAATTGCTGTCTTTGTTTAATGAGCAGGTTAATTTCCGTTAGTTTCAGACCAACTTGGTGGTGTAGGCCACAGATTAATTCCTCCCAAGGGTCAGTACAGCCTATTAATTGTTTTTGTCTGACACATCCAGATGCATGGACCAAAAGAATGACAATGATCTTTGTATGTTTCTGTTACGTGTCTGGCTGTGCTTAAACGGGGACAAGTTTAAACCAAATTTCAATACAGTACTATATCTTATTTGTCTGGCAGTGCTTAAAAGAAGACAAATTTAAACAAAAATTTATTGTAAGAAGCTTTTTATATGAGAATATGAGTTTTAATAGTTAAATGTATATTTGGTTTTAAGATTCTCTCCAGATTCTTAGGAATCTTAAACCTAGATGCTCATCCAACGGTTAAAACCCGCCTTCTCATATGAGATCTTCCGTCATTCTTTTTAACGAATATCAATGACACTCTCCAAGGTGACATACTTGGTCGAACAAATTTGAGATCTTCCAATTCCTGAATCTATTTATTCAATTCTTGCATTTGATCAAATCTTCCAATTCCTAACCAAATAAATGAAAATATTTTTCTCTATATTTCCTTTTTTCTTTTTTTTTTCTCACTGAATTCGAGAACCAAACAAAGCCTAAAAAATTAAAACATACAATAAAATAAAGTAGGTTTTGTCCGATTTGCACAAGTTGTGAAAATTGCACATAATGTAGGCCAAGCTTACGGAGTTGTAAATGCACCGACGCAGATGAGATAATATCAATATGGTTTTGCCCGTGGGAGGCGAGAAATACTTGGGTAATGTGACAGGTGTTGCATGACAGTTCTATTAAGATTAGTTTTTTTGGGTGCAGGGCCTTCTTCTTTAAGGACTTTGCAAACAGTGGAACTCCTCCAACATGAAAGTGGGTCTCTCACCCAAAACCACCAGGACTCTTATTAATGGTAGGGTATCGCATGGAACTGACACCCAAATTCATGATTGTAAGCAACATGTCCTTTGAGAAATTCTTGGGTTACTCTTGTGACATAAGTAGTATATGCCTAGGTGGATGTCATGAGGTACGCTGCAGGCATGGATTTGATGGCAAGCCCCAAAGTTCCCTCCCTCTCTCTCTCTAAAATTGTCAAAACTACCCTATTTTATGAGTTTATATGTTAATTTTTGTAGCACTACCTTATATATTGAAAAAAATATAATCCCAAACCTACCCTATTTTTTTAAAAAAATGTATATGGTTTGGATTACAGTATACATATTGCAGCTATAATTGCAATTCAATCCATCATATACCATGAGGCAAGTCATAGATTTCATATGAAGAGCTACAGAACCAAATTCGGTCCATCGAGTGTAACTTCCTACTTTCGCTCCCCCACTTCATTTTCATGTATCCGTCTCTGCAAATTGCAGTCAATGAGATTTGGTCTTTTACATGAGACTCACACCATTGATGCTACTAATAATGGATCTCGAGACATTGATCCCACTAAAAAAGCTCATTTCTATTGGTTGTAAGTAGGGTTGTATATTCCAGCAAAAAAAAAAAGTAGGGTTGTATATGAGTCAAGTCGCTCATCAAGTCCTCTCGAACATGTTCGACATTGGCTCGGCTCAATTTTTTTAAAGCTCAAACCTAGATTTCGAGTCAAACACACATGAGCTCATGAATACCTTTGAATAAGGACTTGTATATAAACACTACACCAAAAACTGCAAACTGGCACTGTTTAAAACAGTGCCAGATTGGATCTGGCATTGTTTAAACTGTGCCAAATATCGAGGAGCCAAATTTTTTGGCACGGTTTAAAACCGTGCCAGTTTTTGGTCAAAGGGCACTACAAGAAATTTGCTTTTTAGCCACGCACATTATTTGCTACGTACTTAATACGTGGGTAATTCTACATATCTGCCACGCATAAAATATTTTCCACGTACTTGCACGCATCACAAATAAATAAAAGTTGACCAGTTAGTAGTAATTATCTGCTACGCATGAGTCTGTGGCAAATAAAAATTTAGTTATTTACTACGCATTAATACGTAGCAAATAACAAGTTTATTATTTACCACACAATACGACGTGGCAAATATGGTGACAAATAAAAAAGTGATTATTTACTGCGCGAGAGGGCGTAGCAATTACTTATGGCGCTAAGCCTCTTTTTTCCCAAAATTTCCCTCACTTTTCTCTGTTTCTAAGAGGCACAGAGATACAAGAAAAATTTCCCCCACTCTTCTCTGTCTCTCTCTTCAATTTACAAACCACACACCACCGACGCCGTACGCACACACCAGCCACCACCACCGGACGCACACACCACCACCGGACTCACACACCACCACCGGCCACCACCTACCTCCGCCCGACGCACATCCCAGCCACCACTTACCTCCGCCCGACGCCGCACACCACCACCGTCGGCAGGACCCCCATTGGCGCCTCTCAATCTACACGTATGCTCTCTCTCTCTCTCTCTCTCTCTCTCTCTCTCTCTCTCTCATTATTTGTTGGGTTTAAATCTTGGAAAAGCTTTGGTGGAATTGAAAATTGGTTTGTGAACTCAATTTGGCTTTGTGATTTTCCTTCACTTG
This sequence comes from Hydrangea macrophylla, assembly GCA_033977485.1. NCBI lineage: Eukaryota > Viridiplantae > Streptophyta > Magnoliopsida > Cornales > Hydrangeaceae > Hydrangea > Hydrangea macrophylla. The sequence continues at coordinate 84,597,083 of CM066990.1, forward strand.
AGGCTCTAGGGTTTGGATTTGATAATCCTATTTCCATTTAATATATAAGTGATATAACTTTATTAATTCCTAATATTAGAAACAACCTTTGTAAATTACACCCAGATACAATACTGAAACCTTTTCTGAGCATCCCTGCCCAGATACAATATGGAGTATGACAGGGACAATGAAGAGCCTCTTGCCTCTTGGTAAGGGAGGACTGTTTAAAAACCAACAGTCATATGTCCAAAAAAATACTAGAAAAGGTTTATAGGATTGGTATACCTCTACATCTATATACATATATTATTAGTCTATGCGGTTGGAGATGGAGTTATTAGGAGAGATTAGTGGAGGGAAAAAGGCTAAAAATAGAGGGGTTTTGTTGGGGTTTGGGTCAATGACGTGTTTTGTCCTTGCAAATTAACATTATACAATATTTAAGAGAGGGTGAGAGAGATTGTGTCAGGCACTCTGATCTAATTGGGGGGCTGATATAATTTTTGGTTTTGGTATGCATAGAAACTGTTCTACCATTCTTGTGCCTACCACGTGTTTGAGTCTTGGTCTTAGTGAGGTGTGTTTTTTGCTGAGTAATGTTTCTTCAGGGGTTCTAATGTGGATGCCAAGTGTCTAGCAATTGGCTACAATGTACTCCATATGCCTTAAGGGCTTATTAATATAATTTTGCTTTGCCGTTCAAAAAAAAAAAATTAGAGAGAGAGAGAGAAAGAGGGGAATGAACTTAGCCTAGGATTGCCACATAGTATAGGATTGCCATATAGGAGTTTTTCTTTGATTTTAGAACGCCATATAGGTGCCAGATAGAGGGGCTGAGAAAGCTCCTTTGGTCTCACTAATAATATATACTACTAGTTGATAACGCAGCCACAGGCTAATTTCCTAGTGTGTTTAAACCAAGGGATTACAAAGAAAGCCTAGTCATATGATTTTTGTGAAGTTTGTCTTAGTAGTTGTCTTCACACTCACAAAGCTACTAAGCTATCACTTGATTTTTTTGGTCTTTGACATTTTGTTTCTTGCGGATGAACTGTGTGTGTCCATTTCAGTTGCTGCTTCGTCAATACCCGCTTCTTCTAGTTGAGTTTGTTCTCTTTCTTTTGCTTTGATGGTATACATAGTCATTTTAAAACAGAAGTATGGAGCTTAGCCTTCGAAAACTTCTGATGTGGTGAAGTTTGTAGCTATTGGGAATGGAGTGGATGATGACTCCCTAGTAATTCCAATAAATGAACAGAGAATTAGCAACGTTGGCATATAGGAGTTTCTTAATTAGTATATATTAAGAACAATAAATTTTTTTTTTAAGAAATGGTTCTTTGGACTGATATTCCTTTCAACATAGAGGATGACAACTTTTAGTTCAAATCCAAACCAGACTAAAATTAATGTATCAAGAGTCCTTGGTACTACAATTATCAATTTCAAACTCATTCCTCTTAATATTTGCTGAAAGTTTTTTCGTTCAAAGCTCATTCCAGAATGTCTAGTCTGAGTTTCTTTGGTAAATCCATAGTATTACAAGTTTAACGTAAGTGCATATCTCTATTTGAGAGTTTGTGCGTGTATCTAACAAAATAAGCAATACAAAGTATATATAGAATTGAACTGATTCACATTCCCAGAACTGCTCTGAAAACACCCCAAACGGCGCCGATAGGCCTGAAACTGATAAAGAAATAGCCCACGAAAATTTTTCTTCCTGGGGCGCTGCCCCTGGACCCCGCAAGGGGCGGCCTCCCCTTGACCCCCGCCCGCTCTTTCGGGAGCGGGACCCCATTATGCGTAGTGGTTTCAAGGTCGAAAGGTGATCAGAGTTAAAGAGGTTATACAATTGTTTAGAAATTTCTCTACAAAATCAACTAGGTTATACAATTGTTTAGAAATTTCTCTCTCATAATCTCTTTGCTTTTTGATGTTTTCTTCCTATAGGCTTGTAAACCTGTGTATGTGTTGATGATACCCAGTAGTGAAACTGTGCTCCCCAATACCCAATACAAACAAAACCATATACTTCTTCCTTGACTTCCCCTGTGTACAAAAATGGAGAATTAAGGTACTAATTTTTTGCTCTCTCTCTCTCTCTCTCTCTCTCTCTCTCTCTCTCTCTCTTACATTTTTTTCAAATGGTGTTTTGGTAACGTCATAATTAGATACCATGGTCATCCTCACTTAGAAAGAGTGAACTAGAAAATTGCTAACTACTCATCAATCATATAATAAACAACCACTCTTCATTTTCTTTCCCTTGAAGTATTCATGATAATCACAGCAATCAACTTGAAGGAGAGCCAAAACGATAAGTGTACTTTATTGAAAAAAATTGAAAAATTGGTGGGCTAGATCAATTGTTTTGTTTATTTGCAAATGGAGTATCATCCACATTACTTTCACTTTAACCATCATTTGAAACTTAAAAGTGGGGTATATTATGTTATGTGCCAAAAATATGTTATTTAATTTTGTATTTTTTTTAGTTTATTAGGTGTATTAATTAGTGAGATGATGTTTTTCCTTAGTTTAAGGGTCTATATAGTGGTTAGCGATACCTAACTTTCGATAATTTTGGGGCTCTTTCATGATTTGTAATGTGCTCAACGATACCTGTTTCACTATGATCTATATATTAATGAAATTTGCCGTTAAAAAAAAAATTCCATAGTTGAGTGTAAATGGATTTAGATTTTTATGTGCTTATTTTCACTTCAAAGTTTTCGTAAGCTATATAGAGTAGTTGAAAGTGATTGGATTCATTTTTAAAATGTTAAACTTGTGATAGGTATATGGATATGGATAAGCGTTGGATGCAGCTTCCGAGTAGGTTTTTGCCTGAGTATGTGGAAGGGGTGGAAAATTTCATTAATTTTGCACAACGGTCTGCAGATAGGATCGGTAGGATAAGGTGTCCATGTAAGATGTGCACTAATAGGCACTATAAAGATGTAGCTATTGTGAGAAAGCATCTGTTGGGCAATGGGATTGACAAAGAATATACTCGATGGGTCCGTCATGGGGAGGGTTATGAAGTAATGAGTGATGATGATGAGGATGACGATGAACCCGGTGGTATTGATCGTGGATGTTTGGAAGACATGTTGGCAGACTTGCGGGGGGGTTCGACGAGTCACGAAATGTCTCAAGGAGATGCCTCAAGCAGCAGTGATCCCAGAGAATCGGGACCATTTGGACTCTTGTTCAAGGATGCAAAGGTGTCCCTTTATCCGGGTTGTAAGAGGTTCTCGAAGCTGAATTTTCTGGTTAAGTTGCTTCATCTTAAGACCATTAATCTTTGGAGTAACAAATCGTTCGACATGCTTCTTGAGTTGATTAAAGGAGCACTCCCCGACGAGAATACCCTTCCGAATTCGTTTTACGAGGCAAAGAAGTATATGCGAGATGTAGGCCTCGGCTATATCCCTATCCATGCATGCAAAAATGATTGCATGCTTTTTTGGAAGGAGAATGAAAAAGAGGAGAAGTGTTCGGTTTGTAGTGAGCCGAGGTATAAAATTTCTGAAGGAAAGGGCAAGAAAATTCCACACAAAGTATTGAGATATTTTCCATTGACACCGAGGCTGCAGAGGTTGTATGCGTCAAGGAAAACAGCTTCTGATATGAGATGGCATGAAGACAAGCGACCAAAGGAGGACAAAGTGTATAGGCATCCGGCCGACGCTATTGCTTGGAACGAATTTGATAGGAACCATGAATGGTTTGCGCGTGAGCCACGAAATGTGCGACTTGGCCTTGCTAGTGATGGGTTTAATCCGTTTGGTGACATGAGCAATGCTTATAGCATGTGGCCCGTAATGGTTGTGCCGTATAATTTACCACCGTGGATGTGCATGAAACAACCATTTATTTTCATGTCACTTCTTATTCCAGGCCCAAAATCACCAGGAAATGACATTGATGTTTACTTGCGGCCTTTGATAGATGAGCTGAAGGAATTATGGAATATTGGTGTGGAGACATATGATGTATCTAGGAATGAGACGTTTCGAATGCATGCATCATTGTTGTGGACTATAAACGACTTTCCAGCCTATGGAAACTTGTCCGGTTGGAGCACCCATGGGTTCAAGGCATGTCCGGTTTGTAATAAGGACACATGTTCACGATCATTGCCCCATGGAAGGAAGATATGCTACATGGGTCATCGTCGTTTCCTACCAAGGGGACACGGGTGGAGGACCCGACAGAAGAATTTGTTTGATGGCACGACCGAAAACAAATTGGCCCCAAAGTTCTTGTCTGGGGAGGATGTTTTAACACAACTAGCCCAAATCGAACCTGTGAAGTTTGGGAAGGTATCGGGTTCTAAGAAGAGGCGTCGAAGTCCTATAGAGTTGAATTGGACAAAGCGTAGCATTTTTTTTGAGTTACCGTACTGGAAGACGCTTAAGCTGCGTCACAATTTGGATGTTATGCACATCGAGAAGAATATATGTGATAATGTGCTTGGCACATTAATGAACATAGAAGGGAAAACAAAGGATAGTGCTAAAGCTCGGATGGACCTGCAAGAGCTCAATATAAGAAAGGAGTTGCACCTGATTCAAAACGGAGATAAATTTATTGTGCCACCCGCATGCTACACATTATCAACTGATGAGAGAAAGAAGTGGTGTGAGTGGTTTAAATCGGTGAAGTTTCCAGATGGATATGCTTCAAATGTATCTCGGTGTGTTAAGCTTAAAGAAGGCAAAATTACTGGGTTGAAGAGCCATGACAGTCACGTGCTTTTACAACGGCTTCTTCCGGTTGTGATTCGAGGATATCTAAATGATTTTGTCTCCTCCACGTTGATAGAGCTGGGGTTATTTTTTAGGGAATTGTGTGCCAAGAAGTTGAAGCTGCAAGTACTTGAGAGCCTTGAGAACGACATCGCCAAAATCCTGTGTAAGTTGGAACAGATATTTCCACCAGCTTTCTTCGATGTTATGGTTCACTTAGCAGTCCATTTACCAACTGAGGCAATAATTGCTGGACCTGTCCAATACCGGTGGATGTATCCAATTGAACGGTACTTGTCTATGTACTTCCTTTCCTCATCAATCATTTATGAAAGCATATAATACAATATCTAACAATGAACGGATCTCTCTTATAGGTTTTTAGGCACCCTAAAGAAATTTGTGCGCAATAAGGCACGACCGGAGGGTTCAATTGCTGAAGCATACATTGATTATGAATGCATCTCATTCATGTCCATGTATCTCGAAGAAACGAAAACAAGGTTCAATCAAGAAGAACGAAACTATTGTGGAGACAATGCACAAGTTGAAAAAGACCTTGCCATTTTCAAGGAGAATTGGCGTACAATTGGTGCCTCAACTTACGAATTTTGCGACCCGTCTGAATTGGATAAAGCTCATTTCACTGTGCTTAACAACTGTGATGAGACACTGGTCTATTTTGAGTAAGTTGACGATAAATGTGTTGTATACGTGTAACTTATAGTATAAACTTTTAAAACATCACATTAATTGTTGATACAGAGAACATAAAGCTGAGTTGGAGCGACAAAACGTGACCAATTTAGAACAAGCACAACAACAACAATTTGCAGCGTGGTTCGGAGATCGTGTACGTATCGAACTTCAATAATAAATTACCTTTTCACCTAACTTATATACGATTCTAATTAATCATATCTTTGGTAATCTTGTGCATGATAATAGATTAAACTATTACGGGAACTTAACTCTCCTGAAGCTACTGACGGACTTTATGCCTTAGCTTGTCGTCCCGATCCACGAATCAAACGATACACCGGAAGCATTGTTGATGGTATTCGGTTTCACACCAAGGAACGTGAAATGCATCGACTCACGCAAAACAGTGGTGTTGTGGTTGAAGGGGTGTACGAGGGAAATCAAGAGTTAGAGTTCTATGGAGTTATTAGAGATATTGTACAGTTGGATTACATTTATAAGAACTCCGTACTCCTGTTTAAGTGCGATTGGTGGGATGTGGGTAACACTAAGAGTGGAATACATACTGATGCACACTTTACGAGTATTAATGCATCCAGAACGTTTTATAAGGATGATCCTTTCGTGCTAGCATCTCAAGCGAAACAAGTATTTTATCTCAAAGACACAAAATATAGAGGTGATTGGCAGGTGATACAGAAAATACAGCCACGGAATGTGTATGACATTCCGGAATTGACAATGAGAGATGAAGCTATAGACATGACAGAAGTAGCATTCCAAGAAGAGTTCCAGTCGGGTAATGGTGGTGTTGTCCAGCCTGGTGGCAACGAAAATGTAACAGTGGTGTTGACTAGGTCAGACATAGGACCAGATCATGTTGATGCGAGTGATGTCATCAATCAAGTGCAATTAGACCAGTCAGAGGCAGATTTCATTAATGATGATGAAAGTGGCGATGAAGACGAAACATTAATGGAGTATTGTGATTATGATGATGAAGAAGAACTAATGCCAACAGATGAAGAAGAACTAATGCCAACAGAGGAAGATACAGATTTAGATGATTGATACTGCTCTTTTATGTTATTCATGAATTATGTAAAATTAATGCTATTTGGGGAATGTATGTGCTCTTATAATCTACACTATTATGCTGAAGTTAATGGTATTGAGTTTTTGGGCAATGTATGTGTTCTTATAATCTACACTTATATGTTTTGAAATTAATGGTATTATAATAAAAACTTTTATGCTTAGATGCATACTTAGATGTTCTTACTTGTTTGATGATGAACTAATTCCAAGAGGGTTGATGGTTCGTTTTTTCCTTGAGTGTCTTCATTTTGTAGATATGGCACCACCTGGTGGACGTCACAGAGTACGGGTGCCCGAGGAGCCCCAGTCCGAGCCGATTCCTTCCAGACGATCGGTTGATGCTTTGTCAGTCTCATCTAGCAGCGTTGGTAAGATTTACTTATGGTTTTTCAAATATGCATTACAGGTATGGTCTATATTTTTTTTTTCACTATATCAAATTCCAATTGAGCAACCTTTCAATTTTAAAATACAGCGTCAACAAAACCCAGACAGGGGCGAGGAAGGTCGAAGAATGCGGCCTTACAAAAAAAGATTGTGGAGAATGGTGGTCGTCCACTCCCGATCGTGATCCCAGCAGACCTATGGGAACCAGTAGGAGAAAATTGTCAACTCTTCAAGACGGAATTGGGCATCATCGCTCGAATGGATGCCCCATCGGCTTTGGCTCGTTGGGAGGATATCACAGATTCGATGCGACGTCAGTGGTACACTCGAATTCAGGTAGTTACATTAGATGCTTTACTTACATTTTATTATTTGTTATGAATTATCTTATTGTGACTATTCGGTTTTTTGTAAATGTCCTTGTAGCAATCGTTTGCCATTGACCTTGTTGATGCCCATACCTTGGCCGCGGTCAACAGATATTTATCGCAGCGTTTGAGGCAACACAGGTACGAACTTCACAAGCATTTCAAGACTACCGAGGATCCCCACGATAAACCCCCACCCGGCATTGCACAAGATCAGTGGGATGTCTGCTGCACACAATATGAGACTGAAAATTTTCAGGTTCATTACTTACTTTGAGGCATTGTTGTTTATTAGTACTAATTACACTGTAACTAACTCACAAATTGTGCATAAATTCAGAAAGTTAGTAAGCAAAATGCTCTCAGCAGGTCGCATCAAAAGGTGCTCCATTGTGGTGGATCTATGTCTTTTGCTCAACATCTTCACAAGATGGTAATTGTTATGGAGTTTTAATATATATATATACATATATATATGTGTGTGTGTGTGTGAAATTAGCACCATTCTTGTAAATATTCAACTATTTTAATCATATCATCCTTTTAATTGTATAGTCACAGTCACAGTCACAGTCACAGTCACAGTCACAGTCACAGAACCAAGAGTCCGGTGGGGAGACGACGGGGGCTACAGAGGCGGGCCCTATAAAGCTGTGGTATAGAACACACTACAATATCAAAACGGGTCGATGGGCTAATGAGCAGGCAAAAGAAAAATATGTAAGTTGCAATTTATAAGTTGGCACAATGGTATATAATATTTTGAGTTGGTTGGATTACTACTAATTAACCTTCTATAATGTAGGATCGCATGGTACAGTTACGCGATCAACCCACAGAAGATGGGTCCACCCCATTGACCGAGGATGAGATATTCAAGCGGGTAATGGGCTCAAGGCCTGGATATGCTTTAGGATTAGGATACGGGGTGGTCGCATCATCTTCCAGATCAACTGGGCACACGGTATGTGATTCAAGAGTGCGTGATGCAAACGAGAGGGCACAAACAGCAAATGAGAGGGCAGAACAGGCCATGAGAGAGGCTGCAGAGACAAGGGAGGCTGCAGAAGAAGCCAAAAGAGATGCTGCAGCGACGAGAGAGGCACTCTCAACTTTACAAGTGCAAATGGCCGAAATTGCTCAAGTTGTAAACTTGATGAGGACCGGAATGCAAGGTGGAGCATCATCACAATAGGCTTGGTAAGTTTATTAACACTCAAATACGTGAGTTCATAGAAATTTTATACACTTAGGACTTTTCATACACTTCAGCATTTTAAAACATAGTTTTGAGAGTTCAAAACGGGTTCCGGCACTACGAATGACACGAGACCAGAACCCACACCTCACACTCAACTAAATAGACTTGTGGGATCAAACGACACACAATAACCACTCCTGAATTGCAAGTTACACCCAAATACACAATTTCATACATTTAGGCCTTTTAAACTTACTTTCTAGGTTTTGAGTGTCCAAAATGGGTTCCGGCACTCCGAATGACACGAGACCAGAACCCACACCTCACACTCGACTAAATAGACTTGTGGGATCAAACGACACGCACTAACGACTCCCGGATTGCAAGATAGACCCAAATACGCAATTTCATACCCTTAGGCATTTTACAACTTAGTATTGAGGTTTTGAGTGTCCAAAATAGGTTCCGGCACTCCGAATGACACAAGACCGGAACCCACACCTCACACTCAACTAAATAGACTTGTGGGGATCAAACAACACACAATAACGACTCATGAATTGCAAGTTACACCCAAATACACAATTTCATACATTTAGGCCTTTTAAACTTACTTTTTAGGTTTTGAGTGTCCAAAACGGGTTCCGGCACTCCGAATGACACGAGACCGGAACGCACACCTCACACTCGACTAAATAGACTTGTGGGATCAAACGACACGCAATAACGACTCCCGGATTGCAAGTTACACCCAAATACGCAAATTCATACATTTAGGCCTTTTAAACTTAGTTTTTAGGTTTTGAGTGTCCAAAATGGGTTCCGACGCTCCAAATGACACGAGACCGGAACCCACACCCCACACTCAACTAAATAGACTTGTGGGATCAAACGACATGCAATAACGACTCTCGGATTGCAAGTTACACCCAAATACGCAATTTCATACATTTAGGCCTTTTAAACTTAGTTTTTAGGTTTTGAGTGTCCAAAACTGGTTCCGGCACTCCGAATGACACGAGACCGGAACCCACACCCCACACTCAACTAAATAGACTTGTGGGATCAAACGACACACAATAACGACTCCCGGATTGCAAGTTACACCCAAATACGCAAATTCATACATTTAGGCCTTTTAAACTTAGTTTTTAGGTTTTGAGTGTCCAAAACTGGTTCCGGCACTCCGAATGACACGAGACCGGAACCCACACCTCACACTCGACTAAATAGACTTGTGGGATCAAACAACACGCACTAACGACTCCCGGATTGCAAGATAGACCCAAATACGCAATTTCATACCCTTAGGCATTTTACAACTTAGTATTGAGGTTTTGAGTGTCCAAAATAGGTTCCGGCACTCCGAATGACACAAGACCGGAACCCACACCTCACACTCAACTAAATAGACTTGTGGGATCAAACAACACACAATAACGACTCATGAATTGCAAGTTACACCCAAATACACAATTTCATACATTTAGGCCTTTTAAAACATAGTTTTGAGGTTTTGATAGTTCAAAACTGGTTCCGGCACTCCGAATGACACGAGACCGGAACGCACACCTCACACTCGACTAAATAGACTTGTGGGATCAAACGACACGAAATAACGACTCCCGGATTGCAAGTTACACCCAAATACGCAATTTCATACACTTAGGCCTTTTAAACATAGTTTTTGACCCGAGTCTCGTAATACTAAGTTTTAATATCGTATTTTTATGTTAGATTTGTATTAATAAACTCACTAATGACTTTATTTTTGACATTTTGCAGATTTGGAGGCACAAGATTTGGTTTGGAATGCTTTTTTTGATGTCTATTATCTTGATGTACTTGATCTAATATATATTTTTAGATGTATTGAACGACATTTTGAATTATGGATTGTATTTTGAATTCTTTTTCAGATATTTTTAATGTGTTTTCTTCGTTATTTTGGGAATGAATGCGTTTTTCTTCTAAATGTTGCAGCAGGTACAGGAACCCAAAAAAAAAAAAACAAAAACAAAATTCTGGTGAACTGATTATCAGCTACGCCTGAAGTGCGTCACAAATATATTGGCAGAATTTCAGAAATTTATTATTTGCTACATAGAATTGCGTGGGTAATATGTAATGGCAGATTTTCATCAATTTATTATTTGCTACACACAGAATTGCGTGGGTAAAATGTATTTATTAGCCACGCAACTCTGCGTAACAAATATGATGTACTGATATAGTAATTGTCAAATGGATTATTTGCTACGCAAATAAGTGCATGACAAATACCCATTATTAGCCACGTGTTTATGCGTGGTAATTAATACAATTTATTAGCTACGCATAACTTGGTCCTTTTAATGCACTTATTACCGACGCATTTTTAAAATATTTGCCACGTACATGCGCGTGGTTAAAAATCAACGTATTTGCTACGCGTTGACTACGTAGTAAACATTATTAGCGCCGCTACTTTCTCCCACGCACCGGCTACGCATTGACGGCGTGGCAAATATCTATTTGCTACGTGTTTTTGAATATTAGCCACGCCATGGTGCGTGGCAAAAAACCTGTTTTCTTGTAGTGGGGTGCCAAATTCAGGAGTTTGGCACGCTTTTTTGGCACTGTTAAAAACCGATCCAGAGTTTCAAAGTTGTTACCAACACGTGGCCAATTTTGTGCGCGACACGTGGCAAAATTTTGGCACCATTCTGGCACTGCTAAAAACCGTGCCTGTTTGGTCTTGAGTTGAAAAAAAATATTCAATTTGGCGCACTTTTGGCACTTTTTTGGAACGGTTTTGAACTGTGCCAGATATTTTCTTAAGGAAAAAATAATAATAATTTTCCAGCATCATAACACCAATAGAAAAATAAAAACAGCACCTGTATCACAAATAACACCTAGACTTTTATGCTTTTAAAATCCAGACTTTTACACTATTAACATTCAAAATCCAAACTTTTACACAGTGAAACTTTCTTACAAAGAATGTACAAGAATGGACCAACAGCCTCTATACAGCAACAAGAAAGCACAACCCAACTAGCAGTTGCCTGTTGACAAAAAAAATTTACAAAAGTCGGTAATTTTCACTTCCAAATGAAATTAAATGATGAATCTACATAAAACTTTGTCGAAGTTACGTCAAAGAAGGAATTGAAGTTTTGGCGCAAAAGAAAACGTCCGAGAAATGGGGCTTGTTGACTCCCAGCAAGCCTGCTACTACGCATATAGTATACAAGGAGTTCAATTTCTTGTTGAATTCCTGAATAAGCAAATAATGGACATGACATTTGATGAAAATTAGGCTTCTTTACCTCAGATCTGTGGAGGAGGCAATTGCTAGAGCCGCACGACTGCGTGGAGGTGAGGTGGTGGTGGTCGCGTTGGGGAGGCTCCAGTCACTAGTATGTCAATGTGTGTACAGATTGAGAGAGAGAGAGAGAGAGAGAGAGAGAGAGAGAGAGAGAGAGAGAGAGAGAGAGAAGAAGCTTCAACATTACCGGGCGGTCGCCAAGTGGAGGCGGCAGCGACATGGAGGCAGCAACATCAAGGAGGTGGCATGGGGAAGGCGGTGGGGTGGAGGAGGCGGCAACGGACCAGCGGTGGCGTGGAGGATGAGGCGGTGAAGGCGCCGGACCAGTCTTCTCTTCGCTTTAGGCGCCGGACCAGTCCCTCTTCTCTTCAACCAATTTTTTTTTTAATGTTTGGGTGGGCGGCGCAATAGGGTTTACAACCCTTTCCTTTTTTTTTTTTCTTTTTTTTTTTTGGAAATAGATAGTGGTCAACATTTTTTTTAAGTCAGATTGTTTGATCAACTTTTTTTTTTTAATCTGGCACGTTTTTCTTTTTTAAAGGACCATTTGGCACTGTTTCAAACCGTGCCAGATTTGGCACTGCTATAAACTGTGCCAGATAGCCTTAAAACCGTTCCAGATTTTGGCACGATTTAAAACAGTGCCAGATAGAAAAACGCAAAATGTGCCAAATTGGGCTTTTTGGTGTAGTGAAACATCTACTATAAAAATAATAGACTTTAGAGGATAAATGAGCTCGACACGTTTATAAGAGTCAAGATCAAGCCTAAATAAAAGGCAATTGAATTAACTATTGTTTATACTACAAGTTAAGATTTAGCTTGAATTTTAGGCTTGTTAAATAAACAAGTCAAGCCCAAATGTGATTTCAAGCGTTTAATAAATAAGTCTAACTTATACATATACGAGCTTGGCTGAACTCATATACAACCCTAAGTGCAAAGTATTCGGAAGATGCTAAAAGTTGCTAGAGCATTTTTGCTCACCCAGGTCTCCACTGTTAACATGTGTCTCATTTCATTCTCATTTTGCCTAATGTATTATCAGTGTAATTACTAGAATGGAATGCATGTCACATATTCTCATTAAGTAATATTTGGGACACAACCTTCATACAACTTTCATACAACCTCCCCAAAAGATGTGTCTATCTCTCTCCTGTGATGTCACTGGACCCCACAGTGACACAGGAAAGAGATAGACACATCTTTTGGGGAGGTTGTATGAAAGTTGTATGAAGGTTGTGTGCCAAGTATTACCCATTCTCATTTAATCAATATGTTGATAATACAGGGATAAAATTAAAATAAAATATGATACATATCATCTATGGAGGCTTAGATGACCAATGGGTGAAAAAAATACTAGCAAAGGTTTCTTATACCCATCCCCACGCATTCATACTTGTGCACGGAGTCACATAACATAGAGTGAGGGGTGATTTTGGATCGTCGGCCACAATTGTGTGCTATTATTATATACAACACTCACTTAGCCACTTATAAATAAATAAATAAATATAATGATAATAATATATATATATATATATATGACCACGTGGCTGCTGCTAGCACGGCAGGCCACAATTGCTATCGACGATCCACACTTGTTAGGGAATAGCATCATCATCCACGACAAAAAAGTTATCCAAAACCAAATCTCATTTACTCGTATAGACTTAGATTACAAAGTCAGTGTCAATTATGAGATATGGACAAAAAGGATAACTTGGCACGATTACCCAAAGAGGACAATTTGGGGGACCAAATGTTTGACGTGGTCAAAATAGGTCTAATTAATGAGAGGGATAATTAAAAAACACTTAATAATTTGTTGACAAATATAAATTTAGTCACTTATTTTTTGAAAATAAAAAAAAAAATTATTTTTAAATTAAAAATTTTAAAATCAGTCAATTTTTGACCTTTTTTTTAAATAAAAAAGCAAAAAATTGCATTTACTCCCTATCTTCTTCCTCACCGCCACCATCCACCAGCCGCCGTCGTCGCCACCACCACCCCTACCACACCACGACCACCCCCACCAGCCGTCGCCGCCACCCCTACCACACCACGACCACCACCACTAGCCATCACCACCACCATGAACACCACCACCACCATACCATACCACACCTTGACCATCACTACTACCAACCATCACCATACCATGATCTCGCCCACCACACCACGACCACCACCACCAGCCACCACCACCATGACCACCACCATGGCCGGTCACCACACCACACCATGACCAAACCCCAACATCCCTATCTCTTCTCTCTCTTTGATCTGCTCTCTCTCTCTCTCTCTCTCTCTCTCTCTAGACGATAATCACCATCAAGAACTCTCCCTCTCTCCCTCAAGAAGAATTAAAAAAAAAAAGTGTTGCAGGTTGGAGCAAGAATCCAAACCTAAGGAGCAACTCACCAAACTTGATCAGGAGCAACTCGCTAAACGTATGGAGCAACTCACCAAACGAAAAGAAAAAAAAAAGTGTTCCAGGTTTGGAGCAACAATCCAAACCTAAAGAGCATTAACTTACAAAACCTGATTAGGAGCAACTCACCAAACGAATGGAGTAACTCACCAAACGAAAAAGAAAAAAAAAAAAAAAAAAAGAGTTCCAAGTTTGGAGCAACAATCCAAACCTTAGGAGCAACTCACCAAAGGTATGGAGCAACTCACCAAACTGAAATTCTGTTTGGTGAGTTATTCCATACGTTTGGTGAGTTGCTCCTTAGGTTTGGACTATTACTCCAAACCTAGAACATTTTTTTTTCTTTTTGTTTGGTGAGTTGCTCCATACGTTTAGTGAGTTGCTCCTGATCAAGTTTGGTGAGTTGTTCCTTAGGTTTAGACTCTTGCTTCGACCTGCAACTCTTTTTTCTTTTTCTTTTTTTTTTTTTAATTATTCTTGAGGGAAAGAGGGAGAGTTCTTCATGGTGATTATCTTCTAGAGGGAGGCAAGAAGAGAGAGAGAGAGAGAGAGAGAGAGAGAGAGAGAGAGAGAGGAGATCAAAGAGAGAGAAGAGATAGGGAGGTTGGGGTTTGGTCATGGTGTGGTGTGGTAGCCAGCCATGGTGGTGGTGGCTGGTGGTGGTGGTGGTGGTCGTGGTATGGTGATGGTTGGTAGTAGTGATGGTCAAGGAGTGGAGTGGTGTGGTGGTGGTGGTGATGGCTAGTGGTGGTGGTCATGGCGTGGTGGGGGTGGTGGCGACAGTTGGTGGTAGTGGTCGTGGTGTGGTGGGGGTGGTGGCGGCGGCGACTGGTGGTTGGTGGTGGTGAGGAAGAAGATAGGGGGTAAATGCAATTTCTTAATCTTTTATTTTAAAAAAATGTCAAAAGTTGACTGATTTTAGAATTTTTAATTTTAAAATGATTTCCTTTTTATTTTTAAAAAGTAGGTGACTGGCTTTGTATTTGTCAACAAATTGTTGACTGGTTTTTAATTATCCCATTTTTGAGATAATTAAGTTTTGGTCTATTTTTTTAATAGAATTTAAAAATTAGTTTATTATTTTTTTAAATTAAAAAATAAAAACTTTTTTTTTTTGTAAAAACAAAAGTCATCAAATTTACACGACGCTTTGGAACAAATCTTTTTAAAATTAGGAGCAACTCTTTAGAATATAATGGGCAACTCATTTCAAAGTCGGGTGCAATTCTTCACAAGATTGAGAGCAAGTCTTCACAATGTTGTGAGCAATCATTACAACGATTTGGTGAAAGCTTACAACGTTAAAAATATAAAGCAGACTAAAGCAAAATAACTATATAAAATTTGATGTTATTTTAAATTTATAGATGACTTTTTAATTTTTTTAATTATTGTAAATAATTTGTTTTATTTTTCAAAAAAGTAGTAAATTGTCTGTTGAAGTTCATACAAAAAGTTGACTAAAATATAAATATATATCCCGAGATTTTCTTAAGAATGAATTATCGTTTCTCCACATCCACCGAATATGATTTTGAGAATATAAATGATTTAAGGAATAATGTTACACTTCCCAAAATTTTAAACTCAAATGCTTCTCAAATACATGTGCAGTGGGTCCAACAAATTTTTATTGGATGTTATTAAAGTGGTTCCATCATGATTACTGCTTGGGAAGTGTCGCGCCCGCCCCCACAAGAGGGTGGTCCCCTCGGGGATTGCGACCATTTTTTATTTACTTATTAAAAAAACATGCAAAATTGTGTAAATAGAGCCAAGAAAAAGTTCAGCGTCGGCACCTAACTTTTTTCCAAGAGTTAGGATCCCAGTAAAATATTTGAATTTTAAAAATGTTTGAAAAATATGCCCTTTTAAAATGATGTCTCTGAATGGCCATTTGAAAACCAAAGATTTTGAAACGGGTACGGGGACTCAGTTATGTCAAGAGAAAGTGTTAGGCACCCCCGAACATCCGAAAAAACACGGTTGCCGGTTTTAATAATTTTTATTGAAATGGGACATACTATTTTATAACAAAACAATTTTTCTTTTTCTTTTTTTTTTTATTTCATTTTTTTAAAAGGTAGGGTTGATGATAGATATGGTCGCACCTTAATGGCATGCTGCATACGTATCTCATGTCGAGAATCAGACCGTACGTAATTCTATGCTTTGTTTCTGTGTGAAAGTGTTAGAAGTTAGATTAGTTAAAGGAAAGTGATAAAGACTGATAAATAAAGTTAATTGTTCTAGTCCGGCTAATCAGAAAACCAAGTTGTAGACACCCCATTTTGCCCCAACCCCAAAAAAGAGGACTGACTATCTGTCATTCCTCGGAACCGTATAGATAATTGTAGGAAACATGGCACACCACCAAGGCACGTCCCAAGTCATTAAAGTTCCAAAAATCACATTAGTAACCGTTTTGACCCATGAACTCAACACATTTAAAATATTTTCAAAGGGATTTTACACACACACCCAAACACACCTTAATGAAGTTCATTTTCGAAAGTGACACTTTTGTAGGTCAAAGGGGTCCCAAAGATACCGTCATATCAAAATTGAAGTAAAAAGGAACTCTCGAAGTAGGTGAACTAGGCACATTGTTGGGGCTTTTCGACCTGTCGAATTATCTGCCCCTTTCAACCGGACGAATGACCCCTGGGCAGAATCCCCTCTGCTGCAGAATTTTGCCTAGAAGCCAAACAACCATCACGAATTTTAACAAATTTTAAACATCTTAAAATATCAAGTTCACTCCAAAAATATATGAAAACACCTAAGGATCAGTATCCCGGACTTCATGAGTCCTTGATTTCAAAACATTTTGAGCAAAGAAATGAAAGTTTAAGATAAAAACTAATTTATGTCAAACTCTTGAGTAAAACTCCAAGTTCGTCGATCCCAAACCAATCAAACAAGGTAGAAAAGAGTCGCAACATTCTCAACTAAACCATCACAATATAAACCTTATATTACAATAATTTATCTTGTTAACCAACTACTACATGATCCATATTATCTGAATTGCATACACTACCAAATACACAAGCATAGTCTTGGAATCCACATACTAATTAACATGAGCTACTAAACTAAATATAACACCCGCGTTCATGTTTATCGTATTTCATTACATTTTTCATGCATGATAATGTGATGTGATATGCATTTGTGGCATATGTGTGAGTGAGTTGTAACACACGAGTCGATTTGGGTGTCTGTGTAAGAGAACCTTCTGATATAGTATAGAATGGATGTTTTGTTGTTGTGAAGTCTCTCCGAGATTGAGACGTTTTGTGGAATACCCTAAATGGTTATCTGAAAATAAATGTTTACCTGTGTATTTCACTATCGGTATTATTACATGGTTTAGAATATGTTCTAGTTGTTAATTTCAGTATCCTTATGAGGATGTATTAACACGCTACATAATTGGTAGGCTAATTAGTAATTTCGTAAAATCATGTGGAACCGCGTTTTAGCAACCAAACAGAACTTAGACGAAAACTTTTATAATTTAAGATTTTCACTCGTGAAGCAATAACTTAGACATATAAGACGTTTTAGAGAATAATTAGAAGTTTTGGGAACTCGTGGGGAGGTAAACACAATTTTCGAGAGTCGTGGCTATGCATATAAAGAGTTGAGATATTATCATAAGTTATAACCTAAATTAGAAATCCATAGAGGAGAGATTGGGGATTTCTGGGCTTAGAGCTTCAAGATACAAATCGATGAACTTCGGTCTGTTTGTTTTTCTCCAAATTTCATATTCGAACTCCTCAAGGTAAGGCCGTCATTTTGATATCCATTAGGTCTTGTTTGGATAAGTTTTCTGAAAACTCATTTTTGGGAATTTTCATAGAAAGTTGTTAATCGAACTTTTGATCCATATGAATCGTATTAAACGACCTTCTATACATTTCTTGTGCTCGAGTTTTCCTTGGAACGAGATTTATGAGCGTTAATCGGAGGTGAGTGATTTAACTATGTGTTTTGGAATGATTCCCTGACATGTATTCATGTTTTGTATAGAAGGCATATTCAAATTCATGGCTATATATTGTATAGTTCATATTAGGCGATTATATTGATAACTAGGCCTAATTATACGGTGAAAAGTTTGATTTATGTGGAAAGCACGGTGAAATGTGTTTTGAGCATGTTTAGTTGCTATTTAGGTCAATGGAGTGCGTGGTACCAAGCCACTGTCATGGAGTCGTTATAGGCATAAGGTTGTACGTTTGAAGAGAAGAAATGTGGATCTTACCTAGTTGTGTGGATTTATTGGCGAGGAGTTGCTGACTAGGAATGTGGACTGTACGCGTGAGACTCCGGAGACTAGTATGAATTGTAGAGATGTGAATGCGAGCATGTTCATCATTCATGCGCATCGTTGATTTATTCACTAAGCGTTAGCTAAAACAATTCAAAGTGTGTGTGGTTATTCAAATAACCATTTCAGGTGTTAATGCTGGCGAGGAATCGGGGAGGTGATTACGAGATGTTGGGGAATTCACTTAGAAGGCAACTTATCACGTTTCATCTCGTAGTTTTGTAATAGAAGTGGATAATAGCCTTGCATATGTTTTATTTCATTTCCAAACGTTGTCAGGAATTACTTCCGAGTAACTAGAACTACGTTTTATACAAACTTGGAAAACATAGAATGGGTTGGTTAAGTTATTATGAATCTGAACTTGGAGTTCACATCTTGAAATGTTTTACTTGTCGACTTCATGTCTTGATTTAATGATTGAGGTAGTTAACAATCGTAAGGGTCGCTTTACCTTAGGAAATATCCTAGTAAAAGGAGGATTGCTATCAGGGGTTATTCGACCGGTCGAAGGGGACAGATCGACCGGTCGAAGTGCCCTCTGCTGTGAAGGATTATTGCTGAGGGGTCATTCGACCGGTCGAACGGGGCATCTTGATCGGTTGAAATACCCCTTGCATGTTTTCTTTTTCTGCCACTTTCAAAAATTATTTAAATATTTTGATTGGTTCTGAGGGCACCTTTGGGACCCCTTTGAATATGAATTCATTTGTTTCAAAATTTAATTTCGTTTTCAAATTTATACAAATTTTACTAACTTCGGGTGTATTGTTTCAAATGAGCGATTGCTCATTGTTATCTTTAAAGTTCTTTTTCCGCTACTACAACTTTTAAATGAGTAGGAAAAGCTTCTGCGGCGTGCCACGTGACCTAGATTCATATGCATGGATTTAGGGCATGACACTAAACTACTAACATAACCAATCCAAGTACAAAATTAGTTCCAGCCATATTACAAGTTTTGGTTCACAAGTATGAAGCTATCAACATTAGCTACAACCACTCCCAAGTCCCACGTAACCTCGCCGACTTTCATTTTTCACTTCTTCGAGGCTTTACCTTGATCACCTACAATGGTTATTCAATAACAACATGCTCAAATCCATCTTCTACATATAATTATGGTCTTTGGGAACACTAGTACAAACCACCCTTTCTCACTAGTCTGTGATTTCTCTATAAGTCCAGGCAAATAGTCAAGATCCATGCCTCTCTCAATTCGATCATGCGACCTTCTAGCCTTGTCAGTTCTATCACAACAAGTTCCTCTTTGACCTATATATACAACTCAACATGCTCAAACAGACATTGTACCATATGATCACACAATTATATCATGAATTGCTAAATTCTACTAAACATGTAAAATTTAGGCTAACTAAACATGCTTAACATCCCAAAGATAACCTTAAACATGGAATAATCCAATTTTCATAATTATTGTCACTCACCTCTTGATTTTTGCTCACAATCACCGAATTAAGTTCCTAGCAAGTTTCGAGTGTAATTACTATACAAAATTCGCAGATTATGAGCTAAACCCCTAAATTGGGTCATGGAAAAACTGTCAGAGAAATCAATAAGATTGGTACTAACACGTTAAACTCACCTCCAGGAGTCTGAACATGTGTTCTATTTCAAAAACTAATGTCAAATGATGCGTCGCTTGGCATCCAGAGCGTCGTTGAATTAAGTTTTCGTTGAATTTCTCTCTTTTTTCTATAATTTCGTTTGTGTTGGAGAAGGAGCAGTGTAAGTGTGTCATTAGGCTAGGTGTCAAGCTACATGCAATCCCCAACTTTATGTTTCTATTAAAGCCTCCCCTAAGTTTTACCAATTTTGCGATTATACCCCGGTAGTTATAAAACTTATTAAAACTGTCCCAAACTTGAATGGATGATTGTCTATGTCACGTATGGGTCCTATAAGTGGTCCCATATATTACTATAAATTTACGAATTAGCCTACTAATTACAAAACGTGTCCAGTTCGCTCTCACAAAGGTGTCCCTAACTGACCACAGAAGTGGTCTCTAACAATAACATACTATTAAAGCATCATAATAATATTACTCACATAAGCCTTAATAAAAATTTAGGCACATAAGAATTATCCCACATAACTGTCCCATCACATAAGTACCTCTCAATACCTATCCCAAACTGGGACTGCCACATTGGCCATATCTGGGTTCCAGACTGGACACCCCCAAAACAACTTAGTGAATCAAAACTCATTTATCACATATATCCACATCATTATTATATAACTAATTAATGCATGCTAAACATAATTATTTTAATTTGTGGGAGCGAGTATTACATCTCTCCCCCTCTTAAAAAAGGAGTTTATCCCTAAACTCGCAGACTCACAGTACCTCAAGTCTCGAACAAGTATGGATACTATTCTCGCATCTCATTCTTTCTCTCCCACGCGGCTTCCTTAACCGAGTGATTTTGCTACAATACCATGACTAACAGAATAATTTTCACTCTCAACACTTGTTCTTTTTTGTCAAGGATCTTGACTAGATACTCGATATAAATCAAATTTTCTTTGACTTCTAACGGCTCTAGCTCAATTACTTGGCCTGAATATGATACAAATCTTCGTTGCATCGATACATAAAACACATTATGCACATTTGCTAGTCTTGCGGCAAATCTAATCGATAAGCCGCTGGTTCAACTTGTCCAATAACTTGAAATGGTCCAACATTTCTCAGATTCAATTTTTCACATTTTCTAAATCTTACAACTCCCTTTCAAGGTGATACCGATCTCCTACTTCAAATTCTATTGATATTATCATTAAATCCACATATCTCTTGTAACAACTTTGAGTCGTTCGCAAACATTGTTGTATTACCTTTATCTTCTTTGTGGTTTAGTGAACAATCTCAAGCCCTAGTAATTTCCTTTCCCCCACCTTAGTCCAACAAACTGGTGAACGACATTTTCGTCCATATAAAGCCTCAAAATGCACCATCCCAATACTAGATTGAAAACTATCGTTATAAGCAAACTCAGCTAGTGGCAAATGTTCTTCCCAATCACCTTTGAAGTCTAATATACATAATTGAAGCATATCTTCCAATCTTTGGATTACACATTCTGACTGGCTATTGGTTTGAACACAGAAAGCCATACTAAAACTCAGTTTAGTACCCATAGCCCTTTGCATTCCCTGCCAAAATCGTGATGTAACTTGTTATCCCTGTCAGAAACAATTGATGTTGGGGCTCTGTGCAATCTTACAATCTCTTGAACATACAGTTCTGCAAGTTTTATTGGGTCATTAATTTTGATTGGCATGAAGTGCGCCGACTTGGTCAATCGGTCAACGATTACCCAAATAGTGTCATTTGACTTTCTAGACCTCGGTAAGCCCAATATGAAGTCCATTGTAATGTTATCCCATTTCCATTATGACACAGGTAACGGCTCTAATTGTCCCGCTGGTCTCTGATGCTCTATCTTGACTTATTGATATATCACACATTTAGTTACATGCTCCACTATTTTTCGCTTCATACCTGACCACCAATAGACTTCTCATATATCACGATACATCTTGGTACTTCCTAGATGAATGGAGTACTTAGTATTGTGTGCCTCGTCAAAAATTGTTTCTTTGATTCTATTCATATTGGGTACACAAACCCGATTCCTAAACTTCAGTGTACCATTCTCAAAAGTGAACTCCGGTTGTTTTCCCCCAGGTACGCCATCACAAATTTTCTTTAAAGCTAGATCTTGGAGCTATTTATCTCTAATTTTATCAATTAACGATGATTGTGCAGTAATAGCTAACATTAAAGCACCCCTAGTCTATAGAATTACCTCTATCTCCACCTACTCCATTTCTCGTATTAACTTCTATTAAGTAGTCAAGGCGTAGATCAGATTATTTATTGATTTATGACTTAGTTCATCGGCCACCACATTGGCCTTACTCGGATGATAGTGAATGGTCAAGTCATAATCTTTCATCAACTTTAACCAATGCCTTTGTCTTATATTCAATTCCCTTTGAGTGAATAGGTACTTCAAACTTTTATGGTCAGTGTAAATATTATACTTTTCCCAGTATAAATAGTGCTGGCAAATCTTTAAAGCAAATATCACGACCGCTAACTCTAAGTCATGTATCGGGTAGTTGATCTCATGTGGTCTCAATTGTTGTGAATCATAGAT
This sequence comes from Hydrangea macrophylla, assembly GCA_033977485.1. NCBI lineage: Eukaryota > Viridiplantae > Streptophyta > Magnoliopsida > Cornales > Hydrangeaceae > Hydrangea > Hydrangea macrophylla. The sequence continues at coordinate 84,619,872 of CM066990.1, forward strand.
AATTACTTTGTCACATTGCATCAAGACATATCCCAATCCCCGATGCGAAGCATCACTATAAATATTGAACTCCTCAATTCCTGAAGGAATAGTCAAGATCGGTGCCGATATCAATCGAGTTTTCAAAGCTATAAAGCTTTCTTCATATTCAGGACTCCATATAAAATGGTACATCTTTTCTCATTAATCAGGCCATAGGCATTGCAATTCTCGAAAAGTTCTCCACAAACCTCCGATAATAACGAGCTACTCCCAAGAAGCTTCGTACTTCTGACACATTTGTCGACGGGTTGGTGCACCTTCCTTTGATATTATATGCCCCAAAAGGTAATTTCAATCAACTAGAACTCATATTTCCTTAACTTTCCAAATAGCTTTTTTTCACAGAGTCGTTGCAGAATTAACCGAAGATGTCTTTCATGGTCTTCCAAACTTATAGAATATATCAAATTATCATCTATGAAAATAATCACGAACTCGTCTAGGTAATCTTTAAATACCCAGTTCATCAAGTCCATAAATATCGTCGGTGCATTAGTAACCCCAAATGGTAGAACCAGAAACTCGTAGTGGCCATAGCAGGCCCTAAATGCAATCTTCTCCACGTTTTCTTTCTTTACCTTTAGTTGATGATAGCCTGACCGTAGGTCAATCTTTGAAAATACTTGAGCTCCTTGAAGTTGGTCGAATAGATCGTCGATTCTGGGCAACGGACACTTGTTCTTGATAGTTAACTTATTGAGTTCCCGATAGTTATTTCTTCTTGACAAAAAAGATCGGTGCACCTCATAGCGATACATTAGGTCAGATAAATCCCTTGTCCAATAGATCTTGTAATTGAATCTTCAACTCTTTTAGCTCTACCAGTGCCATTCTATACAGTGTCTTTAATACTGGTTGAGATCCCGAAGCTACTTGATCAATAGTGAATTCAATTTCTCGATCAATCAATTCATTTTGTAAGTCTTCATTAAATACATCCAAAAACTCTTGTACCACTGATATGTCTTCAACCGTAATTCTCGTGTCATGTGTATCAATTACAGAGCATAAGAATCCCTGATAACTCAGTTTCAACAATTTGTCTGCCCGAATCGCTGATACTAAAAATAGTAGTACTACAACACCAATTCTATGAAAGATATGCTCCCTCTATCCCGGTGATAAGAAAATAACTCTTTTCTGTTCACAGTCGATAGAGGCTTGGTTCACAAACAACCAATCCATACCCAAAACTACATCGAAGTAGTTGACAATCAATGGTATATAGTCAACTGTCAGCTGTAATGACCCACCTCCCCGTCTAGCAACAATATTGTCCGCTTTGGGTCTAAACACAAAGAACTTCCCAGGGGGTCGCCCATCCCTGGTACTGCTCTGGCAGCAGCACACTTAACTGTGGAATTCTTTCGTGTTTAGCTCCCTCACGGTTTTAAAAGGCCTTGTTGCATATAGTGGGGCGATTAATCTTTATAAACTAGTCCAGGAACTTCACCCCAGGCGATGTGGGACAAGCCCCCACACTCAACCTCACCTCACCTCATCCATCTTGGCCATCCTGCCTCAGGAGTATTGGCTCTTGGTTGTCACAATCCACCCTCCATAAGGGCAACACGTCCTCGTGTGGGACTCGCCCCACACTTCCGGCTGGGTTTCCGCTCTGATACCATTTTTAATGACCCACCTCCCCGTCTAGCAACAATATTGTCCGCTTTGGGTCTAAACACAAAGAACTTCCCAGGGGGTCACCCATCCCTAGTACTGCTCTGGCAGCAGCACACTTAACTGTGGAATTCTTTCGTGTTTAGCTCCCTCACGGTTCTAAAAGGCCTTGTTGCATATAGAGGGGCGATTAATCTTTATAAACTAGTCCAGGAACTTCACCCCAGGCGATGTGGGACAAGCCCACACACTCAACCTCACCTCATCCATCTTGACCATCCTGCCTCAGGAGTATTGGCTCTTGGTCGTCACATTTTGATTCATTCATTTTTAAAAGGTGTTACTGTTCTAAAATTTTGGACAGAGAGTAGCTACTTTACAAATCCTAAGACCAAACCACTTTAATCATGGAATCTTATTAAAACAAAAAAACCAGTGGTAGATTTTTGTGTTATTAACACTCTCTAATTGGTCTCCTTCAATTCCAATGGACCATGATTTAATTAAAAATCTTTGATCAAAATTGGTTTATGAATTCACTGCACCATTATTGAGTTCATCATTTTTGGGTTGAACCCATAACCAACACTACACCATTTGGCCTATTTACTAACGGACAACTTTTACAATTACTAACGGATATATCCGTTACTAATTACTAACGGATATATCCGTTAGAAATCCAAAAAAAGTGTTAGAAATATAAAAAATCTGATAATATTATTGATTTAAAATGAAAAGTCTCTAAAAAAATTGAAATTCTGTGGCATTTTTGTAAATAAATTCAAAACATTGAAAAAACGGTGGCAATTTTGTAAATAAGCACAACCTAAAAATTTTCCCAAATATTTCCCCCAAAATTTTCCCCCCATACATTTACTCCCTCTCTATTTTCTCTCACCTTCTATCCTCCATCACAGATCAAGAGAAGACAAGAGAATAGAGAGGGAAATGAGAAGAAGAAAGACGAGGATCCGCCGCCATCTGCCTCCGTCGCCTGCCCCCCACCGTCGTCGTCGTCCGCCCTCTGCCATCCGAAAGGTAACCCTCTCCCTCTTCTTCCTTCTTCCTTCTTCTTCTTCTTCTTCTCCCTAGATCTATAAAACCCTAGATCTAACATCCCCTTCATCTTCTTCCTTCTTCTTTTAGATTTTTTTTCTTCTTCTGCTCCTCCTTCTTCTTTCGCCTCCTCCTCCTCCTCCTCCTCCTCCTCCTCCTCCTCCTTCTTCTTCTTCTTCTTCTTCGGATAAAACTTATTGGATGTTTTTTCTTCCTTCTTCCTTCTTCAATTTTTCTCGGTCAGGTAAAATTCGGCCCATACACTTGCATACTACTCTCTTGCTGGACAAAGAGCAGATTTTTCCAATACCGTCATACCTTTGGACCCATCTTCCTCTGGACAAAGAGCAGGTAAAGGTACGTGTATAAATACTTATTTTGCGAGATCTCACGTCTTTCTCCCCATAGATTGCTCTTTTAGGTCCCTTGTTTATATGGAGCTTTCTCTTTAATTTTTTGGTAAGAAGGTCTTTTCTTTTTCTTTTGTTCTTTCGTTCCTTTTTGTTATTGTTTTAGTTTGGATCCTACTTCTAAGCTTTTTTGTCATGTAATAAGTTTGCTTTATTCAGTAATTTAAAGGCACTTGTGCCCTTTGCACACTTTTTAATCCACTGGTGACTTGTATTATTTGCTGCGAGCTAAGTTTAGTTGAGTTGAGTTAATTTTTCACTGTAAATGGAATGGAAAATGAAAACTGTATATATATATATATATATATTATTTTTGGTAATTTTGCTGCATCATTTAAAAGCTGACTGGGTTGAGCTTTGGGCCTTTTTAGTGTCTGCATTTGCTTCATAGTCGAAAAATGATTTGAGTACAAGGTGTTCTGGGATAATTTATTGGTTCTTTTATTTTTGTCACTAACAGATAGGGCATCGCTGTATCCTATTGGATTACATGTGCTGTCCGTTGTGTGTGAGATTCTCAGGCTCAGATACTAGTATTTGTTCTTTTCAGACTAATCCTTCTCCATGATTCCATTTATTGATATTTGTGAATGGGATCAATGTGCTAGAATAATATGTGGATTTCTACGAATCTCATATGTAAAGTATTCATAATCTTTTTACAGTGTCGTGTCTGGTCTGGTTAAGTTTATTGAAGTTACTGTCTGTCTCTTCTTCCCTGGGTTTCCACGTTTGATAGGATCTTATCTTCAATATTGACTTAGATTTTCCATGGGGCAACATCTAAAGAGTGCCCCTTTTTTTAATTATCATTTATAAATCATGTGGATCTTAGGCTATTCATAATTGAGAACTTTTAAATATCCTCTCTTGGTAGTTGTGTTAAAACACGTTGAATAAACAATTAATAGCTACGTTAAATCATGTTGAATAAATAGCCTCCAACCAGGTAGAACTTTTGGGAATTCAAGATTAGATAGTAATGAACCTAGAGTGTTTGTGTTTATGTCTGAAAGAATTTTCGTCTAGCCTCCAACCAGGTAGAACTTTTGGGAATTCAAGAATTAGGTAGTAATGAACCTAGAGTGTTTGTGTTTATGTCTGAAAGAATTTCTGTCTAGTTGGGAGGGGGGTTCTTTAGGCCATTGATTAGAATTGTGGTTCTCTTTTGAGGGTATATTTGGTATGTATGTATTTCCATAGTGCTTCTTGCACTGTGTTCTCATTAAAACTATTCTTCAAAAATAATAAGTATGAGTAATGCTATTACCGCTTTAGCTTTTTCGTAGAGGGGGGCTCATTAAATGATATGAACAACCTTCGAGAAAAAGTATATAATGTATTTTGTTTTTCCTTAGCATTTAATTGGTACTTGCTAATTATTTGTCATTGATATTTGCAAGAGTGGGATTTTATCCAAAGTGCAACATGATTCTGGAATTGGAAACTTTTAAATGTTCTAGAAGAGTTCAATTTCCAAATGTAATGGATGCTACTGCTAGCTATTTGCTTATTTGACACCCTATTCTTGTTCCAATGAAAAATGATGACTTTTTAGGTAATTCTTATGTAGCGTGTTACTTCTATTACTAATTCTTATGTAGCCATTCCTCTATTTTGATGCCTAAGCAATAGGGATTTCCAATTCTTGGGAAAATGGGTATTGCTGTTTTGTTTGCCACATGTTTGGTATTGTTCTGATTGATTAACATTAAGCTGCTACCATCATATGGATGGTCATTGAACAATTAATGATAGTAATGGAGAGAGCCAAATTCTTGTAACTTTTGAGGCATGGCCAATTCTGTGGGTCTCCACATATACTGACATATTCCTTAGTCTGCAAACACACTGAACCCATCCTTTTTCTTTTCAAACATTGTACCTTTTAACTCTTACCAATAACAAGATCCTACTGCATTTAAGTTTCTGCCCGAATGGTTTATTGGGGCTTGGATATACAATTTCACAGAAAGTATCTCTTTTCACTTTATGTTGCAGGTTTGGCCTTGGCTATTGGCAAGAAGACAGAGATGCTTGAAACTAGTGGCATGACTACTGCTTTTGATAAAGAGGAATCTTTCCTCAAGGAAGTGAGAAATTCCACCCTTCTTTCAGTGGCCTAACCTATTATTTAGCGACTAATTAGTGCTGTGCAATGAAAATAATGCAGACCGAGATTGTTTTGTTGGTCCTAGTGAAAGCGATTAATTGGTAGCATTCTATTAGGCAGTGTAAATATTAATTACCTCTTACAAGTCTAGATAACACGTCCTCTCATACGAAAAAGGGGTCACCTAGTTGCCTAGGGATGGGGACTCAATAGTAATAGCAGCACTGCCAGCTCACTTGGTGTTTGGATACTTGATTAATGTAGTGAAAGCATCGTATGAATGGGAACTTGTAATTTGCTTTATATTTGAAAGTAGGCTTGTTATATGCTCTTGGATATTAGATCATCTTGTCTGAAACCTATGCATGGGCACTTGTAATCACAATTTTCTTGTTGTCATTACCCATCTAGGCTGTACTGCGGCTGGTGGCGCTGTCCAGACTGAATAGCGGCCACTGTGTTGTCTGGACGATGCTTTCACTACATTAATGAGAGCTCACTTGGTGTTTGGAAAGGTTAGTTATCGAAAAACAACTTCTTAATTTTTCACTACCTCAGGGTGCACCGTGCTCCATGTAAACAGGAATTATACAGAGAGACAGACAATTAGAAGCTATAATGAAAAAAAAGATATATGCAGATAACATATATGTTTTTTTTTTTATTTCCTTTCAAAGAAAATTAACTAAATATGAGTATTTTATTTTGTCTAAATATTCGATACTCTGCCCCTTCATAGCTCAATTATAATGTTTTTCAGCCTTGTCAGTCGCATAGTGAGTGCACTGCCACCGTCAGGACTTGTAATTCTTCTCTTTTGCCATACATGGTGATCTGCCAATATAAAGCTGCTCTGCTCAATGATTGATAATCACAGAATCCTGTTTCTTTGACCCAAATATTAGTTCCTATGTTTTCCCTAGGCCCTTCGTTGCTACAGTGTTAAAACCATGTGGTTGAAAAGGCACCAAATATGTATCAAAAATGCACCAAGGAGGTGACTCAGAATAGCCACTATGTACAAACAATGGTCAAGGTTAAGTGATGCCCAATTCACCCATTGCAGCATCCTGCAGTGCAGAGGCAGGACCACCAATGCTCATTGGCCCTTTTAGCAATTTCTGTACGATATATATTGCTAACATATATAAGTTGTTTGTTAACCTTGCATGATTATTTGTTCTTTCCGGATATTTATAGCAATGGAAACTGCATAATTGTAGTGTATTCTTATCTCTGTAGCCATTCCTTTAAAGGGCATGATCCATTTTGCAGTCCTGGACTGATGGGAAAGAATCCAATGATTGGTCCTAGGCTTCTAGCATAGGCACCTTGGGTGCAAAACATAAAGGGCTATTTTAGTGCTGTGAATTCTATATTTAATTCATTTTTAATGGGTATGGATGCATGGGGTTAAACTACAACTCAAACATATTCATGCTGTTGGTGTCTATGGCTGGAGCAGTGTATGTGAGACACTAGTTGGGGAATGGTGAGAAGATATTTCTCAAAATCAGGTTTCAATTGTATCAATTTTCTTCTTGAGAATATCAGGCTTCTATGGCCGTTCTAGTAGTAATGCATGCATATTCATACTAATGTATTTTACGCCTCTACAATGTAGATTCATAAATTGTTGCAAGGTCTTCCTCCCATTCAATCATTGGTTGCTGTTGGCTCTGGTGCTGCTAAGTTGGTTTCTCTGCCAGTGAAGAGCTACAAGAAAGACCACTGGTTACTCAAGGGATTGCAAAGAGGTAATAGATTTCCTGTTTATTTTGTTCACTGTTATAAAATGTGTTCCTTTTGTGAAAGCAATCATTACAACATGGACATCTAAGCGCTTGCACTGTAATATGTTAAGCAGGAATCACCTTTAAGTTATGTAATGGAACTTAGATATTCTGGAGAGCCCAATCCCCTTTATCATGGTTTTCATACATCAAGAAACTTTAAGTACTGATCATCTACTGAACTCTGCTTGATCAAGTATTAACCCAACAACATGGCATGCCCAGACTTATCCTTTTTTCTCTGGCTATGTCTTCAGTATATTATATGCGTCACGGACTCAACCTGTTTTTCTTGCACTTCTTTTTTTACCAAGTAGTGCATGCGCCTTAATATGGAGCAAATCACCAACTATCCTGATGTGAGAATTTGGCTTTATTGCACATGACCAAACCTATTCATTCTACTTTTTCTCATTCTGAACTTGTTACAGATCCATCTATTTAAAACTGCATGAGATTTTAACTCACTCTTCTAGGATTGCTACTTTTTGATGGTTCTACCTGTGTGAAGATTTTGAGTGCTTGGTCAAGTAAGGACGAGTTTTTGTAATTTAAATAATATAAATAAGAGGAATCTGCTTTATATTTGAAAGTAGGCTTGTTACATGCTCTTGGATATTAGACCATCTTGTCCGAAACCTATGCATGGGCACTTGTAATCACAATTTTCTTGTTGTCATTACCCATCTAGGCTGTTCTGCGGCTGGTGGCACTGTCCAGACTGAATAGTGGCCACTGTGTTGACTGGACGATGCTTTCACTACATTAATGAGAGGTCACTTGGTGTTTGGAAAGGTTCGTTATCGAAAAATAGCTTCTTGATTTTTCACTGCCTTTATGCATTCTGTACTAAAATGTGATTGCTATAAAAAGATATAAAAAGCTGTTTGCCAACTCAATAATCTCAAGTAATTGATTACCAAACGGACACTACCTTTAAACAGCGACTCTTTTTATTGGGAATGTGAATGTGCTAGCCAATAGATTTGTAGGTTATGGATGATTTTTTTTCCTATATGTCTCTCTTTTGAGCACATCTGTATTAGACTCTTGTGTTGCATGAAACTACAAACTGATAACTAGCTTGGATCTTAAATCTGCATTTATTTTCTTTTTCTCTTTTCAGTCCAGTACAAGTTTCTTTCCAGCAAAATTCCCATGGATAGCACCATTATCTCCTTCCAAAGCCTTCTAAATTTGTCTTGAAATAGGAGAATGTTAGATATGATCACTTTGCGCACCAACTACGTTATCTGAATATATAACAGATTAGCTTAAGAAATACTCCTTGATATAGGTCATAGGATTTAAGGTCTTAGAAGACGATGAAAATGTTTATATAAACCCCAGCCCTCAATGATAGTAAAGATTCAACACTGGCTTCAAGAGACTCGATTTTCATTTTGTAGAGCCACTTTTGCTCAGTTTTAGTTTCAATAATATGTTTTTTAGTCTCAATAATATTGTTTTTTTAGTTTTAATAATTTGTTTTTTTTCCTCTTATCAATTACTACTCAGTTTTTAAGTTTTGTTTAAATTTTGGTCAGCAATTGCAATTGAATTGTTTCGGCATAAATTCAATGTTCAACATCTATAGTATTACATTCCAATCAGTTCTTAAACTACAAATTAATGGACATTGTGTTTTTCTCGTTCTTTTTGCAGATATATGGGTACTATTGTTGGTACTTGGTACAAGTGACTTGGATCCCCTGGTGGCATGGTTTCAAGTGGCAAGACACTAGTTGGTAGCTCATCGAGGTCTTTTATGATAAATTGGTGTAAATGTGAATTTTTATTGCTGCACATTACAAGACTTCAGAATTTGTTATGTTAGCATCTATTACTTGTAATCATGCAAGGAATGACCGTGTACACATTTGGTTTGTTAGTTTAGGTTTGGATGTATGAAATATTTTGGAGTCTACTTGTTTTTATTATTATGGATAATTTTTATTGTGTTTGGTATGGATTATTATGCTTGTTATTAGGTGCAAATAAGAAAAGCGAAGTATGCATATGAATAAATTCTTTTTTTTATAGTGTATTAATATTTCTAACGGGTATATACGTTAGTATTTTTTTTTATTTTTTTCTGTAAATTACTAACGGATATATCCGTTAGTAATTCTTGTCAAACCGTTAGTATTCAACATAACTCTTTTAAAATTAGTTGGAAAAAAAGTGTTAGTAAGTAACTTTCTAACGGATATATCCGTTAGATTTACTAACGGATTTACTAACGGATATATCCGTTAGTAAAATTAATTTTACTAACGGATATATCCGTTAGTAAATCCGTTAGTAATATTACTAACGCTAAAATACTAACGGATATATCCGTTAGTAACATTTATTCTAACAGATATTTCCGTTAGTAATAAGGCCATATGGTGTAGTGCAAACCATGGAGATTGACTCATCCCAAAACACATTCTCCTTCCCATTGATGGTCATTGGAGATTTAGAAATGACTAATCCAAGTGAATCTCAATGGAACATGAAAAGGGTTCCATAAGACTTCAAAATTAGAAAACCTAAGTCATGAATTAGGACTTGGGTCTACTAATTACATATGAATATGACTATTCTCATTTGAATTGTAAGTTCATAGAGAATTTAACAAGACCAACTCAAAGGAGTCATATGAGATATTGAAGACCTCATGAATCCCAACAGAGGAGGATGACAAAAGAAAAAGAAATCAATAGTTCAAATGATGTCCAAAGTTAAACTTTGCCTTATGATTAATTTAATCTTAAACCTTATGATACTTTGACCCAAATCAAATGAAAAGAGAAAATGGAAGTTCAAACACAATTCTAGTGGTGTGTGATGAAATGAAGTGGGAAGAGACTTTTTGTTAAAGTGTAAAAGATCCTAATTGATTCTATGAATTGTGATTGAACTTAAATTAAGGACTAATTAATCTAGAGATTACCTCCAATTATCCTCAACTTCTTTGTGATTTGAGGTCTTCCAAAGGTTATTCAAGCTCTTCTCCCAAGTCTTGCAACTCCTTGATTTTCTTAATTCTCTTAATTTTCCCTAAGATTCTCCTAATTATCTCAAAGAATATCAATGTTAGGAGATTCAAGATTCTACATTCAAGCCTAAGATTGAGATCCCTTTGTAATGAGGATATTCATCCCATTATATAGGCAAATTCCTGAAGGACATTTCAATAATTTCAAAGTGAAAACCCTAATTTCAGGTGTACTTTCAATGGTACAAAACGTACTATTTCAAAATGCAAATTTTCAACAAAAAAAAAATGGGGCAGTTGATGGAGTTGTCTGCGGCACTCCGTGACTGCCGGAGCGGCACTAGCCAATTACCGCGACGACTTTCATCAAGTGCCGCAACAGCACTCATGGAGTGCCACAGACAACTCGCGGACTGCTGTCTTTTGTGCATCTTGTTTTGCCTTGTTTTTAATTTCTTTTTTCTTTTTCTTATTCTTTTATTACCTTTTTTTGCTTCCAGACTGCTTTTATTTTTGCGGCAATTGGCGAGTTACCGCGGCATTTAGTGAATGCCGCTGTAGTTATCAGTGATTGCCAGAGTGGCAGCCAGTGACTGCCGTTGTGGTAGCCAGTGAATGTCGCAGACAACTCCACCGCGTACCATTTTATTCTATTCTTTCCTTTTTTTCTTTTTTCATTTTTTCTATCTTTTGAATTGAAGAGCCTTTTGAAGAGCTTGAATCACCTTAGAAATCCTAGGTCTATTCGGACAGTGTCATCATCGGACTCGGAGATAACACTCCCCTTAATTTGATGTTTGGTCAAAATTGAGGGGTCTACAATTGCCAATATGATAGAAGTCAGATCATGCATCACTCACATAAAGTATTAGGATAAATCACGTTTGCCTTCACATACGCACATACACACATACACAAAATCAAGCTTTAAACAACTCTGGCATGCCTGAAGCAAAATAAAAAGAGCAAACAATTTTGGTATACCTGGTGGGACCCCTAGTGTCTAAAGTCGTGGTTTGAAACCATGCCCCCTAATAAGACTGGCAAAGGACCATAATTAATCAGGGAAAAAACTGGACTAGAAATTGAATATTCTGGTGAAGGAGATGAAGAGATATCCGGCCGTTAGGAGACGACCATCATTACCTTCAATAAGGGAATACTCTCCAAATGCTTAGAACGTTCTCTCGTTCATTTTCTTGACTCTCTGGCTCCCCTTGTATCACAAGGAAAAGAAGCCATTGATGTTTCTAGAGAAACACGAGAAAATAACTTAGTGTTAGAAGGTCTGTAGCAAGTTTAACCAAAATAATGGAGGCTGCTTTTTCAGATAAGTCCTTCTATCCAGGCCCTGAGGCCATGAATGAGGCCATCATTGAATTAAACAAAGAGCCGTTTCTCTCTACCAAGTATGTGCCACTTGCTATTCAAAGGGAAGAGAAGATGGATTTTGCAAAAGAGACATTTATCTCATCCAAAAAGCGAGTCGAGCAAAGAAACATCTACTTCATCAAGAAACATTGTTGCCCCCGAAGGAGTAGTTGAAGGATAGCTTGAGCCTTTGGTAGTTTATGGGCACATTGGCCTAAATGGGCTAACTAGAATTGGTTCAGGTCAAAACAACCGAACCTTAGCTCAGAACTAGAGATGGCCTCTTCTTGAGCTCCCTTCAGAACAAACAAGGGTTGCGTTGGGGTAGGTAGGGCCGAACAAGAGTTTTGGCCACACAGGAACCAAGAGTAGCAGGCCATATTACCCCCTGTAGTTAACCAGCCAGCCCCAGGATAAACATTGATAGGAATCAACTAGTGGAGGCCATTCATGAGGAATATGGCCCCTTTATGAGGAGGATCGGTCGGCCAATGTATCATCGTCCATATCCCACCCATATCGACCAGGTTAAGTTCCCTATGAACTATAAGATACCAAGTTTTTCTCTCTTTTCTGGAGAAGTCAAGCAATCTTCCCTGGAACACATTGGCAAGTTCATAGTGCAATGTGGTCACGTAGGGGGCAATGAGTCTTTGAAGTTGAGACTGTTCCCCAATTCCTTAACAGGAATAGCCTTCGCTTTGTACACCAATTTGCCCAATAATTTGATGTTCAATTAGCAACAGATGGAAGGACTGTTTCATGGCCAGTTAAGATTGTATGGCAGAGGCTGGGAATCAATGATTCTTCACATATTCCCAACGTCTAAACTACGGTAACATAAATAAACTAGTGCAGAAATAGTAAAACATAGCAATCATAACTACTAGATTAATAAACAATTCAATAAGGGTAAAGGAAAAGAAAAACGTGGAATAAATATGAATGTAACTTGAAATAAACTTGAATCTTGAATCTACAATGAAAAAGGAGGAAGAAAACATCAAACTAAACTAATCTACTCCTACACTAACCCTAAAAATACCCTAAAATTGTTGTTTTTCGCGTTCTGGAGCGTCCTACCTTCGTCTGGTGTCAAAATGACTTATTTATAGGGTTCCTAAGGAGTTTACGCAACTTTTGGGAGAAAATATAGCTCAAGCTATCGAGCTTAGTTCGATCGATCGAACTCTCAAGCGCTTGAACTCTCCTCAAGCCCTTGAACTTCTCTGATTTTGACAACTCTGCGCACCGATGGGAGAATGACCATAACTTTTCACTCGGACCTCGGATTGACCTCCTATTTATGGACATGCGACCGTAACTCAAAGATCTACATTTCATACTATCACACCCGTTCCAGAATTTCATGGTTTTAAAACATGCATCATCGAGTTTTAGAATTATTAATGTTATTAATAATTTGATTGAGTTGAGTTGACGTGAGTCAACGGTGAGGTGTCTAGTGGAGACACGAGGAATTGGTAACACCTGTTGCATTGACATGATTAAATGACATTTATATGACTTAAATGTTATTTGACTTTATCTGGTATTTTGTGAATAGTAAATTTTACCTGTGTTTGGTAAATTGTAGTAATCTTTGATATTGTTATATATTGATTTGAGAACTGTGGTGAGAACGTGAGTGTCACGTTAACTAAAAAAAGGTCGGTTGTGTAGAGATTCCATAGAATCTAGTTTTCAGACGTTATTTTTGGACCCAAACGAAACTTAGTTGGAAACTTTTGAAACTTATAGTTTTCACTTGTAAAGGCATAAAATGGACGTGTGCGAAGTTTCAAGGATTAATTAGAAGATTTGAGAAACTTGCGGGGAGGTAAGCGTAATTCCCATAACTTTTGCCTATATATAGATGAGGATGAGAATTCATTCTCATCCAAATCCAAACATATATCTAGAGAGAGAGGAGAGAGAAAGGAGATTGTTTCTTCGGGCTTTGCGACGCCGTTTGACGACTTTCCGTCCGTCAGATTTTCTCCAGATTTCAGATTTGAACTCGTGGAGGTAAGACCTACGTTTTGGTACTACTTAGGTCATGTTTGGCTAAGTTTTGTAAAAATCTTAATTTTTGGACTTTTGGGAAAAATCAGGTAAAACTTATAGGAATCGTACCAAATTCGAAATCCGACGTTTATTTAGCCCCCTAGACGATCCTTCAAAGTTTGAAGAGATTCGCACGAGGTATGAATTCTAGATCTATGAAATATATGGATTTTCATGTTTTGGACATCACTTTTGATATTCTTGGATCCGGGCAAAATTCATGTATTAGCTAGGCCCGTTAATTATGCACGTGAAATTATGATAAAAGCACGTATAACTGTTTATGTGAGCATGTTATGTGTCTACTTGGGTCAAAGGGGAGTTTGGTGCAAATTTATTCGGAGTAAGCTCCTCGAACCTTGAGGATTGTGATCTTGTTGGAATTGGAATTTGTGGTGGTGTCTGGATTGGAGGTGGGCCCAACCAGTACACGGTACCTGGTATGGAGGAAGGCCCAACCAGTGTACGAGATGCGTGGGAGAGGTGGGCCTCCTACGACATCGACCGGATGAATGCGTACCACTCACCCCAGAGACTATTTCTATGTGTTTTAGATGCTTAAACCATGAATTGTCATATAAGCATACATTTAGAATTGTACGCTTAGCATATAGCTGAGCAGTGGAGATGTACTCCATTGCAGGTAAGAAGAAAGACAAGAAGAAGCGCGATGAGTGAGGCCGATGAACGCCGGGGATAACACTTGTTTATGTTTTGTTTAAAATCCTAAATTTGTGTAAGGATTGGTAATATGTTGTAATAGAACCATAGATTAATTCTATAGTATTGTAATCGTGTAATTGAACATCTGTAGTTATGTTTTAATGCATTAAATCAGTTATGGTTGTACCTACGGTGGGTGTTGAAAGGCATGAGTTGTGAATATTTCAATACAGGGCTGTTAGCAGGGGAGTAGTCGACTGAACCCCTGATCAGTCGACTGGACCTCGTAGGATTGAGGTACTGTAAGGAATATGAGAGAAACAGTCGACTGGACCCCTTGGACAGTCGACTGAAGACTGTTTATTTTAGCTACTGCTTCCACTCATTGAAAAGCAGTCGACTGGATCCCCAAATCAGTCGACTGGATCTCTTTGCAATATGATACATTTTGGGTGCTGCTTAACTCAGTCGACGGAGCAGTCGACTGGACCCTAGTGCAGTCGACTGGGCAGTCGACTGAACCTCTGTTTTCAAAACTATTTTCTTTGAATGTGTTTTCAATGGCCAAAACTTTTTATAACTCTGATTTCACTGTATCTTACAAACACAGAGGGGAACGTTTCCTAAGTTTTAAATTACCAGGGTTGTTTTATAGAAGTTCTTTCCGCTGCGTATTATTAGATGATGTTTGGTTGAGCCTTGGTGGCGTGCCACGTGTCCTATTTCCACGCGTAGTGGGATGGGTCGTGACATTTATTGGTATCAGAGCTAGAGGTAACAAAACTTTGGGAACGTTCGACGACGAGTGGAGTGTTGAGTGAATTGCCACATGTTTTCAATTGCATTCATGCATCTTAGAGATGTTTGATGCATATGGATGTTGTTTTACATACATACTATTGTTATTGTTGTACATGCATAGTGTTTATGCCTTGAGAACTACAGGATTGAAATCATGAGTGACGAAGAGCGAGAACTATCACCACATACTCGACGTATGAATGAAATGGCTGAAATGATGGGAAACATGGGAGAGATGATACGAAATATAGCGGACAGATTACCTCCAATAGCTCCATTGGAGCCAGAACCGATAGTAGTAGTACATGCACCCGAAAATAGGGGTATAAGATCAATATCTGAACAGTTACTCGAAAGAAACCGATGGAGTTTCATGGGACACCTGATACAACATTAGCAGAACATTGGGTCATGGACATGGAGCGAATCTTCCGATCTATTCCGATGACAGATAGAGAGAAGATTGAGAACGCAAGTGATGTACTGAAGGGTGAAGCCCAGAACTGGTGGGTAAATGTTTTAGATCAGGGAGCGTCGATTACTTGGGAAGGGTTTAAGGCAGAATTCAATCGCCGGTTCTTTCCGCGAGCCGCCTACAACGCAAAGAAGAGAGAATTTGATAACTTGAAGCAGGGAGACATGACTGTGACAGAGTATACTTCCAAGTATAATGCGTTGTTGAGATTTGGTAAAGGTTCTGTGCCAGGAGAGGAAGATAGGGCAAGGAAATTTGAAGAAGGCTTAAGGGAAAATATCCGTTTGAGAGTAGAAACCTACGAACACTCGACTGTTGCAGCGGTACAGCAGACGACATTAGTAGCCGAAAGTGGAATAGAGAGATCGAGACAAAATCACCAAGGAAAGCGAAGTCATGAGGGTGGTGACCGAAGTCAGGGTGGATCTTTTAAGAGGCCGTTTTCACGAGGCTCTAGTTCTGATTTTAATAATTCCAAGAGAATACCAAGTAACATACCGTTGTGTTCACTTTGACCGACCACACACCGGTCGATGTTTTCTGACCAACTTTCAGAACAGATCTATAGGGGGAAACAGTGTGAGTTCTGCGACTCATTCGCAACTCAAGTGTTTTGATTGTGGTACCTTGGGACACCGAACGAAGGATTGCCCAAGGAAGCGTTCTCAACAAGGGGCAAGTTCTATGGCTTCTAGTGGTTCGAAGCCTAAGCCGTTTAGTGACGGGGTACAAAGGACAGAGCAACGTCAGGGAAGATCATTCCAGATGAACCCTGGAGACGTGGCTGCTACTGATACAGTGGTCTCAGGTATGGTGCTTGTATGTTCGCACTTAGCACGCATACTCGTTGATTCGGGATCTACGCATTCGTTTGTATCTTATAACTTTGTGGAACATTTAACTGTTAAGTCTGCGCCACTAGGATATGATTTATCCATTGCCGTGCCACTTAGTAAGTCAGTAGTGACATCTACTATATATAAGAACTGTGAAATCAAACTAGGCGAGAAGTTGATGACTGTAGACCTTATACCGATCGTAATGAACCATTTCGATGTGATATTGGGGATGGATTGGTTAGCCCTTAACCAAGCTACGATAGATTGTGAACGGAAAGAGGTTAATTTTTGATCACCGGTACATGGGAACTTTTGTTTTCAAGGAAGTGGGGTTACACCGCCGCCATACTTGATTTCAGCTATCCGAGCAGGAAAATTATTGAAAAAGGGATGTCAAGGATTCCTATGTTCAGTGACTGATGTCTCAGCGACCGAATTAAAAGTAGAAGACATTCCGATAGTACGAGAATATCCAGATGTATTTCCTGATGAGTTACCAGATGTTCTTATTGAGAGAGAGGTCGAGTTCACTATTGAGATTATCCCAGACTCAAGGCCGGTATCCAAAGCACCGTATAGAATGGCACCAGTAGAATTGAAGGAACTGAAAGTTCAATTGCAAGAGTTACTTGACAAAGGTTTCATTCGACCAAGTGTATCACCGTGGGGAGCTCCAGTATTGTTTGTGAAAAGAAAGATGGCTCCATGCGTATGTGTGTGGATTATCGGGAACTGAACAAGTTGACAATTAAGAACAAGTATCCACTACCCAGAATTGATGATTTATTTGATCAACTTCGTGGAGCACAAGTATTCTCCAAGATAGACCTAAGATCAGGTTATCATCAGTTGAAAGTGAAGGTCGAAGATGTTGAGAAAATAGCTTTTAGAACGCGTTATGGACACTATGAGTTCTTAGTTATGCCATTTGGGGTTACTAATGCACTAGCTGCGTTCATGGATCTTATGAACCGAGTCTTTAAGGACTATTTGGATGATTTTGTGATAGTGTTCATCGACGATATCCTTATCTATTCACCTAGTGAGATAGAACACGAGAACCACTTGAGGTTGATACTTCAGAGATTACGAGAGAAACAATTGTTTGGGAAATTCAAGAAATGTGAATTTTGGTTACCTAGCATTACTTTTCTTGGTCACGTAATTGATAAGAATGGAGTATCAGTTGATCCTCACAAAGTAGAAGCTGTAGCAAATTGGCAAAGACCGACTTCTGTATCCGAAATTCAAAGTTTCTTGGGATTAGCGGGATATTACCGCCGTTTTATTGAGCATTTCTCAAAGATTTCATTGCCTATGACAAGATTGATGAGGAAGGGAGTTACATTTGAATGGAGTCAGGAATGCGAGGACAATTTTCAAGAATTGAAGTCACGACTGACGAGAGCACCTATTCTGACAAAACCATCTGGAACTGAAGGATTTGTGATCTATAGTGATGCTTCACACAAAGGGTTGGGATGCGTATTGATGCAAGGTGGTAAAGTGATTGCTTATGCTTCTAGACAGTTGAAGACACATGAGATTAATTATCCGACCCATGATCTTGAATTAGCCGCAGTAATTCATGCTTTGAAGATTTGGAGACACTACTTATACGGGGAAAAGTGTGAGATATTCACGGACCACAAGAGTTTGAAATATATTTTTACCCAACGGGATTTGAACATGAGACAACGAAGATGGTTGGAGTTGATGAAGGATTACGATCTTTCGATTGAGTACCATCCGGGGAAAGCGAATGTAGTAGCCGATGCATTAAGCCGGAAGACGCCGAGGAATTTAGCCGACGAGCTAACGCAACAAAAAGAATTGGTAAAAGAAATGGAACGCTTAGAATTGGATGTGATTCCAGGGACCAACGATGGCTTGATGATGGCGATTGTAGCACACCCAGATATTATTAATGAAATCAAGAGGGAACAGTTTCATGATGTTTACTTGTGTAAAATGAGAGACGAGATACCTTTGGGAAAGCGATCTGGTTTGGTTTTGGAACAAGGGATTCTGAAGTTTGGAAATCGGTTATGTGTACCGAATGTGAAAGACATAAAGGAACGACTCTTAGAAGAAGCTCATAGTACGAAATATTCAGTACACCCGGGGAGTAATAAGATGTACAGAAACTTGAGAGAAAACTTTTGGTGGAAGGGTATGAAGCGTGAAGTTGCCAAGTTTGTATCCGAATGTTCGGCATGTCAACAAGTCAAGGCAGAGAGACAAGTACCCGCGGGGTTACTACAACCTTTGCCAGTGTCAAAATGGAAGTGGGATGAGATTACGATGGATTTTGTTTCAGGATTTCCACGATCATGTAACAAGAATGATAAGATTTGGGTTATAGTTGACCGGTTAACAAAGTCAGCTCATTTTCTACCGATCAAGACGACTAAACCGTCTAAGTTAGCAGAATTGTATGTGAAAGAGATTGTAAGACTACATGGAGTCCCAGCTGTGATTATATCCGATCGTGATAGTAGTTTTACGTCAAGGTTTTGGGGAAGTTTGCAAGAAGCTATGGGTACGAAATTGAGTTTCAGTACTGCATTTCATCCTCAGACCGATGGACAGTCAGAGCGCATGATTCAGACGCTAGAAGATATGCTGAGATTGTGTGTATTAGACTTTGGGAGTGATTGGGAGCACCACTTACCATTAATTGAATTTGCGTACAACAACGGATTTCAGTCAAGTATTGGTATGGCACCATATGAAGCTTTATATGGCCGTAAGTGTCGATCACTGGTTTGTTGGACCGAGGTTGGGGAAAGGAAGCTATTAGGACCTGAGTTAATACAGGTGACTACTGAGAAAGTGAAGTTGATTCAAGAGCGACTCAAAGTAGCTCAGAGTCGATATAAGAGTTATACGGATTCTAAACGACGATCGATGAACTTTGAAGTGGGAGATTTCGTATACTTGCGAGTATCGCCTTCAAAAGGCATTGTACGATTCGGGAAGAGGGGAAAGCTCAATCCGAGATTCATAGGACCTTTTGAGATCCTAGAGAGGGTTGGTCCAGTGGCTTATCGACTGGCCTTGTCATCAGAGTTGGAACATGTGCACAATGTGTTTCACGTGTCTATGTTGAGACGTTGTATGACTGACACGAGTAAGATCATTGTACCTGAACCGTTGCAAATTCAGGGGGACTTGACTTATGTGGAACAACCAGTGGAGATTCTAGATCGCAAAGAACAAGTTTTAAGATCTAAGACGATTCCAATGGTAAAAGTGCTATGGAGTAGTCACACGGTGGAAGAGGCTACGTGGGAAAATGAGGAAGACATGAGGAATGAGTATCTGTACTTGTTCGACGCATGAGGTAAAGTTTGGGGACAAACTTCCTTTTTGGAGGGGAGAGTTGTCACACCCGTTCCAGAATTTCATGGTTTTAAAACATGCATCATCGAGTTTTAGAATTATTAATGTTATTAATAATTTGATTGAGTTGAGTTGACGTGAGTCAACGGTGAGGTGTCTAGTGGAGACACGAGGAATTGGTAACACCTGTTGCATTGGCATGATTAAATGACATTTATATGACTTAAATGTTATTTGACTTTATCTGGTATTTTGTGAATAGTAAATTTTACCTGTGTTTGGTAAATTGTAGTAATCTTTGATATTGTTATATATTGATTTGAGAACTATGGTGAGAACGTGAGTGTCACGTTAACTAAAAAAAGGTAGGTTGTGTAGAGATTCCACAGAATCTAGTTTTCAGACGTTATTTTTGGACCCAAACGAAACTTAGTTGGAAACTTTTGAAACTTATAGTTTTCACTTGTAAAGGCATAAAATGGACGTGTGCGAAGTTTCAAGGATTAATTAGAAGATTTGAGAAACTTGCGGGGAGGTAAGCGTAATTCCCATAACTTTTGCCTATATATAGATGAGGATGAGAATTCATTCTCATCCAAATCCAAACATATATCTAGAGAGAGAGGAGAGAGAAAGGAGATTGTTTCTTCGGGCTTTGCGACGCCGTTTGACGACTTTCCGTCCGTCAGATTTTCTCCAGATTTCAGATTTGAACTCGTGGAGGTAAGACCTACGTTTTGGTACTACTTAGGTCATGTTTGGCTAAGTTTTGTAAAAATCTTAATTTTTGGACTTTTGGGAAAAATCAGGTAAAACTTATAGGAATCGTACCAAATTCGAAATCCGACGTTTATTTAGCCCCTAGACGATCCTTCAAAGTTTGAAGAGATTCGCACGAGGTATGAATTCTAGATCTATGAAATATATGGATTTTCATGTTTTGGACATCACTTTTGATATTCTTGGATCCGGGCAAAATTCATGTATTAGCTAGGCCCGTTAATTATGCACGTGAAATTATGATAAAAGCACGTATAACTGTTTATGTGAGCATGTTATGTGTCTACTTGGGTCAAAGGGGAGTTTGGTGCAAATTCATTCGGAGTAAGCTCCTCGAACCTTGAGGATTGTGATCTTGTTGGAATTGGAATTTGTGGTGGTGTCTGGATTGGAGGTGGGCCCAACCAGTACACGGTACCTGGTATGGAGGAAGGCCCAACCAGTGTACGAGATGCGTGGGAGAGGTGGGCCTCCTACGGCATCGACCGGATGAATGCGTACCACTCACCCCAGAGACTATTTCTATGTGTTTTAGATGCTTAAACCATGAATTGTCATATAAGCATACATTTAGAATTGTACGCTCAGCATATAGCTGAGCAGTGGAGATGTACTCCATTGCAGGTAAGAAGAAAGACAAGAAGAAGCGCGATGAGTGAGGCCGATGAACGCCGGGGATAACACTTGTTTATATTTTGTTTAAAATCCTAAATTTGTGTAAGGATTGGTAATATGTTGTAATAGAACCATAGATTAATTCTATAGTATTGTAATCGTGTAATTGAACATCTGTAGTTATGTTTTAATGCGTTAAATCAGTTATGGTTGTACCTACGGTGGGTGTTGAAAGGCATGAGTTGTGAATATTTCAATACAGGGCTGTTAGCAGGGGAGTAGTCGACTGAACCCCTGATCAGTCGACTGGACCTCGTAGGATTGAGGTACTGTAAGGAATATGAGAGAAACAGTCGACTGGACCCCTTGGACAGTCGACTGAAGACTGTTTATTTTAGCTACTGCTTCCACTCATTGAAAAGCAGTCGACTGGATCCCCAAATCAGTCGACTGGATCTCTTTGCAATATGATACATTTTGGGTGCTGCTTAACTCAGTCGACGGAGCAGTCGACTGGACCCTAGTGCAGTCGACTGGGCAGTCGACTGAACCTCTGTTTTCAAAACTATTTTCTTTGAATGTGTTTTCAATGGCCAAAACTTTTTATAACTCTGATTTCAATGTATCTTACAAACACAGAGGGGAACGTTTCCTAAGTTTTAAATTACCAGGGTTGTTTTATAGAAGTTCTTTCCGCTGCGTATTATTAGATGATGTTTGGTTGAGCCTTGGTGGCGTGCCACGTGTCCTATTTCCACGCGTAGTGGGATGGGTCGTGTCACATACATCTGGGGAAATCTTCTAAATTTGAAGTCTTCATTGTCAAAAATGGTATTTTTTCAGTTGCTTCTGTTATTCTCTTCTCCTGAATCACTTTCTATGCAACGATTGCTTTCTATGACCTGTAAAATAATGTAAAAACACATGTTTGAGTCTTAACATCATAGAAAACACTTAATCATTTATATGCATCTAAATCTAAGGACTTAAGGGATAAAAGTATGCATAAAAGACCATATAATACGCTATGAATATGCATTTTTCACTTCTAATCACACCCCCCAACTAGCTCATTGCTAGTCCCTAGCAATGAAGCGAACTACAGTAATGTTTATTTATACTCTAAGAATTGAAACAAAAGAAATTAAAATCCTAACTCACTTTTGCAAGAATCGCGATTGTATTAGCGTATGCAACAAGCCTTTCAACCCCTAGGTTCCCCTTAGTGGACGAGTATTGTCTCGTGAGGGTTCGCAATGAATCTACCCACAAAATTCATATTTATGGTAATGGTTCTCATTTAAATGTTTTCAAGAAAATTTTCCCTCTCATTTAGCAATGTGGTTATGCTCAACAATCAAATAAATAATGAATCTCTTTAGTATGCCATAGTCATGCAGCATACACATTATAGTTAATCTACTATCAAAGTCATTAGAATATTTCATACCTATTAATCTTCAAGTGTGTGTGTGAATGGACAACCAAAATACAAAACTTTAATTTCAAAGCTGACATAACCTAAGATACTATCAAGACATTCATTTTGACTCAACTCTCACCAGAATTACACTCTCAAGATAAAGCCACTCTGAATTAGGTGTAATAATTATCACTCATGATATGGAAGCTATAAAGAGTAAATGTAAATCGAATCTAATGCTTCTCATATCTAAATTAAAAAAATGAACATTTCAGTGCACAAAGTCTCATAAAAGGATACTTTTCACTAGAAGAGCGAGATACCATGGAGAATTATCTCATTACCTTAACTTCAAATCCAATTTACTTAAAATCACCAGGACTTTGAAAAAGAGGTGTTCGATTAAGAAAAAAGAGGCTCGTGATATTCAACTGGGTTAAAGGATGTGATTGGAATATCTACTACAACTTTTCAAACTTTCCCACATCAGCAATCCCTCTCTTCTTTTTTTTTTTTAATTTTCATTTTCCACTCTTTTAACTCTGCCTGGGTTGTTTCAACACTGCCAATCCCAAGCCCGGATAAAAGAGGAGGGTTAGTGCATTAGGTAGCTCGATAGCCAGCAAGTAAAAAAAATCGTCGGATCCTTATGATATGAATCCAAATATGAATACTTGTGTAAATGCTAGGGCGTTCCCTTTAAGCGACGCGTTGCGCCTGCCTTTGGGTGTTTCGAAAAATGTGCAAGGGGCGCCGCATCGATGCCTGGGTGCGGTGTTAAATAAGCAAGGGTTCCCGTGCTCATCTGGGCCACTGCGGGTAAAGAAGCTAGTCCAGAACTATAGGCTTAGGTTAGCAACTTGGAATATAGAAACCTTAACATGTAAAGCTATGGAACTAGTAGACACTATGATTAGAAAGAATGTTAATGTAGTATGTTTACAAGAAACAAAGTGTGTTGGAAAGAAAGCTAAGGAGGTAGAAAAGACCGGATATAAGATATTCTATACAGGAAACGATAGGCATAGAAATGGTGTCGGAATCGTGGTTGACAAGAACTTCAAGGATAAAGTTGTGACACTCATGAAGAAAGGAGACAGAATATTGCTTATCAAACTGGTAGTTGGAGTGGATATAATTAATGTGATTAGGGCATACGCGCCCCAAGTAGGATTGGATGATCACACTAAAAGACAATTCTAGGATGAGTTGGACGCTTTAATGCAAGAAATACTGGGAGGAGAGAAGATAATTACAGGTGGAGATTTTAATGGCCATGTAAGATAGAACTGGATATGAGAGGGTGCATGGGGGGTATGGTTTTGGAGATCAGAATGAGGCAGGGGTGAGTATTTTAGATTTCGCAGTAGCATATGACCTTGTAGTAGCAAACACCTTTTTCAAAAAGAGGGAAGAACACTTGATAACCTTTAAGAGTGGATCTATTAGAAGCTAGATTGATTTGTTCCTTGTGAGAAAGGCAGACCGCTTAGTATGTAAAGACTGTAAGGTCATCCCAAGAGAGAGTTTAACATCTCAACATAGACTTACTATTTTAGATATCCATATAAAAGGACAATGTCATACTAGAAAAGACCCTATAAAGGCGAGAAACTAGCAATATTCTAAGAGAGAATGTATATAGAAGCACCTTGGAATTTGGAAGATGGAAGCAATACTATGTGGGAAAAAATGGCAGGGTGCATCACGAGAATATCGAAGGAGGTCCTCGGAGAGTCGAAGGGAAGAGGGTTAGCTTCTAAAGATACTTGGTGGTGGAATGAAGAGGTACAAGCTGCAGTAACAACAAAAAAGGATTGCTTTAAGAAGTGGCAAAATGATAGAAGTGAGGAACACTTCAAAAGCTATAAATGTGCAAATAAGGAGGTTAAAAGGACAGTTAGAATTGCTAAAATGGAAGCCTATGAAGCCTTCTACACCAAACTAGACACTAGAGAGGGAGAAAAATGTATTTATAAGCTTGCTAAGTCGAGAGAAAGGAAAACAAGAGACATTAATCAGGTTAAGTGTATAAAAAGCGATGACTCTAGGGTATTAGTGAACGACGAAGAGATTAAGGAAAGGTGGAAGAGCTATTTTGAGAAGTTGCTGAATGAAAAACATATGGATAATACAATGGAAGAAGAAACTGGAAGTTACGATGAAACTAGAGAATACAGATTCTATCGGAGAATAAGGAAGTTTGAGGTGGAATTTGCTTTGAAGAAGATGAAACCCAACATGGCCTTAGGACCAGATGGGATCCCCATTGAGGTTTGGAAATGCTTAGGAGATGTGGGGGCATCTTGGCTTAAAAAAGTTTTTAATAGGATTTTAATGATTAGAAAAATGCCTGATGAGTGGAGGAAGAGCATCCTAGTGCCTATATAAGAGTAAAGGAGATGTACAACAATGCAACAACTATAGAGGTATTAAGTTGATGAGCTATACTACGAAGCTATGGGAAAGAGTGATGGAGCATCACTTAAGAGGCGAAACATCAGTGTCAGAAAATCATTTTGGATTTATGCCTGGGAGATCAACTATGGAAGCAATTTATTTACTTAGAAGACTAATGGAAAAGTATAGAGAGAAGAAAAAAGATCTACATATGGTTTTTATTGACTTAGAGAAAGTTTATGATAGAGTGCCTAGAGATTTAATTTGGTGGGTGCTAGAGAAGAAAAGAGTGACCAAGGGTTATATTGACGTGGTGAAGGATATGTATGATGAAGCGGTTACTACAATTAGATCACCAGCCGGAGAAACAAGCAAATTCCCAATTATCGTAGGCCTGCACCAAGGGTCAGCCTTGAGCCCTAATTATAGATGAATTGACTAGACACATTCAAGTTGAGGTCCCATGGTGTATGTTGTTCGCAGGTGATATTGTTTTGGGTGATGAGACTAAAAGGAGACTCAACACTAAACTAGAAGCTTGGATAGAAGCACTGGAGACTAAGGGGCTAAAGATAAGTAGGATGAAAATAGAATACATGGAATGTACTTTTAGCAACAGTGGAAGTAGAGACAACGAAGCAGTGAAGATCGAAGATCAGAAGATCCCAAAGAGGGAACACTTTCGCTATCTAAGTTCAATGATCAGTAGAGACGGAGAGATTGGTGATGACGTGACCCATAGAATTAAAGTGGGCTGGCTTAAGTGGATGAGTGCTTCTGGAGTATTATGTGATTGGAGAATACCAGCAAAATTGAAAGGAAAATTTTATAGGACAGCTATTAGGCCAGCTATGCTCTACGGGACAGAGTGTTGGGCAACTAAGAAACAACACATTAGCAAAGTGAGTGTAGCGGAGATGAGGATGCTAAGATGGATGTGTGGTAAGACTAGGAAAGATCGAATTAGAAATGAGTACATCCGAGAGACTGTAGGAGTGAGACATATTGAGGATAAGTTGAAGGAGAATAGACTTAGATGGTTCGGCCATGTGCAAGACCTGTAGATGCACTTGTGCGAAAGAGTGATAAGATCGTAGTGCCTGGAATGGTTAGAGGGAGAGACAGACCTAGACTGACTTGGGAATATATAGTGCAACAAGATATGAATATACATATATATATATATATAATTTAAATGAGCATATAGCTCTTGATCGTGCAGAATGGAGAAAAATGATTCATACAGCCGACCCCAATTGATGGGGACACAAGGCTTGGTTTGGTTTGGTTTGGTTTGGTTTTATTTTGCACTCTTCTTTTTATCAACTTTTTTTTTTCGGTAACCATTGGCATTTTTTTTCTCTTTTTCATGCTTGTTTTTTTGTTTTTGTTTATTTTGTTTTTTTTTTTTTCATGTTTTTCTTTTTCTTTTTTATTTCTTTTTCTTTGCCAACTTTCCTCATTCACACTAACACTTCTTGTCAATACAACACATCCCAATCATACCTAAATAAAGAACTAAGGCTTGAACTCCTAATTTGGAGTTAGGTATAGACTTTAGGTTTGTGAAAACAAGGCAACTATGATAAACACTAAAAAGGTGAAATAAAGGAACATCATAGAGGTAGGCCAAGGCTGTATTATGATGTATGGTCAAAAGGTGGCCTAAATCATCTTCTAAGTTAATAGGATAATTCATTTCAGTAAATTCAAGAACTCTAAATTTGGGTAAATCCTGAACATTCTCTTCTAGTGATCTGTCAAAATGAAGAAGAAAAATGCGACTTTCAACGAATTACAACGCTTTTCAAAATGTAAGAGTAATTTATAAAACCCTCAAAAATAAAGAATGGCACAAAATCTCACTTGGGTTATTAGTCTTCACTACAGTCTCTCAAGACACTTAAGCTATGCTTACTAATCCATTGTAGCTAAGTACAAGGTTGTCACAACGTGCTCACAGTTGTTTGAAGATTAAAACGCATAAAGCATACTATAACTAAGATAGTAAATAAATTATCATAGTATATCACATACTCATAGCATACAGAAAATAACACTAATGCATCATAACTAACTACAGTTACTAAGAGAGAAATACAAGAACCATTTTGTTATATTTTATAAAAATTTAAAAAATTTTGCAATTTTTAATTTACTGAGTTAGATGTTGCTAAGCAGGTATATGACACTAAAGCACAACAAAAAGATATGTGGCATGCAATGACTCTCCCCCCCCCCCAACTAAAACTAAACATTGTCCTCAATGTTCTAAACTAAGCACATAGACATGTAAAGTAAAGCGAGAGAAGGAATGATGTTACCTCGAGGTGTTGATATCCAAATTGTATTTATTTATTTGTTTATTTTTAGATACCTGCAAAAGCATGAGTAGCAACAAGGAAAAATAGAGAATATAATACAACTACTTAGTAAATAAATTCGGTTAATCAAGATTTTTATCATAAAGTAATAATCGAAATTTTTTAGGATCTTCCCAGTGAAATAATTTAGCAGAGAGAAGAATGTTGGGATCCACATAAAAATGCAACTCCCCCCAACTAATGTCAGGCTCAAGGTCAGAGGAGATGATGCAAAACCTATGGCCTCCAAATTTTGGTTGGACAGTTATAAGAGATATACCACACTTTTTAGGAATTATATGCAATAAATGATCTTTGGTGTTGGCAATTCCTATAATAACCTCTATTTTAATACAAGGAGGTGGCCACGGTTCGATAAAAGGGACAGGGTCTAAGTGATGTTCTAATTTAGCTTCCTTACCCTCCTCTTGTCCTAGAACATAATCTATGGAAATATGATCATATGAATTGGATTTCTGTTCTATGTAAATAGTTTTGGACTAAACTTGGATAAAACTATTTATTTGGGTCTCAATATCATTATTACTCAAGAAGGTCAAGCAGTCTAGCAGATTACTAGCTTCTTATTGAAGTTTAAGATCATCTAATGTGGGCCCAAAAGTTTCTAAGTCCTCTCTCACAAAATTTTGAAATTTAAAATTTGGTGATTTACATATGTTAGAATCCTTACCATCATCTTCTACAATACATTCTTTTTGTTCAATATTAGGGTACACATGATTTTCAAGCTCAGGATGAGAGCTTTGATTGATAGAGAGGATAGGTGATGGGCAACTTAGTGACACCACCTCTTCGGCCGAAAGAGGTGAGGGTTCAAGAATATCATAAGAATCTAAATCGAATTTAGAATTTTTAATTACGTCCTCCCTAGGATCACTATCAAAGTTAGGGAGAGAGTCAACATGGGACTCCTCATTTCCTAGTTACGGGTAATCACCTAAACTCTCATTATCTTTTAAATCCTCATTCTCATCCATGTAACTCTCCTCACTATACATGTCATCTATTGAGTTGCTCTGGACAAAGAGATTGTGCAATTTTATCCAGGCAGTGAAGGAGTTGATGTCTGGGGTTGTATATTGAGGAGAAGATGGTTCTACAACTTCATGTTCAATGGTTTGGTTTTGGAGTTTGTTGGATTATCACTTTCTCGAATGAGTTGTTAACCTCATTCGGTATGAACCCATCATTGTCCTCTAATTCCATTCCAGTGTTATTGTCTTGAAATTCGAGTTGTAATGTTGAAGAACTGGTGTCATCTTCTAAAGGTTAGCTAGCATATGCTTGTTGATATCTAGTTTCTAATTTATCAAGTGCACTTTCTAGCCTTTTCATTTCACTAAGCAGCAATTTTAACATACCATTATCCTCAACCGCACTATTCTCCACATTATAACTATACGAAGTTTCACCCCATTGTGGTTGGTAGTAATTTCCATCCCATTTTGTTTGTGGACAAGACTAGCCAGAAGGAAAGTCTTGGTGCATTTGATAATCGTGAGAACTACTACTATATCCTACACTATTATCTTGGTTATATCCCCATTGCCAATGATAGAACTCTCCATGTGGAGGTTCTTGATATGTAGTAACCCATATTTTCATGTTTAAATTGACGATTTAGACTTCGTGTGCGATTTTAGCGAAAATTGGTCACAGGGGTATTTTGGTCATTTTTTCAATTTATAAGTCATGAACTGAAAATATAATTTTTTTGGGAAATGTTGCGTGAGATTTAATGATTTGGTATTCGTGTTTGAAGTTATGATTTTTCGATCTCCGTTTAGAAGATATATCAGTTTCAGTACTTTTCACATTTAGTTGAATCCTAACTAACCTAGTTCAAATCCAACCGACTTGGGGACCAAGCAAAATATTTAGTTGCTACCTAACCTAAATGATCTTGACCATCAAATAGACTACCTAACCTAAATGATCTTGACCACCAAATACACTACCTAACTTAAGCTAACCAATCATGGCCATCCAATTCATTTTAGCCACCAAGAAGCTTAGTCTTTAAATATGGATGATATGCTTCATTATTTTTACACCAAATTTCATAGAGGTCAAACAGAATTTCTAAGAGAAAGTTAGTGGAAGAAGAAGAAGAGGAGTGTTTGGGAGTTGCTCAACATCATTTATAATTACCGGGTTGTGTACAATATGCTTACTAAATTCTCCGGAGTATTTATATGTTATCTCTACTTGTACTCTTTTTGCAGTTATGTTGTGCTTTCATTTGGAATCCGTAAGTATGTGTTTATTGCTAAGTGCTATGGGACTAAAGGGTCATAAGCAAGGAGCACCTACCAATAGTCCAACAGGCCTCAGGGACCGACGTACTGGAGACGGGTGAGGTGAGGTGAGGTGAGGTGTCTCTTGCTATGTGGCCAAGAAGAACCTGGTATGATGCTATAAGTATGGGCGTTTGGGAGTGTGAGCAGTTGGGTTGTGAGACTGGTCAATTGATTTGATGTCGTTCTATTTATTTGATTGTCTTTATCCTTTTGAGCCTTTATTATTCCTGTCATATTGTATACTTTCCGGTGTGGTTTTTAGATGCAGGTAGTGTTGGTAACCGAAGCTTGGAAGGGAGATAAGGCTAAGGATTATATAGGAGATCCGTGGAGAATATGGACCTGTTGGGAGTTTTAAAGAAATATTGTACTTTTATTTTAAAGAATCAAAGTGTAATTCATTTAAATTTTCAATGGAAATAGGCTTTATTTTTGTAGGGCGTCACAAATGGTATCAGAGCCTGTCCCTAGCCGGAAGTGTAGGACTAAGTCAAGGTCGAATAGTCTATATCGCCTGGGAGGAGTCAGAGAAGGTAGAAAAAAATATTTGTTGTACAAAACAAAATATATCATATTTATTTTAAACTTGTTTTAAGAAATTTATGAAATTATTTACAAAATACTTTTATCTCTAGATTTCGGGACGTAATCTCTGTTAAGGAGGGTAGATTGTAGTAACCCGTATTTTCATGTTTAAATTGACGATTTAGAATTCGTGTGCGATTTTAGCGAAAATTGGTCACAGGGGTATTTTGGTCATTTTTTTCAATTTATAAGTCATGAACTGAAAATATTATTTTTTGGGAAAAGTTGCGTGAGATTAAGGCTTGGTTTGGCCCCCATGTGGCTTTTTAAAAGGAGCTTATGAAATTTATTACTAAGTTCTTTGATAATTTTATACAAGTGGCACACTACTCTTCAAAAAGACATCATGAAACCAAAAGGCAACCTTGGGCTTTTAAAAGCTCCCTCCAAAAAGCCCCAAGTTCAATTTTTGCAAAGCTCATAAACTAGTTACCAAATGAATTAACATTAAATTGTGCTTTAAAAAAGGAGAAGCACCACATGGGGGCCAAACTAAGCCTAATTGATTTTGTATTTGTGTTGGAAGTTATGATTTTTCGATCTCTGTTTAGAAGATATATCAGTTTCAGTACTTTTCACATTTAGTTGAATCCTAACTAAACTAGTTCAAATCCAACCGACTTGGGGACCAAGAAAAATATTTAGTTGCTACCTAACCTAAATGATCTCGACCATCAAATAGACTACCTAACCTAAATGATCTTGACAACCAAATACACTACCTAACCTAAGCTAACCAATCATAGCCATCCAATACATTTTAGCCACCAAGAAACTTAGTCTATAAATATGGATGATATGCTTCATTACTTTTACACCAAATTTTATAGAGGTCAAACAGAATTTCTAAGAGAAAGTTAGTGGAAGAAGAAAAAGAGAAGTGTTTGGGAGTTGCTCAACATCATTTATAGGTATCGGGTTGTGTACAATATGCTTTCTAAATTCTTCGGAGTATTTATTTGTTATCTTTACTTGTACTCTTTTTGCAATTATGTTGTGCTTTCATTTGGAATCAGTGAGTATGTGTTTATTGTTAAGTGCTATGGGACTAAAGTGTCATGAGCAAGGAGCACCTACCAATAGTCCAACAGGCCTCAGGGACCGACGTACTGGAGACGTGTGAGGTGAGGTGAGGTGTATCTTGCTATGTGACCAAGAAGAACATGGTATGATGCTATTGACATGGGCATTTGGGTAGTGTGAGCAGTTGGGTTGTGAGACTGGTCAATTGATTTGATTGTCTTTATCCTTTTGAGCCTTTAATATTCCTGTCATATTGTATACTTCCCGGTGTGATTTTTAGATGCAGGTAGTGTCGGTAACCGAAGCTTGGAAGGGAGATAAGGCTAAGGATGATATAGGAGATCCGTGAAGAATATGGACTTGTTGGGAGTTTTAAAGAAATATTGTACTTTTATTTTAAAGAATCAAAGTGTAATTCATTTAATTTTTTTAATAGAAATACGCTTTATTTTTGCGGGGCGTCACATGATACGTTTGATAATATGAGGGACTACCACTATTGTCTTCCCATTGTGGTGGTTGGTAGCCCTCATGTTGATAATCTGCGTCATATGTGGGTGCTTGCCAACTTTGGGGATAGTTTTCATTACCTAAGGTGTGCATATTCGTGGTGTTTTTGTTATATGGAGGGTAATATGGATAAGACATGTTTACCCAAAAATTTTAAACAATGGAATATTATTTATTTAATTAATATTTTTTTTCTTGTGAGAGAAAAAGTCCAAGGTTTTTATTTTTTTATTTTTTTATTACTAAGTAAGAAAATTTGGAGATAACTTAGTAAAATCCTAACCTAGTTGCCTTCCCCGTCAATAGCGCCAAAAACATGACACGATATTAATTTGTGTGCTCTTGTGCAACATCCAAGTGTAGATGATCGTGCAAGTAATACTGGATAAGTCCAGGTCGATCCCACAGGGAAGGAATAGGGAGAGAGTATACAAAGTTACAACCTAAAGAAAAAGAAAATATCAATATACAGGTGGAGGTTCTAATGAATCCTAATCAATTAAATTAAACTAAATAATAAACTAAAGTATAATGAAACATAACTAATTAAACATATAAATTAAAGGTGTTAGAAATATGTGAATCCACATTGATCCTAACCATCTACCATGCATACTCATTAATGTTCTATGGAGTTCATCCCTCTTCAGTATTTCGTATTTTTCTAAAGATAAAGATTCAATAGTTCTTTCATGACCAGGACTATATCATCCCAAGTGATTTAAAATACTAGGAAGACGGTTTAAAACAATGGTTATTACTTACACTCTAAATGGTATTAGCATTTAAAGTGGTTTTCAAAAGTCATTGAAGAAAATAGCCTTAAGGCTTTAAGTTCTAAAAACTGCTGTGACAAACTAAGCTTATAGGGACAATTTGATGACAGATATCTAATATAAAAAGTCATGGAATACTTAAAAGAATCATCTCAGGAAAGCATCATCCTTCAATCGATCGAAATGTCTTCGATCGCTTGTGTAACGCCCTGTATTTTATTATCATTAATAAATAAATATTGCGTTTCATTTCCATGAGTATTTTAATTTAATTTCTCTTTGTAATAATTATCTGGGGTCAAACTGTAATTTCCAAAATATTTTCTATGGTTTCAAAATCGATATCTATATTTTTGTATAAACCGGGAATTTATTTCCTACGCTAATATGATTTCTGTATTTTTATATCAACCGTAAAATACCAGTTTATGTTTTAATCTGTGCCTATACCGCGTCTTGGGTGTGGGAGCACGTGAGCTCAACCACACCGTGCGATTTCCGGTACTTTCTTGGAGCCCAAAACACATACGTTATATATGTGTGTGGTATCTCTCTCTCACAGTGTCTCTCATATCTCCCTCTCAAACTCTCTGCTTCTCTCATTCTCTCTCAATCTCTCTCAATTCTCTCAAGAACATAACATACACACAGATTATATATTATATACACACACATAACACACTTACATAGTCATATATATATATTTTGGGATACCAAAATCAAGAGAACGGAGGAGAAATTTTCTAACGACGGATTCAAACGGCAGAAGTTCTCGGCCTCTAATTCTCTGTGTAATCACTTCGGTGAGTATTATAAACTCACTCTCAACGTATATATAGGTATAATTCAGTGTATATATGTGTGTATATGGGTATACATATAGATACACCATTGAAGCTTGAAATTGGAGTTTTGTAAATCTTAACCAAAATGAAATTTATGAATTGGGAATGGAAGATCTTGGTCCCAATAAGCTGTGGTTCGAATCCTACGCAATAATTCATCTGTATCGCGACGAACGGTTGATTTAAAGTTTTGACACTCTAACTTTAATCGCGAATATTTAGAGATATAATCCGTGTTAGTTAAAATTGATCGCGTATTCTTAATCTACGCTGAAAACTGAAGAGATTCATATATTACATGTCCTGGTACGAACAGAAAACAAAAATGGGTAAAATTCAGTTTGAAAACCAGAAACAGGGGAAAAACGAAGAAGATGACATTCTGCAAGAACTCGCGCGCGCGACCCGCTCGCGCGAGGCTCGCTCGCGCGGCCCGCTCGCGCGGACCGTCCCTCCCCTTCGCGCGCGCGACCCGCTCGCGCGATCCGGCCTTCCCCTTCGCTCGCGCGACCCGCGCGCGCGACATCACCTCTCCCTCGCTCGCGCGATCCGCTCGCGCGAGGTGGCCGTTTTGGGCAGTTTATGTATTTTTGTCTAAGGGAATGTTTGGAAAATGTTTTGGGAAATTTCAAGGAACTGTTTGGCAAATATACTATTTTAAAGGCTCACTGTTAGAAATTGGACTTGAAAGAATGTTTAAGACCGAAATTTATGCTCGTACGATTATCCGGCTTTGTGATTTATTAATGGTGTTATTTATGAAACATTGACATACATATTAGGGTTGAGGTTGTGTCAACATGCATGTGTGTGAGAAAGCGTGAAAAGAGTACAGGGTGGCAGTCTGGTGTGCGACCTCAATATCGATCGGATAGTATTCCTGGTATTGGAGGCGACAGTGTTGTGTACGACTTAGATATCGATCGGATAGTATTCCTGGTATCTAAGGCGCGCATTTCGGATATTGATCGGATAGTATTCCTGATATCCGAAGCGATGGTGATAGTGTGGTGTACGGCTTAGATATCGATCGGATATTATTCCTGGTATCTAAGGCGCTTGTTTCGAATATTGATCGGATATTATTCCTGGTATCCGAAATGATGGTATTGAGTGTGGCTTAGATATCGATCGGATATTATTCCTGGTATCTGAAGCGATAGTTTGGTGTGCTGTTTTGGATATCGATCGGATAGTATTCCTGGTATCTGAGATAATAGTTTGGTTGTGTTGAGTTTTGTTGAGAGAAAAGAGTCAGAAAGATGAGATATTACATTGTTCATGCATGGTCGCATATTTATTGCTTTCTTTATTCCCCCGTGACTTATGTTGGAATTGGAACCTTGAATCTATTGTTTTTAAAATTAAATTGCACCGTTGTTTATATGCTTATATATATACATTGCGAGCACTTGTTTATTTTGCTCACCAGCTTTCATAAGCTGACGGCGTTGATGCGTCCTGGACTGTATGTCCAGATTTTCAGGGTCAGGAGCAGCAGGGTATTTTGACTATGCTACTTAGAGTCAGGAGACTTTCCAGGAGGTTGCTTTATATTTCCTATGTCTTTTAATTTGGTTTTGTAATAAACTAGCTTTAGACATTTGAATAAGGCGTTTTGTACCTAAGTTTATGACTGCTGTAATAGTTTAGTAAGTTTTTATTTCGGAGCTTATGTTTTGTTAGTATCCTTTGCTCTAGAAATGTTTGTTAAGTTATTTGTTGCAGGGACAATTGGTCATACTCACTTGTCACGACCTACGAGTCCATAAAGGAAATTAAATGCTTTCCTGTATTATGCTACGTCGGGGCGTGACAGCTTGACTATGGCTCTGGTTCGATCGATCGAAATATCTTCGATCGATCGAGACTAAGGTTTCAAAATATTGCATGGCAAAGGCTGGGAATCAATGATTCATCACATATTCCCAATGTCTAAACTACGGTAACATAAATAAACTAGTGCAGAAATAGTAAAACATAACAATCATAACTACTAGATTAATAAACAATGCAATAAGGGTAAAGGAAAAGAAAAACCTAGAATAAATCTAAATATAACTTGAAATAAACTTGAAACAAACTTGAATCTTGAATCTACAATGGAAAAGGAGGAAGAAAACATCAAACTAAACTAATCTACTCGTAAACTAACCCTAAACTACCCTTAAATTGCTATTTTTCACGTTCTAGAGCATCCTCCCTTCGTGTGGTATCAAAACGACTTATTTATAGGATTCCTGCAGAGTTTACACAACTTTTGGGAGAAAATAGGGCTCAAGAAATCAAGCTTAGTTTGATCGATCGAACTCTCAAGCGCTTGAACTCTCCTCAAGTCCTTGAACTTCTCTGATTTTGACAACTCTACGCACCGATGGGAGAATGGCCATAACTTTTCACTCGGACCTCGGATTGACCTCCCATTTGTGGCCACGTGACCATAACTCAAAGATCTACATTTCATACTTTAGGAAAAATCTTCCAAATCTGAACTCTTCATTGTCAAAAATGGCATTTTCTCAGCTGCTTTTGTTGTTCTCTTCTCCAGAATCACTTTCTATGCAACGATTGCTTTCTATGACCAGTAAAATAATGTAAAAACACATGTTTGAGTCTCAACATAATAGAAAACACTTAATCATTTATATGTATCAAAATCTATGTACTTGGGGATAAAAGTATGCATAAAAGACCATATAATACACTATGAATATGCACTTTTCACCTCTAATCAATGGGGATGAATCATGATGAATGTTGTGGTACGTGTACGATTGACTAAGTCAATTTTGGATCACAATGTTATTTGTTACGATAGATATTGAGGTAATTATGTTGTGAAAGAGATAAAAGTGTAATGTGAGATTTCAAAATAATTGTTTTAAAAAACATGAATGAGAAATGTATTTAATTTTGTTAAAAGTTTTAAATCAAAATTTTAAGGTGTAATCTTCTACATTAATCGATGGTAGTTTGAGTACGGAATTGGAGAAATAAATGACAAGTGTGTTTAACTATTCGAGACATCAAGTGGGCTCGGAGAAGTAGAATAATATGAAATTGTCAGTGGGGAATTTAGATAGTATATTATGAAGCATGTATGATTGGAAGTATAATACAAGGTTAGATTAAATCGAAATAGAATTTGATAAGGAATGAAAGTCATTTGAAAACGTGTTATCGTTCTACAAGTATTCCACGATTAACAGGATATGGGATTGAATCTATGGTATATGAAATAGTTGGCTAAGGCATTGACTTATCGACATATTATGTATTTATGACAGTACTCAGCTTTAGTTTACTTCGAGATGAAGAATTGTGTATGGTGTCTAACCAGTTAAGACGTGTTAGAAACGACTTTTAGTTTAAAAAAAAAAACAAGATAGGTGAATGGGAGATGAATTGTTTCCTTTATTTTGAGTATTGTGATGATACTTTTGAGTTTCAGAAAAGATATGTGGCGAGTACAATGAAAGCATGTGTTAGTTGATGTTGTGATGTCGCGATGGGATTGAATGTCAGGTGTGACTATTGCGTATGATCTACTTAGGTATGGATGTCCGTACTTATCGAGGTGCTTCGATGCATTACTAGAATGCAGTTTGAATCTTCAATCAGATTGAGACGGGAGGGGGGGGGGGGGGGGGGGGGGGGGGGGGCGCTCTAAGGATTTATTTTCCTTTAGAGCTTGAGGATTTATTTTTCTCGTGAGATTATGATATCTCAGCAGAGATGGGTGGTTTGTGGTGAGACAAACGTTGGAAGTATTTATGTGAAGTCATTATGAATTGATAAGATGGTATAAGTTTGGGGAGAAACTTCTTTTTGGAGGGGAGAGTTGTTACACCCGTCCCGGGAAAATACATTCTTTTTAAATGCATAAGCGAAGTTTTAGAAATTATTATTGTTGATTAATAATTGAGATAGAGTTGACTGTGGGTCAACAGTGAGTCTCAATTGAGGACACGGGAACATGGAAAATCATGAGGAATTGGATTGACTTAATGACATTTATATGATTTAAATGTTATTTGATTTTATCTGGTATATGCGAATAGTGCAATATACCTGTGTTGTGTACTTTTCAGATAGTTTGATCTTGTTAGAGATCATTTTGAACAAATTAGAGATAGCGAATGTAATACGTTACATAAAAGGTAGGTTGTCTAGAAATTCCACGAAAATAGTTTTCGGAACGTAATTACGATGACAAACAGAACTTAGTCGAAAACTTTTATAATTTATAGTTTTCACTCGTGAAGTAATGATTTAGACGTGTAAGACGTTTCGAGGGATAATTAGAAGTTTTGAAAAACTCGTGGGATTGTAAACGTAATTTTTTTAGAATAATGTCTATATATAGTAAGCCAAGATATTTTCATTTGTCAATTTCTAAAAAGCTAAATCAAGAAAGGTGATTTTTGCTTAGAGCTTCTTGGCGCAAATCGACGGACTTCTGCCCATTTGTTTTTCACCAAATTTTATATTTGGATTCCCCGAGGTAAGGCCTATGTTTTGATAGTCATTAGTCCACATTTGGTTAAGTTTTTATAAATTTCTAAATCTAGAAATTTGGGGAAAACGCATGTAAACTTGTAGGTTTTGCGTAGGATCGGAGATCCGACGTTTAATCGGGCTAATAGTACTTTCCTCAAAGTTATAGACGATAGCTCGAGGTATAGATTCTGAACCTATGTAATATAGACAATTTTGGGTGTTTTGAACATTGTGTATGAAATTGTGATCCAGGCAAAAATCATCTATTAAAGTAGGCCCATAAATTTTAGCAAGTACGTATAGAAAAGCATGGTGATATGATTATGTGAGTATGCTAAATGTCTATGTGAGTCAAAGGGGAGTTTGGTATAATTTTATGTCGGTGCACGTCTCTCGATGTTTGAGGGTTTATAGTAGTGACAACTACTTGCTCGTTATGGGAAGTGGCCAACCAAAGCAGATGGATGCATTGGTTGAGTGATCTTTGGCTAACCATTGGCGTCGCGATTTAAGATTTAAGACTTGCCGATATACTGGATGAATACATCTCTCTTCCCAGACTAAATTATGTGATTTGGATGTTTTAAGCATGAATTTCCATATATGCATTTGTTTAGAATTGTACACTCAGCATATAGCTGAGCAATGGAGATTTACTCCATTACAGGTATGAAGAAAGGTAAGATGGAATGCGAGGGATGAGGCCTTTGGGATCATTCGGAAGAATTGGGGTATAGATTCATGTAACACTCAGTATATAGTTGAGCAATGGAGATTTACTCCATTGCAGGTATGAAGAAAGGCAAGATGGAAATGTGAGGGATGAGGCCGTTGGGATCATTCGGAGGAATTGGGGTATAGATTCTTGTAACCGAATCGTAGAAGCTCTGGATCATTATTGGGTTGATGTAACACTTTTTTGAAAACTTTTTAAGTTGGTTGGAAGCGACTCGGAATTCTTGAGTTCACAACTTGATGTTTAACTCGTTTAATTTCATGTTTTATGAATTTGTTGTAGCACTTATGAGATTTGATCCAATCGGACTCTTAACTTAAATAGTTAACGTTTTCCAAACTTAGGCAAGTTGATATACTTATCCTAATAACTTTGGTAAAGGTTAAAAGGATTGGAATATGTTTTAAGTGTTGTAATATGTGAAGGTTGGGTGATGCTTTAGCAAAATTTTGTTGCTAGAGGGAATTCTGCTAAAGGGTCGTTCGACCGGTCGAAGGGGGTCGTTCGACCGGTCGAAATGATCCCTGCATGAAATCTTTTTCTACCATTTTCGGAAATAATTTAAATATTTTGAATGGTTCTTAGGGTTCCTTTGGGACCCCTTTTAACATATATTCATTCGGTTCAAAATATAATTACGTTTTTAATTTTATACGGATTTTACAACTCGAAGGGTGTCGTTTCCAAAAGTTTTAAATACTCAAGGTTGTTTTAAGTTTTCTTTTCCGCTGCTATAATCTTTTAATGAATTGGATGAACCTTGATGGCATGCCACGTGTTCTATTTCCACGTGTAGTGGGATGGGTCGTGATAGTCTCCTTATTAACAACCCCGGAAGGAACACGAAGCATCTGCTCTTGAAGACGAGCAGATCTTCGTCGTAGGGGTTCGACTACAGCCTCCTCGACCGCTGGAGCAGTTGGCATATCATTTGCCAAATGAGCTTCTTCAAGTTCCTCCAACGTCGTGGCAGCACGAACTACCCGACGAGGGATATTCCGGGGGACCGGATTGGCCTACAAATCTTCCTAGAAGGCCCGCATTGCCTGTTCAGTGGCATAAGTCTGCCCATTTGGCCCCATCAAAAAGTCTAAGCTCAGACGGGGTTAGATGGCCAATTTAGGAGCCTCATTTCAGTATTCCTTTTTTCCTAATCGAAGAATCTTCATTCGATCACGGAAGGCATTAGCATTGAAGGTACGAGGGAAGATGCCCTCGTACTAAACAGGTACAACATTTCTAGAGACCAAAACATAGGGATACTTTCCCCAGTCCTTGTTCGGGTGATTCAGGTCAGCCACTACATTACGACCCCTTGAAGGTATGCAGTAGACCTTCCCCTGGGTGCAAAGAATCTGGTAGTAATCCAAAATAGTTTGCACCATCATCTCTGACCATAGACGCATATTGAGCGCATCAAAACCATAGAATAAATAGAGGGTATTTGGGGTACACAAGTTAAGTCCCAACCCCAGCGTCGTTAGAAAATTTTCCACACCGGCAGGTAAAGGGAAGTGGATGCCAACCACTATCAACATGTAGGCACTGATGAGGAAAAAGCCCTTAGGGATAGCAGAACTAACCATGAATGGCTGCATTTATACGTCGTCTGGTATCTTGCAGTCAGCTCAGAAGCAAGCGCAAGTCTCCTCAGTGGATAGAAAATCTTTGGCCATGAGGGAAGGATAAGAAAAGAACTGGGGAGGCTAGGGATTCTCTTGAAAGCAAAAGAGAGAGGCTTGAAATATTGTAGGTAAGGGTTTAAGGGAATGTGAGACCTGTTATATAGAAAAAAAAATGCCTTGTTTTTAACCACCTAACAAAAATCCCATCTCCTGAAAGGATCTTAGCCCTACACGTGTCATTTCGTCTTAATGATCAAGCGGCCCTCTTTAAACCCTGCATGCCTTTCCACATGCGAAGGTGGCAGAAGAGACGCACATTTATTTATGAAAATCATTAAGTTCATTCTTTGAGAGACAGACGGTCAGCCACAGCCGTCCATGTGTCATGAGCAGAAAAAATGGCATCTCAAGATTGCCAGATGCATTTATTGACGTTTTGTTTTGGGTCACAAATTTGCATAAGAACTCTTCAGCCTATTAGATAGGTCGATATACCTAAGACCTATTGGCCTACAACTATCCTAGCATGTGGTGAGAATGAAATTAATCAAGCGGAATGGAGGTTAATGAAAACATAGACAAGTCACGAAGAATTTCATTCATTTTAAAAGGATCTTCATTCCAAGGAATTACAAAAACAAAATAAAGGAGTCAGCCATCAGGCCGATTAAAACCTTCTGATGCAAATCATGGCACGTCTTCAAGGGAACCAATTCAAATTCCAATTGGACCAGTTACGAGGGCTCGGGCAAAGAAGTTCAAAGAGGCACTCAATGGGATAATTCAAGAAGTTTGGTCTCAGGAAAATTCGTGGAGGCCTATGGAGCTTGGTCCACAAAGATGTCTCAATCTAATTCAAGTTCTAGAAGAATAATTCAGCAGTTCAAGATTGAAGTCGAATTTTAGTTTTTCTAAAATTAGAATTTGATTGTCATTTTTTCGTAATTGCTTAAATTGCTGAATTGTAGGCTTGCATGCCAACTATGGAACTTTCCTTATTCCTTTAGTTTCGTTTTATTTTAATTTTGGACGAATTTATTTTGGGGCATAATATTTCGTAGGCTTATAGGGCCCAACTGTAAGCCTCAACTATTTAAACAGTTTTAGGGTTTGTAATATGCAGTTTTGATCATTAATAATATTGTGAGAGTTTTCTCTGTGGTTCTTTGAAGAACTATTCGAACTTATTAGATTTACTCTGTGGCGTTCATACCTGGACTTATCAATCGAGTTTTCCATCCTTGATTGTGGCGTCTTCATCCTGTATACCAAGGTTCGCATCTTTTATAGGTGTTGGGTCGCGGTTTCCATTTGAATATGACAGTAGAATGGTCCGAAGCATTAATCGTGTTACGGGTTTCGTCACATTGTTGGCGGGGTTATACACACCACTGCCTATTCCTAGTCAGCCTTGGATTGATATCTCAATGGACTTTGTGTTAGGTTTGCCTAAGACCAAACGGGGTAGGGATTCAATTTTTGTGGTGGTAGATCGCTTTTCTAAAATAGCACATTTTATTCCATGTCACAAAACGGATGATGCATCACATGTTGCTGATTTGTTCTTTAGGGAGATTGTAAGATTACATGGTATGCCTAGAACAATTATTTCGGATAGAGATGCTAAGTTCTTGAGTTACTTTTGGAAGACCTTGTGGTGTAAGTTAGGGACTAAGTTATTATTTTCTACTACTTGTCACCCACAAACTGATGGTCAAACTGAAGTAGTAAATAGGACTTTGTCAACTTTGTTAAGGGCTATTATTTAAAGAACATTAAAACATGGGAAGATTGTTTACCACATGTTGAGTTTGCTTACAATCGATCTATTCATTCTGCTACTAAATTTTCACCGTTTGAAATTGTATATGGGTTTAATCCATTAACTCCGTTGGATTTATCTCCTTTACCTTTGACTGAGCGTGTTAATTTAGATGGCCAAAGGAAAGCTGATTTCGTTAAGCAGATTCATGAGAAAGCCAGACTCAACATTGAGCGACGAACAGAGCAATATGCAAAGCAAGCCAACAAGGGGCGTCACAAGATGGTTTTTGAACCCGGAGATTGGGTTTGGTTGCAGATGCGAAAAGAGAGATTTCCGGCTGAAAGGCGTTCCAAATTGCTGCCACGAGGAGATGGGCCTTTCCAAGTTCTCGAGCGCATCAATGACAATGCTTACAAGCTAGATTTGCCAGGTGAGTACAATGTAAGTGCTACTTTTAATGTTACTGATTTGAGTCCTTTTGATGTAGGTGATGATTTGAGGACAAATCCTTTTCAAGAGGAGGGGAATGATGCAAATCATGGCACGTCTTCAAGGGAACCAATTCAAATTCCAATTGGACCAGTTACGAGGGCCCGGGCAAAGAAGTTCAAAGAGGCACTCAATGGGCTAATTCAAGAAGTTTGGTCTCAGAAAAATTCGTGGAGGCCTATGGAGCTTGGTCCACAAAGATGTCTTAATCTAATTCAAGTTCTAGAAGAATAATCCAGCAGTTCAAGATTGAAGTCGAATTTTAGTTTTTCTAAATTTGAATTTGATTGTCATTTTTTCGTAATTGCTTAAATTGCTGAATTGTAGGCTTGCATGCCAACTATGGAACTTTCCTTATTTCTTTAGTTTCGTTTTATTTTAATTTTGGACGAATTTATTTTGGGGCATAATATTTCGTAGGCTTATAGGGCCCAACTGTAAGCCTCAACTATTTAAACAGTTTTAGGGTTTGTAAGATGCAGTTTTGATCATTAATAATATTGTGAGAGTTTTTTCTTTGGTTCTTTGAAGAACTATTCGAACTTATCAGATTTACTCTGTGGCGTTCATACCTGGACTT
The DNA here is from genome assembly GCA_033977485.1 of Hydrangea macrophylla. Classification (NCBI taxonomy): domain Eukaryota; kingdom Viridiplantae; phylum Streptophyta; class Magnoliopsida; order Cornales; family Hydrangeaceae; genus Hydrangea; species Hydrangea macrophylla. The sequence continues at coordinate 84,662,792 of CM066990.1, forward strand.
ATCAATCGAGTTTTCCATCCTTGATTGTGGCGACTTCATCCTTTATACCAAGGTTCGCATCTGTTATAGGTGTTGGGTCGCGGTTTCCATTTGAATCTGACAGTAGAACGGTCCGAAGCATTAATCGTGTTACGGGTTTCGTCACATTGTTGGCGGGGTTCATATCACCTTCCTAACTTCTCCTTCAGAATAACCCAGACCCCTTCTGCCTTTCGTTCATCTTCTTCAATATAACATAGATTATCACTCTAGTCTGTGGCACTGGGAAGAAGAGGTTGCAGTCTCTCGGACAAGGATTTTTGCATCTTGACCTTTCTTGGCCACTGCAGCATCAACGATAGCCAAATCATCCAGTGTCTTGCATAGACCCGTGATTCCTCGTTGAATCTGATCAAGCTTTTTTACAAGCTGACCTCTTGTGACAGACGCACCTTCAAACCATTTCTTGGCCTCAACTACCATGTCCACATCTTTATTGTAGGTCAGTAGCTTGGGCCCGAAAAAAACTCAAACTTTAGTAGCAGTGGTGAAGGTTACATGACAGGATAGAAACTGCTCCTTTAAATCCATCAGGATGGATTTTTTATCAGCATTAAAGGTAGGGTCCTACCGTAGGAGAAACACTGCAGAACTGACAACAAACGGGGGAGGCGCTTCTTTCAGGGTGCTTAGGGAAAGCATGTTAATAAAGTCCTTGGCACGACAAAGGTCTTCGAGTTTGTTTGTTTGGACGATGGGCGTTCTCATCTTTAGAGAATCCACATCCAGTTGTTGGAAAAATGCAGCAGGATTGAAGGTAGTCGAGCCAATAGGTTCTTGAAAACAAGAGTGGGACTTACAAAATGAGTTGAAAGAATAGGAATGACCAATATCAGGAGCCCGAAGAAGGACGATACCAGGAAAGCAGGCCGATCAACGCCCGTCATCACGGCTGATTGGCTTACCTCGATGGCCAAAAAGGATTCGATCATTTCAGCCAGTGGGGACGATGTCCCCACGGTAGTGATAGGATCATTATCGTGCTTTCCGGTCACTACAATGTCAAGAATCGTGCTAGAGGGGACAGAGGTAGAAATAGGATGGTTCGGGTCAGGTTTGGTTGAAGGATGTTCCATTTCCTCACGAACAGGAAGGGAATCTAGGACATCGGTCACAACCAGATTTACCACCCATGTGGTTTCTTACATCACATCCAATTCTGGTATTTCCACTTCTGTAGCCTCTTCTCTCAGCGAGGCCGTTTATTGTTTATTCTATTCACCGGGCACTTCTTCGTCCTCATCGGACGAAGAGACCACCGCACCCCTTTTTCCTTTGGCCAAAAAGGAAACCTTGGACTTTTGCCTTGGCTTCCAGACCAACAGAAGAACCACGTCTAAAGAAGCAGAGGATATGGTAGCATTTTCTACAGCCTTTTGCCTGGCTAAAGAAGGAGGATCCATTGGTATAGAAGGTTTTCTCCGGGTCCGCCTCTTCGCCAATTGAGGATGAGTAGGAACCACTGCCTATCCAAACAAAATGCTGTTAGTATTAAAAATAAGGCCCAGGGTAAGGACGGATGGTGAAAGAAATGTTTACCAGGACATCCGTGGCTAGGAGTCCTTTTCTTTTCTTCATTCTAGGGACCTTGGTTATTTTCTCCTCAGAAGAAATAATCATAGTAGGAGTCGAGACCATCTTTTTCTTTGGTTTTTTCTTGTTTTTAATAGGTTAGATAGATGTTGGGAGAGCGGGAGGCCCAGTGGCCATACTTTCTGTATCTCAAGAAAGTTACTGTAATAATGCAGAAACAGGTTCTCCAAAGATGAGTCTGGACCTCTCGGCCCACCAAGCATCGAAGGCAGGGGTTGTCCCTGAAAATTTCATAAAAGGGTGGAATGTAAATTTTTTCTTGGCTAAATTCGAGTCTTCTTTCACAGACTTCACATGGGCAGTAGCGGTAAGTACCACCTGACCGGTTAAATCCGTATTCATGAACTGAAAGGGCGGAATCAGCACCATTTGAGTTAGCCCAAACTGACGAGCCACAAGCTGAGGATGGTTAAATTCGGTCCCACATTTGTTGATACTCTTTCGCAAAGAAGGACTGTAAATTATGTCCCAACGAACAAGGTAGCTGGAAAAAATGTTGTGATATAAGACTTGTGTCTCTTGTTCATCACCAACCAAGTGAGTTGGAAGTCTGAGAAAGGTAGGAAGAGTTGAAGATAAAGTCAAAGGGAGATAAGAAGATGGAGGTCGGAGTGTGGTCTCATAAAAGAAAGAGAAACAAGCATCAACAATATGATCTTTGGGTTCAACATCAACAAATTCATGGGTAGCAATTTCTACATTGACAGGACGGCCGTCAGCCGGTTGGAACTCTAGAAAGTAAAAGTGAAGCCAAAGCTGGATAAGCTATACAAGGCCACTGGCATTTTTACAGCTCGAAATGAGAAAGTCTCTCACTCCTTTGCATAAATGGGACCACACGAGGGTGGCTAGAGCCAGCGGCCTGCTAACTCAATGCCTAGGCAAGAGGAATGTGCTCCTTTGTGATTGCCTGGATAGTCGAACAAAAAATGAACCGGTTCAGCCAATACAAAAGAAAGACCATATATTCTCCTTCCCACAGAAATGAATGATGAACCTCCCATAAGAGTTCACTAGTTTTTTGGAGGATGAATCCTTTTTTTCTAGGACGGCTTCAGGAAAGGTGAAGCTGGCCTGACAATTATTGAAACCTGGAAAGAATTCTTTCCCATAGGGGTGAAAACCCAAAAGAAGGCTGATATCCTGGATCGTAGGACCCATCGGGCCCCATTTGAACAAAAATAATTATGAGATTGAAACCAGAATGCTAAGGTGGCAAAGAATAGGGCTCAATCCATAGGAAGTTTTTGTTTACTTAGGATGATGGCCTCATATATGCCCACATCTTCCCATATGCTCTTCTTCGCAGCTGTTACATGGTCTACCCATTCCACCCAACCAAAAGCCAAAGTGGGCCACCCCCTTACTGGAACTGATTGTTTATAAGTTTGACGGAAGTGCCCCAGATTAAAAAGGGAATCACCATGAACAGGGGAAAAGAAAGGTTTGAAGTCTTCAGGGGCATTCCCAAGGAAAGCAGGTCCTAACCCAACGGTGGCAGGGGAGGTCTCCGTCGACTCTAAATTAATGAAGGGAGAAGAGGAGTGAGAAGAGGCGTGAGATAACAAGAGAACTTGAATACGTTAGAAAGGGGCATATCACTATCCAGCACAACAACACTTGAAAAAGGGGAGGCCATCTTTAGGGATAGGGTACAGAGAGAAAAGTTTAGAGAAAATTAGGACATAGGGCATATTGGAGAAAGTAGGGGAATAAAGTTAAGTCAAAAGATGGTTAGCAAAGGATATTTATAGCCTTCCTCACGGGTGCGGGCATGAAAGGCAAGGCACCATTTCATTTCAAAATTTAAATCGACTTCTCCGTAGGATGACACGTGGCTTACCCAAATTCAAAATGCTACATTAAACGTTGTGTCCGTTTGATGTCACATTTTGGGGGGCAATTGTGGACACCCAAAAACTGCTCATCGTCCTGATTTGCACATTACCATGATTTGCTCATTGCCCTGCTTTGGTCATCGTCCTAACTTAATCATCGCCCTGCCTTGCTCATCATCCTGCCTTGCTCATCTCCCTACTTTGATCATCATCCTTCCTTGATCATTGCCTTGCCTTGCTCATCGCCCTGCTGTGCTCATCGTCTTGCTTTGTTCTTCGTCCTGCTTGGCCCATTGTGTAACTAATCAGGCATTCTTTCTATCAGTGTGATGAAGACTTCCTTGAGAAGCTTGGTGAGTTCCCAGGAATAGATACATAGAGGATGAGTGAGATCCCAAAAAGTTGTCAAAACTCATGATGAAAGAAAGTGGCAAGGGCGGTTGAAGTGAAGGGCTGACCAATAAGCGAAAATGAAAGTTCCAAGAACTTCAACATGGTTGAAGCTCATTGGACATGGTTCCCTAAGATCGTTCGACGTCAAACCGTCAGAAACATGGACTTTTCATATAAATACAGGACGTATTCAAAGAAAAAGGGGCCCGACGTCTCAAAACAAAATCCAAAAGCATACCAAACACACTACAAAGCATTCCTATATCCTTTTCATCCTTGTGTAACTTTAGTTCAACTCATAATCTGTCCTTAGAGTCTTGCATTAATATTATTAGTCCAAGTTTTGATCAACAGAATGTATTTCCATTTCAAGGTAGTCTGGTCATCTTACCAAACTTGTTGATTTATTTTGGTTGCTTTCCACATCTTTATGACATAATTTAGCTTGTATGCTTCAATACTGTCAAACAACCTTAACTAGGGTACTTTCCTACTAGTTTTTAATAATCGCCAATATGATAGAAGTCAGATCATGCATCACTCGCATAAAGTATTAGGAAAAATCATATTGTGAACATGCGGAATTGATTTTCCTTTGTTTTGAAATTGATTTAAAGAAAGGAAAGGAAGGTCTATTAAAAACAGATACACAGTCGCCACTTGGTCTTTAAAGAACCAAGAAACCTAATTTGACTCACCCAAATGGATAAAGGGCACCGGCCCTTCATAACCAAAGAACTTGGCTCAGGGTTTTGGTACGAGAGAGGAAGGAGGAGCCTTTGCCATGACTAAAACACCCTCAACTCGCTCCGTCTTTCGACGGGCCTCAATTAGCATCTAAATAATTATCTTATACTATGTTTGGTTCGACAAATAATACTATGATAGTATATTACATCCCATAAGAATATTGAAATGGAAGATCAAAAGATAAGATATCATTCATAAGATCTAGCCAAGTATCACACAATGTAAAGTAAAAAGATCACACAAACAAACCTAGGAAATATTATTTAATCACATATCAAGTAATCAAATTTTCCTAATCTAAAGGGGGACATGAATTGTTCTTGAAACAAATAATCAAATAAAGCAAAACATGCTTAGCAAGCTAGAATGATGAATGTTAATCTTTGAGAAAAGAAGACCTTTCAATCCCCGGGACGGATGAGAAAGGAAGATTAGATCGAGAGGAAGCATGAACATATGATCAAGTTCATTCCTTATAATCTTCTTAGATTAAGAGTCACAAAAACTCCAAATCTTGCATGGATGCAATATATGATCCTAGGATGTGCAAGGTAGTAGTGTGTTTGTGTTTCTAGAATGACTTAGAACTCTAAAAATATGCATGAATGAATGAAGGATGTTATTATAGGATGTGCACACATGTATAATGAACTACTTTCTAAGAGATGAGCTAATTTGGGATGCATGTAAACATCTAATCAAAGAGTCAAAGTTAAAACAAGCTTATTGTGAATAGTGGACAGAACAGTGAGTTGAACTTGTAAAAATGGAAAAGTGGGTTTAGGAATGTTTTTAATTCACGATTTTTTTCATATAGATCATCCTTATCATGTGTCTAGAACACATATCAAAAAGCCAAGCTATAATAGCTATTACAGATTGAGAGAAATCATTTAAACAAGAGAGGTTGCTCAGAAACAGAGTTCGTACTAGTCGACTAAAATGTAGAAATATCTTAGAAAATGAAAAAAATATATATTTTAAGACCCATATTATACAGAAAGTTTCCTAAGACAGCGAAGTTTAAGGAAAAAATGAGTTGGGACCACTCTCTTTGTAAAAGTTTTCTGAAAACAAGTTGAAATTCAACCAAGCTACTGTGACAGAGAAAACAGAATGTTTGGAAGGAATGTTTGTATCAAAATGAGACACTTACAAGTGTTTTTAAGTCAAACCAAAAATCATGGGTATTCTATAATGAGTTAGGAAGACTTTCTAAGTGGTCTCATAATCATCTTTTGAGTATTGAACTCAGAATGTCATTTTAAAGTTGGATAACTCACTGTTTTGAAGACTTTTGATAAAACAAGGTTTATTTTTGTATAATCCAAATGTTGAGGTTTTAGAGGGGTTTTGAAATAGAGGTTTTGAAAGCACATTTTTAACACTAAGAGGAGATTATAACTACTTGGAATATCAACATCTAACTTACTTCAAGAACTTCCAAGATTGTTGGAGAGCATTGTTTTCATCTTGGGAATAACTGCAAGAATACATAGAAATGTATTGAAGTTAGAATCATCATCTATCAAACATGTTTTTGAGGTCAAGAACTACTATCCATAAGGATTCACTCACCTCAAATAGCATGTCATCATCTAGATGATGATGAACTAGTAAGTAATCAAAAAAAATTAAAAAGGAAGTGAGGTAAGAAGAGATGAACATATATAAACAAGCAAGTGAATAACAATCAATAGTTGATAATCATTGAGATATAGGACTTGTAGCATGGTATTTTACTCATATATAGTGACTTTAGACATGTAAGTAGCTTCCTATCTCTTAAATGCTCACAAAAATAGTGGTTGGGTGTATTGAATGTGAAGTAAAGAGGAGTAATGAATTAAAAATAAGGTTGGAAACTCACTTTCTTGTTGAAAATCTAAGAAGGAAGCCTTCTTTTTCCCTATTCTAACCTTATCTCTACAACTTTCTCTCTAAAACTTTTATAAACTTGCATTTGACACCCCAAAAATGAGGAGTCAAGGAAGGTTTATATAGGCCAATTTGGGGGGAGTTTGTGATTTAAAAAGTGCTCCCATTGGTCCCAAACATCTGTGAACATAAAACTATGTCGCTTTGGTTTTCAATTATTCAATTTGGGGCCACAAAATAAAATTACAAAAAATGGACTTCTGGAGGAGAGTGTCACGGTGGCACTGGGCCTATGTCGCAGTGGCAGTGGGCCAGTGCCATGGCAGCACTACTTCTCAGACGCCCAGATTATTCCGTTTAGGCCCCCAGAGGTTCCGGTACTAGCGAAAAGGCCCTATTTCGTCCGAAATTGATAGAAAATTCATACGAACTCAAAAACGAGCTTGTGATATACCGTTGGAAAGAAAATGGAGTCTACTTTCCATAGAAAATAGTTTAGAGATAGGTCACTTTGAAAAGTTTTGCGATATTCGCGATAAAAGTCGATTTGATCTCCTTTTTCTCCTTCAGAATTTCATAATAAATCCGTTCTAAATCCAAAAATTATGTGCGATATACCGTTAGAAAGCTATTGACCTCTAGTATCTATGAAGAATGATATGGCATTCTGGTTTTAAAGTCAACTTTTAGGTCAAATCGGTAAAACCCGGGATATCCAGAAAGTTCTAGGAACCTCTAGGAGCTCCCAAGAGCTGACGTTTTGGTCCGATTTTCTTTTAAAATTTGTTTTAGTACTTTTCACCTAATCTATGATGATCTTGGAACTTTTGAGCAAGTTCAGATGATTTCGGTCAAACCTTGGTCAAACCAGTCAACGGGGACTTTCCGGGAACTTCTGGGGGTCTCTGAGAGCTGATGATTTCATCTATTTTTCTTTAAAACTCATTTTGTTACTTTTCTTATGACATATCATATTTTCAGAACTTTTGGTCCAAATTTTGGAGCATTTGAGCTTTCAAGCGCATTTTGGTCATTTGTACCACTTTCTGAACATTTTGAGAGATAGAACTAACTTCTAAGAGTCCTTTTTGAGTCCTTTACGATCATTTTGAACCACCAAACTATGGGTCTCCAAAATTTGATAGCCGATAAAATGGGGTGTCTACACACGTTTGCCTTCACATACACACACACACACACACACACACACACACACACACATAATCGAGCTTTAAACAGCTTTGGCACGCCCAAAGCAAAATCAAAAGAGCAAACACTAGATACCTTTAGGATTAGTTCTTTTAAGTCTTTATGAACATGCATGTGGTTCTGGACTTCATTTTCGTACATGCAAGTGAACTAAACTTAGAATCTATTTTCTATTAAGTTTGAGCGCTAGCGTTGGACTGGAGCGCTCGCGCTCTTGAGCGTTCGAGCATGACAGTTCTACTATGATTTTTGTATTGTCATGCTTTGATCAGAAAATTGTTGACACGTGTATATGATGTCTTCATGTTTAGGACTTGCATGTCCATGTAAACACACATGCACCTAAGTTACTTGCTGAGCTGTTGATTCATGCTTAAGATTTGTATTTTATATACTATTTATGTGTTTGGTAGCTGTACCTAAACTGCATATTAGGTTTCTAGAAATTATAGGTCTGAGCGCTCGCTCTTTAGTGAGTGCTCGAAACCCATGCACTCGAGCTAATTGAGTTTGGTCTTCTTCATATGATATACTCATGAACTTTGAAGCGACGGTGACTTCTGCGATGTGACAACTCTAATAACGGGAATAACATATGCGTAATAAGATCGAAACTCATAAATTAACTTATGCTTTGTTCGTTGTGCTACGCGCAATGTACCATTGTACCTTGGTCAACTTTCTTGAGTTGGACATAAGTATCCGTTGTGAGTCTTTAGAATATCTTTTAAGTCATAGGAGTTCAGTTGGTTGTTTGATGTCGGTACTAATATTGGTGATGAGAATGATGGTTAATGATAGTAATAGGATATGAAAATGAATATATCTTGGTTGAGTCGGCTGTTAAAGCACTTTAATACGCTTTTCAACCGTTAAGGCACGGTAGTTACTCACGAAGCAATTTTTAAAGAACTTTTATATTCATATGTGAATAGGTCAAGGACCTTGGATGTCTTGGTTGAGTCGGTTGTTAAAGCACTTTACTACGCTCTTCGGCCATTAAGGCATAGTAGGTACTCACCAAGCGGCTATTAAAGCACTTTTATTCTAAACCAATAGCTTATGCTGGATTTGTGGAAGGAGTAGTGGTTGATGGAAGTGGGTTTGGAGACGATTATCATTTAGTCTTTTTAGTCATGCGTCCTAGAGCAATTCAAGTTGGTTTTTGTAGTCTTATCTTTAAAGGTAACTTATAAATACGATTATAAGTCAACTAAGGATAATGAATCTAAGTGTTTTCTTAACTGTTCCTAACGGTGTTTTGTAAGAACGTATGCTTACTCGGCTTGTATTCAAGCTGACGATGTTTTATGCCACTGGACCTTCCATGTCTAGTAATGCCAGGTTTAGCAGGTGAGGCTCAACCTGAGGGCAACCATGGAAGGGACGGGTACACCGGGTATACAAATGAGGGCTATTATGAAGATGAGTACTCAAAAGAGGACTACTATAGGGACTATACTATGGGTTTGCCAGTTGAAGATTGAGTTTTAGTCTACTGTTTATATTTTCTTTTATTATGTAATAAATAAGTTGATGTCGGATTTCGTGGCACTGGATGTCACCAAACTACTTTTTTTTTATTTTAGTTTCTTTTGAATCAAGGTCTGTAATATATTGTTAATGTATGACTCAATTATGTTTAATAATATTATGTTGCATTGAATTAGACACGTCCCATATTACTATGCTTCTTGTTAATATTTCTGTTGATGACAATCAGTTATATCTCCAACCAGTTATATATTCCCAGGATCCAAAAAGGAAATTTTAAATTTTTTTCTATTTTTGGCCTACTCCGGGGCGTGACACCGTAGGTCCCGCTTAGCTCAACTCGGGCTCATTCCAAGCTGACGTATAGGCTTTTTGAGTGTTTCGGCCCTTTTGGACTCATTCCCAACCTCCTTCTAGGCAGATTTCGAGCTGAAGCTCAATTTGCATCTCTCCGGCCTTTTTTTGTAATTTTTAAAGTTTTTTTCTTAAATTTTTTTCTTGAATCTTTTATATCCTTTTACTTTGTAAATTCAATGTAATAAAAATAAATAAATAATAAATACTTGGACTTTCAAAGCCACCTTTGCCTTAAGGTGGACCCTACAGGTAAGTTTCTTCATCCTTTACCATCGTGAAACAGCATCGACTGTTGATCGTCTGGTTACCATCATGAATTGGCTTCGTCCGAGATCACTTGATTTTCAGGTTAGCCGGAATAAAACTGTTTGCTTTATTTTTCTGTCTTTATTATTTTATTATTAATATTATTGTACATATCCACTGTTGTAAAAAACGAGTCTTCGAACTTGTCACCATCGTGAACTGGCAATGTCCTAAATCACTGTGTTTTCTGGTTAGCCAGTTTAGAACTTCCAGATACTTACTCATAACTATACTAACTCATAATTGTGCTAACTCATTTACTGTACTAACTCCTGAACTCTAGTAACTCATAATTGTGCTAACTCATTATTGCACTAACTCGTTACTATAGTGACTCATAATTGTATTTACTTCTAACTGTATTAAGTTACAAACTCATTCATTACTAAATGAGTTTTGGCACCAAAATAAGTTTTTTCGTCTTTTTTTCCTGATGGTGTTACAAGTTGTCCTTAATTAAAACAACACTAAAACTATAAAGCCTAAAGTGTTGCAATTAGAAGTAGAGGGCCCAAAGTGAAATTTGGGTATAAATAAAGGGTACTAAAATATTTTTAAGCCTAGAATTTAACACAATAGTATCAATCATTCAGCTTAATCAACTCCAGAAATAAGTAAGAACTCTTTGAGTTCACCCAGAAAAAATAGTCCTGTCCAGAATCTCTTTCCTTGAAACTCAGTCTAAAACTTGCATAAAAAAACTTTGTAGGTAACAATAAGGAAAGTCAAAATCAATAAAATAGCGAGATGACTCGAAGTAAACTGTATTATGATCCTACGACTAGGAATTAACACTGATATATTAGGCACTAAAGAAAAAGAACATATATATTGCAGCAATGTCCATAAATCAACTCTCATATGTGGATTTCCAGAGAAATTAAATAAACTATATTACAATCTAAATGAAGATGAGAAATATATATTACCCAACAAGAAGTTCTTAGAATAAGACTTGTTTTTGAAGTTGGGAAATCAAAAATGATACCAAGATAATTAAACATCCTACCAGTTTTCCAAGGATGGAGTGACTCTGAATGAACCCATAGCCTACAATTGTGATAGAGTAATGCTATTTTTCCCAAATTTTAATCCCTAAAGTGTTTCGTAAATGATGTGGCATTGGGCCCAGGTAAATAACTTCCAATCAAAATTCAATTGTTCCACTATATTAAACCTGGGCCCAATGCCACATCATTTGGGAAGCACTTTTAGATAGAAATTTGGGAAGCATAGCATTACTCATTGGGATAAGGCAGTCTCAAACGCAGAATAGAAAACATAACTAACTCATTATTTTTCAATACCCAAAATGTGATTTTATAATTCTTGTAAGGCCAAAGTTGTGGAAACTATATGCTCAATGCAACAATTATACACTTTTTATAACTCAAATTTCTCCGTTTTTGTCAATGTACAATAAATATATATATATATAGAGAGAGAGAGATCTTTTTTTTATACTATGGGCAATGTTCGTAAGTGACAAGTGACAACCATTAAGAAAAAAAAATTGAAGAGGTAAATTCTCAATCATATAAAAAGAACAATTCTCAATGTCCGATGGAGAAAACAAAAAGAAAAAGAGTAATCACAATTACTTTGTAAAATTTGAGAAGCGGAGTATTAGTGAATTGACAGTTGAAAAAGGAGCAACTATTATAGGCTCTGATGAATTTAGATTCATAGGCGCCAACGAAGGCTAGGAATGTGCCCGGAGGAATCAATTACAGTTAAAATGTTTCCTTTAAGAAGCATAGTTGGGTTGCGTAAATTTCCATCCTTTGCTGTCAGATGGTATAAATATATACTTTTCTTATCTTTCCAGTACTTTCCTTTCTTCCTCGAGGATTATTCTTTTCATATCGAAATCAGTCTATAATGTGGAGTCTAAGATTCGTAAGGATAATTTGTCCGGTCGTACAGTGGTAGAAGCATTAGTCCAAGAGTTTGGTAAAAGTGGTTTCATTTATTACTTGAAGTGTGATTTAAATGGTCATCTAATACATTTGTTCTTTTCTCATCCTACTTTAATGGCACTAACAAAAATCTATTCAAATGTCTTTGTGATGGATTGTACTTACAAAACTAACAAGTACAAGATGCATTACTTGACATAATTGGGGTATCAAGTTTTAATACTTCATTCTATTCTTGTTTTGCTTTCTTGAGGAAGGAGGAAGAACGAGATTATGTTTGGGCTTTTCATACTCCGTGATAATTTTAACCATCGGTAATTGTTTCTGACAGGGAGTTGGCACTGATGAAAGCTATAAAAGTGGTCTTTTCGACAACTGGTTATTTTTTGTGTCTGACATATTGAAAAAAAAATGTCTTGACGAATTTTAAGAAGCACTTCAAAAAAGGAGAGGATTGGGATGCATTTTTATCAACTTGGATAAGTGTAGTAAACTCTTTAGATGAGGATAAATACAATGAAGCTATGCAGCTATTAGAACTTTTACACAGAGATAAGCAAGTTGTTTACTTGAAAAACACGTGGATTCCTTTCAAAGAGCACTTTGTTAGTGCATGAACAGAGATGCATACACATTTTAGGAATCGCGTAACTTCAAGGGCTGAAGGTGCACATGCAAACCTTAAGAAGTATTTACAAGTATCAATCAAAAATCTTTGTAAGGAAATGAATAAATTTGTCTTGCAATTGAAATTAATGCCAATAGATCAAGACACAATTTTCAAGTGAAAAGATTAGAGTTCATCATCATTTTTCGTATTCCTCTCTTTACAGAGCTTATTACTAATGTTTCAACGTTTGCTTCAAGTAAACTCTTGAGGCAATATGAAATGGTGAATCTAAGACGGAATCGCCTACATGCAAGACACATTTTACAACTAGTACAGGTCTTCCTTTTGTTCATAAGATGAAATGTTTGAAAGATGAAGTATTGCATCTTCATGATGTACACTTATAGTGAAGACTTGACATAAAGTCATTTGTGAATACAGAAGCTAATCAAAGTAGTAAAGAAGATCGAGTGAAATAGTTGCTTGAAACATTTCAACACAAATACAAAGAATGGTCTCTTGATGAAAAGGAAATAGCTAGAAATCAAATCTATGACCATCTTAATACACCAACTCCATTGCTAAGTGAGCCACATATTCAATCCCACAAAGGCCACCCTTCCGACTCTACAAATAAAAAATAATAAAAAAAAGGGAACAAGTTCAACAAGATGTGATCCTTCTGCAAAGGAAGTGTGGTGTAAGCAAAGGCTTTGGACACAATAGTCAAACTTGCCAACAAAAAGTCCAAAACAATGGATCAAGCCTTCCCTCAACTATTAGCTTAAGCAGTGAGACAATTGGGTCGTGGATGAAGTAGATTTGAATTTACTCCCTATCTAAAATTCTGACTTCCAGTGGAAATTGTGATTTTGGTTTTTTTTTTTTTTTTTTTTTTTTGGAGAAGAAAAGGCCAGGGGAGTGATTTTGGTATTGCTACTTTGTATTTTTATGCTATTTTGTTTAGAGACTATGCTACTTTTTTGGTGTTATTACTATGCCGTAGATTTCTATTTTGTTTAGAAATCGTGATTTTGTTGGAAATCCTTACATTTTTTATTGAGTTTTATGCACAAAAAACATTGAGTGTGGGTGTGTTTGGTATATGGAAAAAAGATATAGTTTTATATTGCTTTATTATTTAAATATACCAATGTTATGTACATAATAATCATATTCTGCATTATCATAATTTGTAGAAAAGCTTCTCAATATATAGAGAAATTTGTGTGCCACTTATAAGCTTCTCAACCATTCGGTGGCGATGGTTGAAGCCTTGGCTATCCGTCATGCGGTTAACTATGCGATTGATTTGGGGATTCGAAAAGCTATTTTTGAATCTGATGCGGCCACAATCATTAATGATATTAATGCTGAAGGTGAGTGCCACGCAATTTATGGAAATATCATTGAAGAAATCAAGGTCCTCCTTCCAAGGTTCGAAGATAGTAGAGTTTGTTATGCTAGCCGAAATTGTAATGTCGCTGCTCATTTGTTGGCCTGTCATAGTCTTGCTATGGAGGAATGTATGTGTTTCTTCAATTCCTGTCCTCCTTGTATTGTGAACGTTGTTCAGTCCGATTTGAATCATTAATCCTATCATCTCTTTATCAAAATATATATATATATATATATATATAAGGTGCCACCGTGGAAAAGATGAGGTGATATCTTAAACTAATCAAATAATGACATGTGTCATTTTGTCAGGAGAAAACTCAGCATCATGAACAAGACATTGACGTCGGAGATTTTTTCACATTTTAAAAGGTTTGACACGTGACAATATAACTTTCTCTCTCTTCATTAAATGCTCACAACTTCCCACCTTTGACTATTTCCCTTCCTTTTAATAAATAGTTTTTCTAATTATTTTTGTATGAATCTTGTTAACATGTATTCTTAATACATATGTTAAGATTTTAAAAATGAAAATAAATAAGGAAAACAAATACTCCCTCCGTCCCATAATAAGTGTCCACTTCCTTTTTACACAATATTTAAGAAAGTTGTATTATACTAATTTATTTGGTTCATTAATGAGTCACTTTCCAATTTTACCCTTAGATGTGATGGGTGTTTGACTTTTTGCTTATTTTGGGACCACAAATAAATGCTTCTTTGTCTTTATTATAAGGGTAGTTTTGGAAAGTAAATAAAAGCTATATGCCAATTTAGGAAAATGAACACTTATTGTGGGACATCCAAAATAGGAAATATGGACACTTATTATGGGACAGAAGGAGTACTTAACCTTACAACGGATGAAACTCATATTATAACTCTTGTTTATTTCCACTTTGTTAACAAAATCTTTTTATTTATTTATTATTTTTGACACATATAGATATCAATGGTCCAGATAATTTTTTAACTAGACAAAATGATTCATTTTTTTAGCCAGTTTGTCATTTACAAGTTTGCTACAGTCTAGCCTTAATTCTCCACAGTTAAGTTAGGTAGTATTTTCATCTTTAACTATTTTAAAAAATTACTTTTATTTTTAATTTAGTATGCAATATTAGAAAAATGTTCATATTTTTTTGTAAGGATCGTAGACTCTAAAAGTCAAAATTCTTCCAATATGTATAACACGTGTAAATATGTTGAGAAAGACATTAAATGAAATCATGTCTTGAATGTACAGCTAAAGTTTGGGTTAATGTAGATTTTATTATTTTGTATTAACAATTCACGAATTTACGTGCTATGTTTTTTTTTTTTGGGATGACTACTTAGTTGTTAGCACATTGTCACGTTGATTTTGTGAGTAACAGGAGATGCCATATGTTAATTTGAGATCATTTTTTATCACCCCATTTTTACTCATCATAGCTTTTACTGAGTTACATGTGTCTCATTTTTAGTAATTATGTTAATAATACATGGGCAAATTGGGAATAGAATGAGATACATGTCATCCAATAAAAGCCTGAATGAGCAAAGATGAGCAAAAATGTAAATTTTTTTTTTTTTTTTTTTTTTTGCTTTTTGTGTTTTTTTTACCCAAATAACAATAAATTATTCTATATTAACTTACTGGGTTGAAATCTTATTTCTCTCTCTACATATATATATATATCATAATACAAAATCCATATATAATACAATATATATAGAAAAGTAAGTAAGAGAAAAAGTAGAAAAAGTGTCATTAATGTGCAAAAAAAAGTGTTTTTTTTGTCGAGAATGATACACTCACACCTCTAACCACACCTCCAATAACTTTAAATGCATGTACCATGTGCTGTGTAAGTAATGCACAGAAAAGTGTAAAAAAATCAAACATGGTACATGCATTTAAAGCATAGATGTAATTGAATATGTGGTTGGAGATGTGGGTATATCTTTGTTTTTTTTTAAATTGGTCTTGAGAATTTTCCATGACACATGTCATTATTTGGTTGGCTTAAGATACCACCTCACCTTTTCACGGTGGCACTAAAGTGGCACACAATAATTTCTCCAATATAGGACAAAGTAGTATTGAGCGCACATGTCATTGATACAGAAATTGAAAGTATTACTGCACATGCCCACTTAATATATTCAAATCAACCACACCTTAAACCAAAAAAAAAACTGCCAAGATCAAGGAACTCACACACCTCACTCATCAAACATATATTGAGTAGTAAGGTCAACATGAGTGAAGAAAATACATATTTTCTATCAACTCATGCTTTTATTCAACCATTACTAGTACATAGCACCTAAGTAATAAGGTCCGAAGGTACCATGTCTATTTTAGGAGTAGATAAATTGAAATCTTCATTTCAACTTTATATATTAGTTCTGAGGCTTGGCTTCATGGGTTTCACCATTATTGGCAGCCTCACCATAGCAGCACCTTCTGCAGTAACCGCGCCTGCAGCACCGGTAGCAGCCTCTTCCTCCTCCGTAACCACCACCATGCCCGCCTCCGTATCCTCCACCGCCGCCATGCCCGCCTCCGTACCCGCCTCCTCCTCCATATCCGCCGCCTCCTCCATATCCGCCGCCGCCTCCGTGCTTGGCTTCCTCTAGGCCTTCTGTCTCAGTAGTTTCCTCGGCTGCATACACAAGTTGTATATACATGTGTCAGTAAAAAAAAAAAAAACCAACTTGGCTACCGGAGTGTTTTGAAAGTTCAAGAATCAAATCTGTTGTATATTCGTTCATGGTCCTATCTGGGAATAATTAAAGGATACTCAGACCAAGTCTTAAGGTCATTTTGAGAAAAGGTCAAAAACACTATCAGCCGATCAGGTTCAGTCTAGGTCCCTAGGATATTTAACAAGTTTTCATAACATCAAGTAGAAGTTGGTTTGGAAAAAAAAAAAAACAGTTATTGAAGGTATTTTGAAGTTAAGCACTGACTCCGATATATCCAAAAATAGCCACACTAACTAACACTTTACTATATAGAACTGGTTATATTCTAAGCCACTATTAGCTTGGATTGTTATTATAAAAGAATAATAATAACAACTCTTAAGTTAATTTTTAAGCTAGATATATATGGATTCCAATGTGCACCAAAAATACACAAACATAGGACAATTTAATTAGAATCATTCTTCTACGAACTACACACTTGATTCGTATATCCAAACAGCCTCCAAACGTCCAAGTCACTCTTAAAATATATTATTTATCCACGGAAAAGTACCAAAAGAATTGAAAGTGATTCTAATTTTATGCATTTCCAAATGGGCCCTCAAAATGGCCATGTAGCTATATTTGTTAAGAAAACTTTTTGATATGTTTATAATGCAAACTCACTTGTTTTCTCAGTGGTAGTCTCAGCAAGGTCTCTTGCTGCAACCTCTGAAGCAACGAGAAGAACAAAAGCCAATGTAAGACCAAGGAAGAGAAGTGTCTTGTGAGCCATTTTTTGCGTATATACTCTTTCAAAGATATTTAGGGGAGAAAAGGATGAGGAAGCTAGTGCATGGTACATGTCTATTTATAGGCTAACATGGAGAGAGAGAGAGAGAGAGTAGCACCTTATTGGACATTAAAGAGTGATAATATGTGGCCCATAATGTAGTTGGATGTTAAAGTTGCTTTTAATTCGTACGAAATCAACCATATATATTTTATAACTGATTCGTGCCTTTCTCTACCTTTTTTTTTTTTCCTAAATTGTTATCGTGCTATTGTGTTAATGGAAATTCCGAAATTAAATTTAAATTTGTGTTTGTTTGTTTTGTAATTGACGAAGAGTCTTCGAGCATCTCCAACCACATTATTTAAAAATTCTTTAATTTTTAGTCAAAATAGTTAAAAAGTTATTTTAGTTAATCAGTTTTAAGTCTCCAACTCCAACCATGTTCCGATCCATTATAGGGAGATTTGAATTATTATATTAATTTTTTTATACAAAAGTTGAAAATTTTAATGCACTCTCTCTACTTAAATGAATATGATATGTATTATTTTTCATTATTTTACTTATGGGTAATTACCCATATTCACACTCTCACTCCTCAAATGTGGAGAACCAAAAATGGGTTCCCCAAAATGGAGAACTATTTGGAGAATCCATTGGAGCTCTAAAAATGCACTTTAATTCCCCAAAATAACTAAAAATTGAATATGAGTAATGTGGTTGGAGTTGCTCTTAGATCATTGCATTGGTCGAGGAGTTTATATGGTGAATGATAAATTAAAAATAGATATAATTAAAGTTTATTTACTTTTTGAAGAGACTGCTAAATTGAGTAACTCCACGTACACCTCAACTGGACGCATAAACTATCTACCTATTAATGTGTATTTTTAAAAATATTCATCAATTACCAAATGAATTTTGCATTAATTTTAATTCTGCCACGACACATCAACAGGTGGATAATTTTGGTGTCTCATTTAGGTGTACCTAAATTACTCCTAAAATATGAGGGATAGAGAGTATGTATAACAGCTAATTAAAAAAGTCATACATATATGTGACATAACTCTTGTTGCAAATTATTTCTTAAAAACTAATCTTTAGAATAAATTGTTTCATCGACGAGGAAATTTGATACCTAGTTTTTTTTTTTTTTTTTTTTTTTTTTTGGTTTCCCAACCGGTATCCGAACCCCACTGGGCCGATTAATCCGGTTTCGGAGCGGATCCCGGGGTTAAGGTTTTAAACTCCTCCCAACGGGCTTGCGGGGGATCGATCCTTAGACCTCCCTACCAAGTCCAGCCCCTGGCACCACTGGACCAAGTCACCGTTGGTAATTTGATACCTAGTTGAGCTTGAAAGTAAGCGTTTACATAATTCTATTTTATTTCAAAAAATGATTGATCAAAATATTAATTCAACAAACTAAGGTGGTAGATAAGTAATATTGGGGTGAGCAAGTGCTTTATTTATATCCTAGCAAAAAAAAAGAGAGTACTTTATTTACAAGTATATAGCACTTCCAATATATTCACTAATTTTAATCAAAGATACACCTTTCTTGCTTTTTAGTCTTGCCCCTAACAAAAAAAAACATGTATATATATATATATATATATTTAATTTCTTGACTCCACTTTGGAGATAGGAAAAAAGTAGACATTAGAATATTACTCGCTCCATCCTATATTTTTCATATTTGGGAGTCTAATCCAATTAATCGGTGAAAATAAAAATTTTTAACATTTAATTTTTTTCAGTGCGTTTGATAATGTACTACTTAATTACAAAAAGTCGTCCAAAATTCACTAAAAATATTAAGTGAAAATTTTCTACTGAAAATAACCATTGAATACAATCTGTTTTATTTCTTGAAATACTGTTTTTACTATTGCAAATAAAAATCACTTAAAATTTTCAGTACTTAAATTTAGCACTTTATTTTCATGACTTAATTTTCAGTTTTATCAAACACACTCTTAACTCATTTATTAAGGAAATATCACAATTGCTTAAAAAACAAAGAGCATTTTTTTTTTCAAAATTGCCCTTATGAAATAGCTTTCACCTTAAGTAGTGAAGGTAAAATTTATAAAAAAAAAAAAAAAAATTAGTACAGACTAGACATTAATTTTTTAAAGGTGGACAAAATTTTAGAACATTTCAAAATAAAATCTCTGACTCTAAATATAAGACGGAGGGAGTCAATCTTATCCCCAATCATATTTATATATGTATATACGTGAGAATTACTTTTCACACTCCATAAAATACATTATTGACGATATACATAGTATTGTATAATATATCAATAATACTATACAATACGTATTAATTAAATTTTAGAGTGAAAATAGTAATGCATATCTCGACTAAATAGATCCGGAGAATGTTCCAACACAATCAAAAGAATAAACTTTTGGGTAAATTACACAAACCTCCCTTAAAGTTTGCCTTAATTACATGGACCTTTTCTGAGGTTTCAAAAATTACACGGACCTCCATTGAAGTTTGTAATTAGGTAACAAAACGCCCCCTCCCTAACGGTCCGTTAGTTTTTATTACATTAGTCCCCCTTGAAAATTATACTTAGCCCCCCTAATATTATAAAATTATCATATTAAGCCTCCTTTCTCCTATATTTTTGTGCTAATTATAAAATTCATCCTCCCTCCTATGTTTTTGGGTTAATTTTTTAGCATTAATATATATCTACACAAAATACATATAAATAGATCCCAAATTTTTTTTTTCCCCGAACAAATCTCTGTCAAGCCCCCCTTGTATTAATTTTCTAGATTCGCCCATGCCCCTATGCTTCAAATTGATATCCATTAACCCACCTAAGTGAGGCTAATTTTGGGGTTAAAGGATATCATTGCTCCCTTAAAGATAATTAACCCCAAAATTAACATCACAATAGGGGTTAAGTGTTTATATTTTTAACCAATTTTAGAATTTTCGTCAGTTTTGAGTGAAATCATAACAGTTCTATTTTAGTCCACAATCACAAGGGGTTAAGTGTCCACTTTTGAAGCATAGGGACAGGGGCGGATCTAGAAAATTAATCCAGGGGGGGCTTGACAGAGGTTTGTTCGAGGAAAAAAAAAATTTGGACATATTTATATGTATTTTGTGTAGATAAATACTAAAAAAATTAACCCAAAAACATAGGAGAGAGGAGGGATTTTATTATTAGCACAAAAATATCAGAGAAGGGGGCTTAGTATGATAATTTTATAATATTAGAGGGGTTAATTGTAATTTTTAAGGGGGCTAATGTAATAAAAACTAACGGACCGTCAGGGGAGGGGGCGTTTTGTTACCTAATTACAAACCTCGAGAGAGGTCTATGTAATTAAGGCAAACCTTAGGGGAGGTTTGTGTAATTTACCCTAAACTTTTTCATGATGCAAGGCTTGCAAGTATTAAAAGGGATCATTAAGGTCATAATATGATATTTAGTGAAAGAAAATTAAGACCTATCTTCAACACTTGAAGTCAACCATGGCCCTAACGTGGACGTAAGACAGAGAGAGCAGAACTGTCAGTCCAACCTATCAATAGTAATTGTTTTTGTCCGACACATCCACATGTATGGCCCAAAAGATTCGCGTGTCTGGCAGTTAGGATAAGTTCAAGGAAAACCAAATTTCAATTGTCTTTGAGTAATGGCGTAATGCTATGCTTTTTAAGTTGGGAAAATACATTTTACCCATGTGGTTATACTCATTTTTTCATAACTCCCC
The DNA here is from genome assembly GCA_033977485.1 of Hydrangea macrophylla. NCBI lineage: Eukaryota > Viridiplantae > Streptophyta > Magnoliopsida > Cornales > Hydrangeaceae > Hydrangea > Hydrangea macrophylla. The sequence continues at coordinate 84,683,803 of CM066990.1, forward strand.
TGTGGTTCATTTTGTAATACTTAATCCCCTGTACTACGGACTGAAGTGAGACTGTTAACTTTTCTAACGGCAGTCCCACTTCAGTCATTAGTACAGGGGGGTTAAATGTTACAAAAATGAACCACAGGGGGTTATGAGAACATTGGTGTAACCATAGGTGGGTAAAAGGTATTTTTTCCTAAAGAGTATGTATAAGGGCTTGGGGGTATTAATGTCATTTCCATTTTTTCCGTTAGAAAAGTTAACAGTCTCACTTTAGTCCGTAGTACAGGGGGATTAAGTGTTACAAAATGAACCACAGGGGGGTTATGAGAAAATGGGTATAACCACAGGGGGTAAAAGGTATTTTCCCCTTTTAAGTTTGAGGCATTTTTGCTCACCCAAAAAATATTTATTAATGCTCATCTAATTATTCCATTGGTCAATGTAATGATACTTATGATTTAACATCATTAATTAAATTTCAGGTCCCATTGCATTGATCAATGTACTATTTGGATGAGCATTAGTGAAGCATTTTTTGGATGAACAAAAGTTTTTTCAGTAAGTTTTTATACTCCCTCCGTCCCATTTTATGAGTTTTATATTCTATTTTAGGATGTCTCAAAATTAGTGTCTATTTTTCTAATTTGATATATAATTTTTACTTACTTTCCCTACTTACCCTTTATTGAAATCCACACCAAGACAAAACTAAAAAAATTGTTATAATGATTAAGGACAATTGTAGGGAGCAGGTATAGATTTTTCTTGTCTCCATAATAAGTCGGGTTCCCAAAGGTGGACTCACAAAATAGGACGGAGGGAGTAGTATTTAAAAAGTGATTTTTAAATGATGTGATAGTAGAATTAGTCAAACAACTTTCAATCAAAATTTAAATAATTTCACTGTAATAGGCATAGCCCTACAGCCACATCATTAATTTGAGAAGCAATTTTAAGTTAGAAATATAAGGATCATACCATTACTTTACCTTACTTGTGCAATGCCTAGAAAAGGATAAGTTTAAACCAAAATTTAAATGAAAAATTGGTAAAAAGGTCATTAAGATGAGTTTTATTGGAACTAAGGACAATTTAAAATACACATTGAAAATAAGTGCTCCCAATGTCCATAAACCAAAATACACTCATCTTCAACCTCTAACCCTAACCAAACCCTAGCCACCATAACCACCACTACTCCACACCACCTCCGACCACCACCCCCTGCCACCTCCGGCCTCCACCCTCGCCATCTCCAGCGACCAGTACCTCACCATCTCTGGCGACATCTCCGACGACCTCCACCTCGCCATCTCTGGCAACCACCACCTTGCTGTCTCTCTCTCTATAAGTATATATCTACATATAAATGTCTCTGTTTCTTTATTTGTCTCTCACTATAAAACTCTCTTTCTCTCTGTGCTAGATCTAAAAGCAATAAAATTGGATGGTATGTGTTAGGAAAATTGACTGTATATAAGTTGTCATAATAAATTCAGTGGTATATATTGTCTGTAATTTCTTATTAGTAAATGAGATTTGCGCTAAAAGTTCTGAATGACATTAAAACAAAATTGTGTTTTTCAGGTCTACACGATGTCACTCATGTCAGATTTAGATTTCTGACCATCTTAAGAGAAATTTCTCTTAAGATCAGTCATCCTAAGAGAAATTTCTCTTAAGATCAGTTGGCCATTAATTTTGTGTGGCCGGTAGTGGTGGTGGCTGGCGGTGGTGGTGGCAATGGAGGGGGAAGAGAGAGAGATTATAACACCCACATTTGTGTTTTTGCATTTGCATTACATTGTCATGCATGATAATGTGATGTGGCGTGTCTTATGACACATGGTTGAGTGAGTTTTGACTCACGAGTTGATTTGGGTGTCTGTATTAGAGAACCCTTTGAAACTGTGGTGATTGAGAATTTGTTGTTGTTGTGACGTCTCTCCGAGTATGAGACGGTCATTGTGGAACATTTTAAATGTTTATCTGGAAATAAATGTTTACCTGTGTATTTCAATATCTGTATTATTTTCTGTTTTAGAATTTATATCTGTTGTTAGTTTTAGTATCCTGGTGAGAACAAATTAACACGCTATTAATTTGGTAGGCTAATTAGCAACTTCGGAAACGTCGTGTAGAAATTCGCATTTTAGCGACCAAACGAAACTTAGTCGAAAACTTTTATAATTTCGAAGTTTCACTCGTAAAGCTATGAACAAGCTGTATAGAAAGTTTCAGAGACTAATTAGGAGTTTTGGAAAACTCGTGGGGAGGTAAACGTAATTCCCGAGAGTGTTGCCTATATATAGATAGAGATGAACTTAGATTTTTCTTAACTTCTAACCTAAATTCCAAAAAGAGGCCATAGTGAGATTTTGAAGCTTAGAGCTTTGCGACGCCTAACGACAACCTTCCGTCAGTTTGTTTTTCTTCCATATTTCATATTCGAGCTCCTCGAGGTAAGAGCTTCGTTTTGATACCTATTAGGGCCTGTTTGGCTAAATTTTTCGAAAAGTTGTTTTATAGAATTTTTCATAAAAGTTGATAAATGGAATTTTGATCCATAGGAATTGTACTAGACGGACTTCTGCATGTTCTTTGTGCACGTGTTTTCTTTGGATCATATTTTTAAGCGCGTAAATCGGAGGTGAGTGATTCAACTATGTTTTTGGAATGGTTTCTTGACATGTATTCATGTTATGTTTGAATAGCATGTATTAATACTTAGAGATATCTTGTGTAGTTCATACTGGGCATTTATATTGATAAGTAGGCCCAATAGCACGATGAAATGTTTTGATTACCGCGAGCATGGTGATATGTATTTGAGCATGTTAAGTTGCTTATTTGGGTCAGAAGGAGCACGTGATCACCGTGCCATTTTGTGGAGCCGATATAGGCATTAAGGTCGCACGATTGAAGAAAAGAATCGTGGGTCTTACCCTTTCGCGTGGACTTATTGGCGAGGAGTCGCGGATTAGGAGTATGGACGGGCACGTGAGTCTCCGGCGACTAGTATGAAATGTAGAGATGTGAATGCGGACATGTTTATCATTCATGTACATATGTTGATTTATTCACTAAGCGTTAGCTTAAACAAATAGAATATCTGTGGTTATTCAAATAACCATTCCAGGTGTTAATGCTGGCGAGGAATCGCAGAAGTGAGCACGTGGGTTTTGGGAGTTCGCTTAGAAGGCGACTCAATGCTTTAATCTCGTGGTTTTGTAATCGGATAGTCTATTTCATTTGAGTGTTAAGGGACTTGTAATAGAATGGATAATAGTCCTGCAAACGTTTTATTTTAGTTCCAAATCCTGTAAGGAATTACTACGTTTTGTTTTGACTTTGAAAACATGGTTTGGTTGTTTAAGTTATCATGTATATGAACCTAGAGTTCACAGTTTGAAATGTTTTACTTGTCGACTTTATGTTTTGAATTAATGTTAGAGATAGTTTGCAGTCGCAAGGGTCGTTTGACCTTAGGCAATTTCCTAGTGCAAGAGGATTACTGTCAGAGGGTCATTCGACCGGTCGAAAGGGACAGCTCGACCGGTCGAAGTACCCTCTGTTGTGAAGGATTATTGCCGAGGGTCATCCGACCGGTCGAAAGGGGCATCTCGACCGGTCGAAATGACCCCTGCATGAAAACTTTTTATACCCCTTCTGCAACTTATTTAAATGTTTTAATTGGTTGTTAGGGCACCTTTGGGATCCCTTAGAATATAAATTCATTCGTTTCAAAATATAATTACGTTTTCAAATTTATATGGATTTTACCAACTTCGGGTATATTGTTTCAAAAGAACGACTACTATTTGTTATATTTAAAGTATATTTTCCGCTGCTATAACTTTGAAATGAGTAGGAAGAGCCTCGGTGGCGTGCCACGGGCTCCGGTTCCGCTATGGTGGGACCGGGCTGTGACATTTAGTGGTATCAGAGCATAAGTTTAGAGCCTTGGGAACGAGTGACATTTAGTGCTCATCGAGCGGAGTGTGTAATTGTGAAGATAATTGTTATCATTGTAGAAATGCTTCATGTGTTAGCATTTGTTGATTGTGATGAACTGTGCACATATATCTATATTGTGGCATAGCATGCATGGTCATTATGCATTGAACTCAACAGGGGAATATTTGAAACATTATGGCGGATCAGCCAAGAGAATTGTCACCGCATTCGCGGATGGACCAAATAGTGAATATGGTGGGAAATTTCATACAAGCGGTAAGTGAAAGAGAACAGATGAACGTTCAGCCTCCACAGGCACCGCGACTTTAACACACAATCGTGGAACAGTTTCATAAGCAGAAACCGACCTTGTATTATGGACAAGTTGACTTAGACTTGGCCGATCATTGGATGATGGACATGGAAAGACATTTCCGTCAGGTAATATGTACTGATGAGGAGAAAATTTTATGCGCATCCGATACGTTGATGGGCGAAGCATTAGATTGGTGGAACAACGTCCTTGAACAAGGGAAGCCGACCACGTGGGAAGCATTTAAAGAAGAATTCAACAAACGTTTCTTTCCGCAATCTGCTTATACTCAGAAACGTCAAGAGTTTGCAAGTTTGGTTCAGGGAGATATGACCGTGGGTGAGTATGTTTCTCGTTTCAATGCCTTGTTACGATTTGGGAAAACGACCGTTCCGACTAATAGGGATAAAGCTCGTAAGTTTGAGGAAGGACTTAGGGAGAATATCCGTGGCTGTGTGGATATGTTACAACATCCGACCGTTTCTCTTGTTGAGGAAGCTGCTCGTATTGCTGAGAAAAGTGTTGACAGATATCGACAGGGACAACAAGGGAAGAGAGCAAATGGCAGTCGGGGTAAGAGTCAAGGGAATGTGAAGAAACCGTTTACGCAAGGTTCGGGATCATATATGAGTAGCCAAGGAGGAAGTACATTCACGGGAGATTCGAGACCGTTCTGCCCGACATGTAACCTGCGACACAGAGGAACCTGCCATCAATTGACCACTTGCTACCTATGCAAGAAATTGGGACACGTATCTAGGAATTGTCCTTTGAATGCAAACTCGACCACACCAAATACCTTTCCGAATATGAAGAGCTACAACCCAGAAACGAGAGGAAAATATTTTGAGTGTGGACAACCGGGACACATAGCAAAGAACTGTCCGAGTAAGAGACAACTGGGAATGAGTGCCGGGGCATCGAGTGTGCCAAGCGGATCAAGGGTAGATACTCGAGTGGATAAAGGGAAGGGAGTCGAACAACAACAAGGGCGATCTTTCCAGCTCAGGCCGGGGAATACGGATGATACCGTCGTATCAGGTATTCTTCCTATTTGTTCGTATCCTGCACGTATACTTATGGATTCTGGTTCAACGCATTCATTCATATCACGTGATTTTGTTAAGCATTTAACTGTTAAGTCAGAACCGTTAGGATATGACTTGTGTGTATCATTGCCTAGTAGTGAACCGCTAGTTACTTCTTCGATATTCAAGTCATGTGAGATCAAGATAGGTGACAAAGTCTTGTGCGTTGATTTGATTCCGTTAACGGTGAACTAATTTGATGTTATCTTGGGTATGGATTGGTTGTCGGTTAATCAAGCCAAAATCGATTGTGAACAGAAACGGGTTAGTTTCTATCCGTCAGGATGAGAAGAGTTTACTTTTCAGGGTAAGGGAGTAATCGTACCACCGTACTTGATATCGGCGATCCAAGCAAGTAAGATGTTGAAGATGGGTTGTTCAGGTTTCTTATGTTCAATTATTGAGACGCGAGTTCTTGGACCACTAATAGAAGAAATTTCAGTAGTTCGAGAATTTCCAGATGTTTTTCCCGATGAGTTACCCGACGTATTGATTGAAAGAGAACTTGAGTTCACAATAGAAGTAGTACCAGGGTCACAACCGATATCTAAAGCGCCGTACCGAATGGCACCGATAGAGTTGAAAGAATTGAAAGTTCAGTTAGAAGAACTGTTGGAGAAGGGTTTTATCCGACCTAGTGTTTCACCATGGGGAGCTCCAGTCTTGTTTGTGAAGAAGAAGGACGGGACAATGCGTATGTGCATCGACTACCGGGAATTGAACAAGTTGATCGTCAAGAACAAATATCCGTTGCCGCGAATAGACAATTTGTTTGATCAGTTGCAAGGAGCGCAAGTATTTTCGAAGATTGACTTGAGATCTGGTTACCACCAGTTGAAAGTCAAAGAGGAAGATGTTGAGAAGACAGCTTTCAGGACTCGATATGGTCACTTTGAATTTTTGGTTATGCCATTTGGAGTGACTAATGCACCAGCTGCCTTCATGGACTTAATGAATCGCGTTTTCAAGGATTACTTAGACGAGTTTGTCATTGTGTTTATAGATGACATCCTAATCTACTCCAAAAGCGTGGAAGATCACGAGCATCATTTACGATTAGCTTTACAACGATTGCGTGAAAAGAGATTATTCGGCAAATTGAAGAAGTGTGAGTTTTGGTTGACAGAGATTGCTTTTCTTGGACATATTGTATCAGCTAAGGGAATTTCGGTAGACCCTCAGAAGATAGAAGCAGTTACTAACTGGGTGAGACCAACGAATGTGACAGACATCAGAAGTTTCCTAGGATTAGCTGGGTATTATCGGAAATTTGTAAAAGACTTTTCGCGTATAGCAATGCCAATGACACAGTTAATGAGGAAAGATATTGCTTTTGTATGGAGTCCGGAATGTGAAGAAAGTTTTCAAGAGTTGAAAGGTCGACTAGTGAAAGTACCAATTTTAGCCGTTCCGTCAGGGACTGAAGGATTTATTATTTACAGTGATGCTTCATATAGAGGTTTAGGTTGCGTTCTTATGCAAGGTGATAAAGTCATTGCGTATGCATCGAGACAACTTAGACCGCACGAGAAGAATTATCCAACACATGATCTAGAATTGGCCGCCGTGATTTTTGCATTGAAGATTTGGCGTCATTATCTATACGGAGAGAAATGTGAGATCTATACGGATCACAAGAGTTTGAAGTACCTGTTTACACAGCGAGATTTGAACATGAGGCAAAGGAGATGGCTAGAGTTGATGAAGGACTATGATTTGTCGATTCAATATCATCCGGGCAAGGCGAATGTAGTCGCCGATGCTCTTAGTCGTAAGGCACCAACCAATACCGCATCAGATTTGACTTCTCAGAAAGAATTGATAAGAGATATGGAGAACTTAGAACTTGAAGTGATACCAAGGATTGAAAGTGGCTTGATGTCGACGATGATGGCACAACCACTCTTGATTCACGAGATCACGGAGAAACAACTTCAAGATGTGGCTTTGAAGAAGATTTGTGATGAGATTCCAATAGGCAAACAACCGGGTTTTACTTTTGAAAATGATGTTTTGAGATTGAGGGGTAGAATTTGTGTGCCTAACGAGAAAGAGTTAAAGCGAAACATCCTAGAGGAAGCACACAACATAAAGTATACCGTTCACCCGGGAAGCACCAAGATGTATAGAGACTTGAGACATGTTTATTGGTGGCTGGGAATGAAGAGAGAAATAGCACGCTATGTTTCACGATGTACGAGTTGTCAACAAGTAAAGGCCGAACGCCAAGTACCCTCGGGATTGTTACAACAGTTACCGATAGTCGAGTGGAAATGGAAACACATAACAATGGATTTTGTTAGTGGATTTCCGAGGTCGAAGAGATCGAATACTATTATCTGGGTAATTGTTGACCGTTTGACGAAGTCGTCGCACTTCCTACCACTTCGAACAACTAAGCCGATGCCGTTAGCTAAGTTGTATATTCGCGAGATTGTGAGACTACATGGTATCCCAGTTTCTATCGTTTCGGATAGGGATAGTAGTTTTACGTCAAAGTTTTGGAGAGCCATGCAAGAAGCAATGGGTACCAAATTGCATTTTAGTACCGCTTTTCATCCTCAGACTGATGGTCAATCAGAAAGAGTAATCCAGATTTTGGAAGACATGCTTAGGCTATGTGTACTCGATTTTCAGGGTGATTGGGAAGACCATTTGCCGTTGATTGAGTTTGCATATAACAACAGTTTCCAGTCGAGTATTGGAATGGCTCCTTATGAAACTTTATATGGTCGTGTATGTCGTTCACCAATTAGTTGGACAGAGGTGGGAGAAAGAAAGATTGAAGGACCGAAAATTGTACAAGAGACGACGGATAAGATAAAGGTAATTCGCCAACGGTTACTGACAGCTCAGAGTAGGTATAAGAGTTATGCCGATAAGCGTAGACGACCGTTGGAATTTGACGTGGGAGACTTAGTGTATTTGAAGGTGTCACCTTCAAAGGGGATAACCAGATTTGGTAGATACGGGAAACTCAATCCGAGGTATGTAGGACCTTTTGAAATCATTGGAAAGGTTGGACCCGTAGCTTAATATCGTTTGAACTTGCCGAGCGAGTATACTCAAGTTCATAACGTGTTTCATGTATCGTTGTTACGCAAACAATTAGTGGAAGATAGAGATCAAGTGATGACTCCGACAGCGAATGAGATTCAGAGTGATTTAACGTATGTCGCATATCCGGTAGAGATCTTAGACCGGAAGGATCAAGTCTTACGAAATAAAGTAATATCGAAAGTGAAAGTGTTATGGCGTAGTCAAACTACGGAAGAGATGACGTGGGAGATAGAAGATGAGATGTGTACTCAATATCCGCACCTTTTCGAGATATGAGGTACAAGTTTGGGGACAAACTTCTTTTAAGGGGGAGAGTATTATAACACCCACATTTGTGTTTTTGCATTTGCATTACATTGTCATGCATGATAATGTGATGTGGCGTGTCTTATGACACATGGTTGAGTGAGTTTTGACTCACGAGTTGATTTGGGTGTCTGTATTAGAGAACCCTTTGAAACTGTGGTGATTGAGAATTTGTTGTTGTTGTGACGTCTCTCCGAGTATGAGACGGTCATTGTGGAACATTTTAAATGTTTATCTGGAAATAAATGTTTACCTGTGTATTTCAATATCTGTATTATTTTCTGTTGTAGAATTTATATCTGTTGTTAGTTTTAGTATCCTGGTGAGAACGAATTAACACGCTATTAATTTGGTAGGCTAATTAGCAACTTCGGAAACGTCATGTAGAAATTCGCATTTTAGCGACCAAACGAAACTTAGTCGAAAACTTTTATAATTTCGAAGGTTCACTCGTAAAGCTATGAACAAGCTGTATAGAAAGTTTCAGAGACTAATTAGGAGTTTTGGAAAACTCGTGGGGAGGTAAATGTAATTCCCGAGAGTGTTGCCTATATATAGATAGAGATGAACTTAGATTTTTCTTAACTTCTAACCTAAATTCCAAAAAGAGGCCATAGTGAGATTTTGAAGCTTAGAGCTTTGCGACGCCTAACGACGACCTTCCGTCAGTTTTTTTTTCTTCCATATTTCATATTCGAGCTCCTCGAGGTAAGAGCTTCGTTTTGATACCTATTAGGGCCTGTTTGGCTAAATTTTTCGAAAAGTTGTTTTATAGAATTTTTCATAAAAGTTGATAAATGGAATTTTGATCCATAGGAATTGTACTAGACGGACTTCTGCACGTTCTTTGTGCACGTGTTTTCTTTGGATCATATTTTTAAGCGCGTAAATCGGAGGTGAGTGATTCAACTATGTTTTTGGAATGGTTTCTTGACATGTATTCATGTTATGTTTGAATAGCATGTATTAATACTTAGAGATATCTTGTGTAGTTCATATTGGGCATTTATATTGATAAGTAGGCCCAATAGCACGATGAAATGTTTTGATTACCGCGAGCATGGTGATATGTATTTGAGCATGTTAAGTTGCTTATTTGGGTCAAAAGGAGCACGTGGTCACCGTGCTATTTTGTGGAGCCGATATAGGCATTAAGGTCGCACGATTGAAGAAAAGAATTGTGGGTCTTACCCTTTCGCGTGGACTTATTGGCGAGGAGTCGCGGATTGGGAGTATGGACAGGCACGTGAGTCTCCGGCGACTAGTATGAAATGTAGAGATGTGAATGCGGACATGTTTATCATTCATGTACATATGTTGATTTATTCACTAAGCGTTAGCTTAAACAAATAGAATATCTGTGGTTATTCAAATAACCATTTCAGGTGTTAATGCTGGCGAGGAATCGCAGAAGTGAGCACGTGGGTTTTGGGAGTTCGCTTAGAAGGCGACTCAATGCTTTAATCTTGTGGTTTTGTAATCGGATAGTCTATTTCATTTGAGTGTTAAGGGACTTGTAATAGAATGGATAATAGTCCTGCAAACGTTTTATTTTAGTTCCAAATCCTGTAAGGAATTACTACGTTTTGTTTTGACTTTGAAAACATGGTTTGGTTGTTTAAGTTATCATGTATATGAACCTAGAGTTCACAGTTTGAAATGTTTTACTTGTCGACTTTATGTTTTGAATTAATGTTAGAGATAGTTTGCAGTCGCAAGGGTCGTTTGACCTTAGGCAATTTCCTAGTGCAAGAGGATTACTGTCAGAGGGTCATTCGACCGGTCGAAAGGGACAGCTCGACCGGTCGAAGTACCCTCTGTTGTGAAGGATTATTGCCGAGGGCCATCCGACCGGTCGAAAGGGGCATCTCGACCGGTCGAAATGACCCCTGCATGAAAACTTTTAATACCCCTTCTGCAACTTATTTAAATGTTTTGATTGGTTGTTAGGGCACCTTTGGGATCCCTTTGAATATAAATTCATTCGTTTCAAAATATAATTACGTTTTCAAATTTATATGGATTTTACCAACTTCGGGTATATTGTTTCGAAAGAACGACTACTATTTGTTATATTTAAAGTATATTTTCCGCTGCTACAACTTTGAAATGAGTAGGAAAAGCCTCGGTGGCGTGCCACGGGCTCCGGTTCCGCTATGGTGCGATCGGGCTGCGATAGAGATGGTGGTGGTGGTGGCTATGAAGGGGGAGGAGTGATAAAGTTAAAGAGAGAAGAGAGTTGGTGGTAGTGGTGACGGCTCTGGCGACGACGAGGATGGCTCCGGTAGTGGCTCCGGTGGTGGTGGCTATGGACGGAGGAGGAGAGAAAGTTGGAGAGAGAAGAGAGATAGTGGTGGTGGTGGCTATGGAGGGTGAGGAGAGAGAAAGTTAGAGAGAGAAGAGAGTTGGTGGTAATGGCGACGACGACGGCGATGGCTCCAACTCCGGCGACGGCGGAAGCGACATCTCTGATGGTGGTGGTTGAGATGGTGGCTGCTATGGAGGGAGGAGGAGAGACGGTGGTGGTGGTGGCTGTGGTGGGAGGAGGAGAGAAGATGGTGGCTATGATGATGGTTATGGAGGGGGAGGAGAAAGAGATGTTGGTGGTGGTGGCTATGGAGGGGGAAGAGAGAGAAAGTTAGAAAGAGAAGAGAGATGGTGATGGTGTTCTCTTAGGGTTCCATGGGTAATTTTGTCATTTAGAGTAAAATTTAAAATTTTCTAGGACTAAAAGGGATAGTTTAAATTTTAGAAGACACTGGGAGGGAAAGTTTTTTTAGAGTGTCCTTGTATGAATGTTTGATTATAGCTTGTCCTTTAGTCCAACTTAGCCCAACCTTAGAAAAAAATATTCAATATAATGGGTATATAATCTTACGTGGTATAACAAGCCAATAGACATCCAGTATAAATCCATCTGGCCCCCTACTTTCAGGGGATTCTTAGTCCAACTCAACAAACAATCCCTCCAATTCAGCAAAATTTTGTATTATGTGAGAGGGGATAAAATCCCACATAGTATTTCTGGGATACCCAATATTTACTCCAACCTTAGGGGTCTTACACCAAGTCTCCCTATTTAAATACTCCTAGGAGATAAATTTTGTGCTCTTTTTAAACCACAGACTCATAACGTAAATACGAAACTAATTAAAACTTGCTTTTGTGAAGGAAAAAAAAAAAGAAAAAAAAAAAAAGAGCACACTGTTATAGCATTAGTTTATATATATATATATATATATTTTGTATGAAAACATATCTAAATAGACATAAACAAGAGAGCATTTTTGCTCACCCCAAATTTGGTACACCAATGCTCACCCAAGCATCCCATTGGCCAATGCAGTGGGGCCCAGGATTAAACAAATGTTGTTTAATATTGTTTAATCCTGGGCCCCACTGTATTGGCCAATGGGATGCTTGGGTGAGCATTGGTGTACCAAATTTGGGGTGAGCAAAAGTATTTTCCATAAACAAATTGCCTTCGGGATTTGGTCACCCCCACTACAATTTTCTGGTTCTAACTTTTATCAAGTCCAATTTTAAATTTTTGCATCCGTCCTACAGTTCCTACTAGTATTACTCGCTCATTCTTAGCCAAACCTTTGATTGGACTGCACTTCAGTGCTGTTAAAACAGTGATGTTAGTGCTGTTCACTCACATAATGAACAATAAAACTGGGCAGTTTTCAGTGCTATTTGTGCTGTTCCTCTCACAAAATGAACAGTAAAACTGCTTTTGCATAAGCAATTTTTCAAAAACTTCCCAATTTTATTATTCATTATGTGAGTGAACAGCACTAACAGCACTGAAGTGCTGCCCCCTTTGATTGAGCCCATGACTTTCAATATTGTTATTGCTGGTACTTTTACCATAACTCTCTTAAACGGTTTATAATAGTTTCAGCAACAAAACTTTATCATAGTTTGTAGATTTTCCGAAACGGAAAATAAAATGGTATTGAAAACAAGAAATTAATTAAGGAAAAAAAATCCCCCCTAGTGTTTTCTTTCATGTATAGCTGGAAATCCTCAAAAGATGAAAGTTGAAGGAGACCGACATGTAAATTATTAAATTCAAGTTTCATAATTTATTTATTTTTCTTATTTGTCTCACCACTTTTCTTAGTAGACGAACAAAGAAAAAAATATATATATTTTTTCTTTTCCGAGACTGAAAATCTATGAAGCAAATAGACATGAATAATAAGAAGTCGAAAGCCAGAAATCCATTTCTATTGCAAAGAAGAGAAATGCAAGAGGTCCATTCCAAATAGGAACTAAAATAATTTAGGAATTGCAAAGAAGAGAAATGCAAAACCCAGAGTTGACTACTCTTGACATAGTACCCGTTTGGTAACCAATTGTCTTAAGTGCTGGGATAGCAAATAGGAACTAAAATAATTTAGGAAAAAAATGTATTTAGAATTAGCATTTAATTACTGCATTAATCCTGGCTTTAATTTAGGGATTTGATAACCATATTTATGGTTTTAGTTTGTCCATTTAAAGGTGTAAGGTTTTCATTTATGGACAGACTTGAATGAATTGACTATTAATATTATCTTTCTTTCTGAGTTTCTTTTTCTTGTCTTCTCCCTCTCTCTCGGTCTCTTTTCTTTCTCTTTCGTCTCTCTATATTCTCCTCTCTTTCTTCCCATTTAGTTCTATATTAATTGATATCAAAGCCAAATTTGTTGTTCATCTCATCTTATTTTTTGCACCACCTAAACAACACTTACATATTCATCATATCCAAACCGTCATAAATCTAACCTACATTAGCCGCACTACCATAACTACCGCCGCCCCAAACAACCCCTACAACTAACCAATACACAATAACCTCTTTCCATCCCAGCCATAACCATCATCTAACCAATCTCCAATCTCCACCTCATCAAATAGCCTGACTCCCAATCAATTGAACTGCTTAGTTTCATACACAATCTAGGATATGACCACCACATTCAAGTAATTAAACCCCTTTCCCTTTATCCACTGCCACCAACCACCACACTGCGTCATAGCCTGATCCAAACCATTCACGACCATCTACTATTGTGGTCGCATCGCACCTGATTTGTTTATAAAATAATAATAATAATAATAATAATAATAATAATAATAATAACTTTTATTTTAAGAAAATTTTTAGATCCAACCCAAACCTATTTATTTACCAATCCAATACCAATACTCATGCCCAAACCCAAGTCTATTCCCATTTTCACCTAATTTTACAAATTTCAGACTCAACCCCCAATATTATGAAATTGCAAATACTGCACCATAAGTTTCTCAATTTCAGCAGCACCCTAAAATTTTTGTATTTTGGAACCAAAATTTTCAAAACCACCCAAAAGCCCCAACAAAATTTCATAAGAGACCCCCCAAGAAGTTCCAGTAGATTCAATACCTACTTGCTAAACACTTTGGGCATCTGATTCTAGCTACTTTTGGATCTTGAAAGGTGTTCTTATAGGTTATGCTACTAGTTCCTCAATCTATAGCAGCTGTGTTCCGACACCGATGACACGTGGATTACAGAGGACGCGCGTAATCATCTTAATCTTGTTTTGGAACAATATGATAGCTTTTTACTCTCCGAAGGAAAGTCTTCTCAGCCGAGGAGAAATGATGGAGATCACAAGTAGTAAATAAAATAATTTAGGAAGTCATTGTATTTAGATTTAGCATTTAATACCTGCTTTAATTTAGGAATGTGATACTATATTTATGGTTTTAGTTTACCTATTTAAAGGCATAAGGTTTTCAGTTATGGACAGACTTGAATGAATTGATTATTGATATTATCTTCCTCTCTGAGTTTCTCCCTCTTCCTTGTGTCTTTTCCCTCTTTGTCGGTCTCTTTTCATTCTCTTTCTTCTATCTCTATATTCTCCTCTTTCTTCCCATCTAGTTCTACCTCACTAAGATTATTTATAAAAAAAAAGATAAGTTTGTTTGGCAATCAACGTTTTACTAAAAAAAAAAAACTCAAAATTTAGCTTTTGGAAAAAGATTAAGTTAAAAAAAAAAAAAGTCCCACTCTAAAAGCCGCAAATTGAATTTTCTTTTTTTGACAAAGGTGAAAATTTTAATTTCCATATCAATACCGAATGCTAAATAATAGAAGAAACCTTTTTAATTAAAAAAAATATCTCAACAAAAATCACTTAGGGTGTGTTTGATAATCCAATTAAGTGGTGAAAATGAAAATTTTCAGTATTTAATTCTTTTCAGTGCGTTTGATAATATATCACTTAATTGAAAAAGTGGTAGAAAATTCACTGAAAACATTAAGTGAAAATTTTTTGCTGAAAATAATCACTGAATGCAGTCTATTTTAGTTTTTGAAACACTGTTTTTAGTTTTGCTAATACAAATCACTTAAAATTTTCAGCACTTAAATCCAGTACTTAATTTTCAGTACTTAATTTTCAGTTTTATCAAACACACCCTTACTCTCGTTGAGATCTCAAACCCGTCTTACAAGACTGTATTACTACTTTTGTCAACTGGCATTTAGGAATATTCTAAACTGTAGCAAACCTTAAAAGTGACATACACTTGTATATGCTTTGAGCATCTTTGTATCAGTGGTATCAAAATTGTATTTTGATTGAATTTTATTTTGATTACTCAAATAACTATTTTCATCAAATGTACTCCAATAATACTAGATAAATGAGTAACCATCTTTTTTTTTTCTTTTTTTTTTTTAAACTGTAACCATTAATGCCTCTTTTTTCTTCAATGACAATTGAATGGCTACAATATTACCTCTAAAATATGGTTAAACTCTCTCATTTCCCATAATTAGGAAAAATATGAGTTCTCTTCACCAGTAACTATTTTACATACACATTTAATGAACTTGTTTGAGTGTGGATTTCGGGAATATACTCATCAAATCTTGTAAGTTTCCTGTATCCACACTTACTAGGTTTACCTACATATTTGATTACCCAAATTTCTCTTATTTTCTTTAAATTCCTCTATATGTTCGTGTACATTAGTACATATTTTATTTTTTGATAATAATAACAAAATTTTCATTTCACCAGAACAAATGCAAGTTTTAAAAAAAAACAAGTACAAATCAAAAGAAAGAAAAATTACAAAGTAAAGCACAATAATCTCCTGAGATGTACTGTAATCTCCAAATCCAAATATATCTTAGATTTGTGGTGTAACTCAACACGGAGCCAAGGCTTAAGGAGAAAGCTGCCAACAAAACTTCAGCAAAGAGCACTCCAAAGAGATCGAACAGAGCACCAAGTGGTAAAAAAAAATATAAATAAAATAAAATAAAATAAAAACATAACAAAACCTTCCTAAAAAGGGACAAAATCCTCCCAAGGAGAGGCAAACCCTCCAAAATGAGAGACAAGCTCTTATAAAGAGAGACAAACAAACAAAGAAATTACTATTTAGATATCAAGAAATTTGTAATTTTGTAGCAGTTACTATATATGTAGTTGAGAGAGAATCGTAAGCGATTATAGTAGTACTGTAGAAGGCAATTAAGTTGAAAGTCAATGGTTTAAAAACTAGACAATTATTAGTCCAACCGTAAAAATGACATGGTTATGAGTTAATGGTTAACACTACACCAGAAACTGCAAACTGGCACGGTTTAAAACCGTGCCAGATCCAATCTGGTACGGTTTTAAACCGTGCCAAATATCGGGGATCCAAATTATTTGGCACGGTTTTAAACCGTGCCAGTTTTTGGTCAAAGGGTGCCAAATTTGAGAATCTGGCACAATTTTTTGGCACTATTATAAACCGATCCAGAATTTCAACGTTGTTCACGACACGTGGCCAATTTTGTTCACGACACGTGGCACACTTATGGCACGTAAATTTGGCACGCTTTTGGCACTGCTAAAAACCTTGCCAGTTTGGTCTTGAGTTTTAAAAAAAATTCAATCTGGCATGCTTTTGCCACTGTTTTGAGCAGTGCCAGATTTTTTTTAGGGAAAAAAAAAATTTGACAGCATCACATCACCAATCGAAACATAGCAAGAGAACCTGTATCACAAATAACACCTAGAATCACAATTATAGGTATCAATTAATATCTAATAAAGTCTCCAATAAAAAAAAAAAAAAAAAAACAGCAATCCAAATGATAAAAGACAAATCAATTTCTTTGCTATATGTTATCTTCCCCCTCTTCCTATTTCTCCTCCTATCATTCTCATCAAATTTTTGTCCAAATGACAAAAGACAGAAATCAATTTATTTTGCTTGCAAGTTGCAATATTCCAGGTAACACCACTACAAGCACATTAATTATAGTACAGAGAGGTGATCAAAGATCAGAACATAATATTCAATGACATACTTATGTCCCAGTAGTAGGATACTCGAGCTTCCTTTCTACCAATTTAGCCATAGCAAACGACTTTACTGCCTTGTCGAACCATCCAGGCAATCAAAACCAAAGCAAGCAAAGTAAATACTTGAAACGTGCTGCAAAGGTTCAATAATAAAGAGTAATCACAGAGAAATTATAATCTAATCCAGAATCACTATGTAGATAAAAGTGGTACCAAACAACTCACACTATCACCAATGTCCAATCCATAAACTCACACCATCACACTGAGCCAATACGAAATTAGTGGACCTATCATCAGGTTGAATTGGTGGACAAATGGATTCCAATAAATTATGCATTGCTATGGTTTCTCAAAGTCATAGAATAGTCACACATAAGCGCACGTATATGTATATATATACAGTATAACCCCAAGAGTTTTGTGGCATTGGATGTGAAGAAAACATGGAAGATAACTGTTAAATTATAGTTTAATCATTTCCAAACAACTTATTGCACTATTGGGGAGAAACATGGTCCATATCTCCAAGTTTAAGGCCTCTCATTGATTAAAGATTGCACAACATAGAAGAGGGCAGGAGAAAAGAACGAGTAGGAAAACTAATTACCTAGTGTTTTCCCTAATAATCTGTTAATAACAAAGTAGGGCGTGTATTTTGGTGGGTCCAAAATGTGGCAAGGAGTGTCTAGTGTGAGTCATGTTGAACACGGTTATGCAACCCTTCTAAGAGGGTCTGTGCTTCCTAGAAGTAGACTGACCACTAGACCAATTGCATATACTAAAATACTATCCCTCTTGTTTACTAAAACAAAACTGACCTATTGGTTTCCGATAAAAAAAAGTATCCCCACCGTTAGTGAAAAGTTAAATAGGGCTGACATTATCATTTTTGATTTTTCAATGTGTAAAATTTGCCTTCATCATTTTGGACTTGGGTAAAACCCAACCGTACGCCGTCAACTTTATTAGTGGAGGACAGTGTAATTTCAGAAACAAGAGAATAATGCTTGAAATTATCAGATATCTCAGGGGTTTGTAAGTCTTACAAATTCAAAATCCATCTGCCAAGGACAAAAGCCTCACTTATAGAATGAGCACGGTACCAGCTGTGTTTTATGCTAACTACCAAGCATTCTAGAGTTCTATAAACTAATAATTCAAAAATATGTAACACTCTTCTTGACAAATACTCACACAAATGAGAAACACCATCAGCGTCAGAAGAAATTAAAGCAAAAAAGAAACGCGTACACCATCAAACTTCAACATCCAGCAATAAGAAGTATATTTGGCATTAATATCAGGATTACATATTTAATTATTAGTTAATATTTCACTTCATATTATCAAGAATGCCAAGCTGTTTGGAACTTTCCTGGTTAATTAAAAAACAATACCCCAATCAATTGATTATTACCCATGATGTAGTAGGATAATACGCTTCCACTTCTTATCTTCAAAGTTGTCAGAACATTCAAAACAATCTGCTACTCTTTTTATTACTTCTCTGGAGAGGAATATAAATAAACAAAAATAAGAACAGTGCTCTATACTGCTAGTAGCTCCAACAAGTTCCTCAAAAACAATGATCATTGCACAAACTGCACTCACCTTGATAAACAGTATGCAAGGGCCAGCACAATTGACAATGATCTAACAAAATTCAATACCCTTTGCTTAAAAATTTGGCTGGCTTCAGAAGGAATGACGACCGAATCCAAAGCTCTGCCAGAAAAGAACTAAAACAATAAGATCAGAGTAACAGCCCATTTGGCATTGCTGGGGGAATTAGAGATTTTTCTTCAACAGATGTTCCAAAAAGCAACAAATTGCTGCTTCTAATTTAAATTATTTTTTCAACTTTAAAGTTGATTTGATAATTGAAAAGGCTATTAAAAAGTACATGTCAACTAGACTCAAATCTCTCAAAAATCCAAAAAGTTGTTCAGTCCCAAATAAGCTATTATCCAAACGATCTCCAAGTAAATCACATATGTGCATGAAATGTATGTTTTTGTGTCCCATGGTTTCAAACCACTTGACAAAGGAGAAGTGAGAACAATAGTGATGAAGTTTTACATTGAAAAAATAAAAATGAATAAGGGTTTATGAGAAAAAAAAAACACTCACGACTAATTCGTTAAGCAACATTTGGTTTTAATTTGAACAAAAAGTATATTCTAATAAACTTTTTCGATGGTGATAAAGTATAGTTATAGTGAGAAGTTAAATTACCTCCTACGATAACTGAGAAAAGCTTGGAAAAGAAATAAACAATTAAGAATAAACAATTAAGCAAAGGTCATAGAGAATAAAAATTGAAAACTAAGCTTTTGACCACAACAGTGTGGTAAAAAAATCCATTAGATGGCTTGAAGGCCATTCCTTATTCATTTCCCCTTAAGAAAATAAACTATAAGATGGATTTCAACTGATGTGCCTTTAGGTGTTGACTACCACCCAACAACTTTCTTACACATATAAATAACCCCCACTACATAGTACTTTTAACCAAAAAATGAAACCAGCTTACTAAGGCCACATTAGAGTCCAAACATAATGTATATAAACCATAGTTTCCTAATTCATAAATCAAAGAAAAAATGGTTCAAAACAGTAGTGAATTAAAGCATCGAATCAACCATACCTTGTCATTATAGTAATGCTATCTGCACCATTATTCCATGTTTTTCTGAGAACATTTCACCTATTACCATTATACTCACTGCAGCCATCAACATGCAAAGACAAATAGCTGTACCTTTCAGTAGAATAAAAGAAATCATGATAAATAATCAACATCAAGCATATCATATACCAATTTTGTCCTAACTTTAAGTCATAATTGAATAACGATTATGTAGAAAGAGAAAGCAGGATGACTAGTATTGGTGAAGTGATACCCTTTCCAATAGCAAGGACAACCCCTTCCATGGTTTTCAACCCAATTGTCATGGAACCCAATTGGGGCATGGCATTTATAGCAATAGAACATAATTATTTGATGGCAAAGAAAAACGCAAATGCTCACTTAATGAACAACTAATCTACTTTTACTTAGCACGAAAATCTTCTTTGAAATATATATATTTATACACACACACACACATGTATGAGTACAATTACGGATAGCAAGAGAGGTCACTTTGATAGCCTCAATGACAAATTCAACCTGAAATAATCGACATTCCGTAGAGAAGGTGTTAACACCCCTATTGTACACAGTCCTTCAATCAAACACCCAACCAAATTTATCGACAAAGAAAAGCATTATAAACAGTATATATTAATCATACAGACAATTTCAATGAGGAAAATTAAAACCCTATATTTCGTAGCCAAAATGCACTGAATCATGAAATCAATTAAAGAAAGAGGGAGTATGAAAAGAAGGAAATTCGAAGTCCAAATAAATTTAACATGGTTCTATACCCGCAAATTTGTATATTTCATCCCAAAAAATGGGAGAGAGGGGCGCTATTAACTACGACCCAAATCAACAAAGCCTAGTAAAAATGAAAAGAACCTAGAAAACACCCGAACTAAATAATACCCGAATTCAAGATGATATTCAAACACCAAGATCAAAGCAAAATACCTCTTTGAAAGCTTAACAATTCAAAGTCTTATAAACCTGAATAGAATCTGCCAAAAATCAAATTATTCATCAACTTTAAGAAGACTCAAATTAGTGATCCCTTCATTGTATACATACTCATCCCAAAAAGGACTTCAAAGTGTAGTGAAAGTGCATTTGAAAAAACAAAAAACTTTATCTCTATACCCAAAATGTGGAAATTACCCAGGAAAAATAATAAGAAGAAAGAACCCAAATTCACACTACACTGATAAGATCTAAAACATACAGTGATTGATATTCAAATTCCCAGATCAAAGCTAACCAGACTTCGAATTGAACACCCACCACCAAAAATCTCTATAGGAACTTGTTAGAAACATATTTGATTCGACTAAACCTTAGAATCTGTGAAAAATAAACAAACTCTACATATCAGGAAATGTATGAATATCTTCGTGATTTCTAAGATCTCAGTAGTTTAGTTTGATTTATGAACTACAAAAGTATCCAAAATATATCTTAGTGGTTTAAAGCTTTAATCAACTCTTTGTGAGAAATCAATTAGGACTAAATCAAATTTACAAAATAAAATATTAGTGAAAGTGACCCAAATTAAAGCACAAGCAACAAAATGTCACCTTGCAGACCCGATTTGAGCTTTCAAAGCCTTTCAACCAAACAGAGCAAATAAAGCATACAGTAAGGGGTAGATCTAAAGAAGAACAGACATAGAAATATACATACATAGATCTAACATTTTTCTGAAATTTTAGGGTTAGATCTAAGGAATAATAAGTGTAGATTTCAACAATATTAGCTTAAAAACTTGTAGAAGAGGGTTAGATCAAGGTTTTGAGATTCTAGGGTTTGATTTTGGGGGAAAAAGTTTCTATAATAGTAGAAGAGGTTTGGATCTAGGATTTTGGGGAAAAAAATGTTTCAAGAACAGTCAATGTATGTCAGTGTGTGTATAGATTTAGAGAGAGAGAGAGAGAGAGAGAGAGAGAGAGAGAGAGAGAGAGAGAGAGAGATTGTAGAAGACGAACCAGAGAGAGGAGGCGGCCATGTGGAGGCGGCGTGGAGGGGGCCGCAACGGCGTGGACGACCGGCGGCGTGGAGGAGGCCGTGACGGCGTGGACGAGGCGATGGCGCCAGTCGCCCTAGGAGTCTCAGTCTCTCCCTCTTCTTTTTTTTGGGTTTGAGAAATATTGTACAGTAACATATATATATATATATATATTTTAAGTCAGTTAGACTATGGTCAACATTTTTTTCCTAATCTGGCACGTTTTTCTTTTCAAAAGGCACATTTGGCACTGCTTAAAACCATGCCAGATTTAGCACTGCTAAAAACCGTGCCAGATTGCCCAAAAATCGTTCCAAATTTTGGCACGGTTTTAAGCAGTGCCAAATGAAAAAACGCGAAACGTGCCAATTTGACCTTTTTGGTGTAGTGTAAATCGTTGGACAATTTTGAGAATTTTCGAATTTACGGGTATAAACTGAACTATTTTCTTGATCTAGTGGTGTATTTTGGATGGAACGGGTTAGAAATGACTGTTTCAAAAAATAAAATTCCAAAATTTTCCAAATGTAAAAAACCTTTCCAATACCAATTCTGGAATTTTGAAATTTTTCGGAATCAAAATTTTTTAGATGTTTTCGAAAATTTTAGAATTTATTTGAATTTTCAGGTAAAAAAAGAAAAAATCAACATATTATTGTTTCAGTAGATTTTTTATACATTGGATTTTAGGACAATTTTTTTAAAAGTTGTAGTCAAACCCCGTTTTGTAATAGGATATATATGTACTTTTATATATACTATTAAAAAAGTCAGAATATTTTGGAATTTTTTCATAAATTTATCGAAAAATATTCAAAATATTTTCGGGTTGGAAATTCAAAATTTTCAGAAATTCCAGAACTATTCCAATTCTAATCCGTTGTTTTCCGAAATTTCGAGAATTTAGAATTATTTTTATGTTACCAAAATTATAATTTTCAGATTGGAATCAAAATTTTTGTTCCAAATTGCACCCCTATCTTGAACGGTCAACAGTTGAACCAACCGGTCTAGGCCAAGTTTAAAACATGGTTGAAAATTAAAGAAAGGGTAAATTACACTTTACACCCTTGTAGTTTGGAAGTGATTTCATCTTGGTCCCTGCAGTTTCAATTTTGCCAATTTGATTCTTACAGTTTCAGTTTAGGTTCAATATAGTCCATTCATCAAATTTTCTTACAATTTTTAACAGATTTAGGTTTCATATAGGTGTGTAAAGTGTAATATTTCTAAGTAAATTTACCATTATGCCCCTAAAGATACCTCACGTGTGCATTATATGACCTATTTCTGTAAAAATTGTAGAAATTTTTTACATTAAACCTAAACTAAAATTGTAAAGAACAAATTGACAAAATTGAAACTGCAAAAACCTTTTTGACATCACATCCAAATTAGAGGTGGCAATTCAAGTTCTCGTGTCATAATCGTGTCATTAGTCAGGTTGTGTCTTTTGGGTTTAATTTTTAGTTTCGAGTGTTATTCATCTATAATACAAACTATTTTAAATTAATCGTGTCATGTCGTGTCGTGTTCTGTTCGGGTTGTCTCAATAAAATGGGTTGTCGTGTCAAAAATTGTCACCCCTTAATCGAAATGAGAAGGGTGTAATATATAATGGGTAATACTTGGGACACACTCAAAGACATAACTTTTTGGACACAACCCAAGAGATATGTCTATATCTCTCCTGTGTCACTGTGGGGTGTAGTAAGATCATAAAAGAGATATAAACACATCTCTTAGGTTGTATCCAAAAAATTATATCTTTGAGTGTGTCCCAATCTTTACTCATATATTTTACGCTCAAGGAAATGAGAAGAAACCACCAATCCCAAAGCTTGTTTTATTGTGACCGACAAATCACAAAAGAGTCGGATTTCAACGTCTTCTTTGATAGTAACTGAATCTAATGAATGCCAAGGCACGTGAGACTTTGGTAAAAATCAATGTGGTTATAGGGGTAGGCGACAGAGGCAGTCGCTCCTAAGGATTTGCTTGAATCTTTGATAGATTTTGTGAAAGAAAAAACAAGGAGAATGGAAAACTAATTTTTATGTATGGTTTTCTTTTCTTTTTTCCTTATTGTTTTAAGGAAATTTTTTTTTTTTTATATGTTTTCCTTTCATTTTTTTTTTCACTCGCTAAATTTAAGAATTAAACAAAGTTTAAAAAAATCAAAATTAAAGAAATAAAAATAAAAAATATATACGTATATGAATTTAGATCTCTAATATTGGTTCCCGACAGGGTCGGCTCTAAGCCAATTTGGCAAAGCAATTGCATGAGGTCTCAGTTTTAGGCTTTATTTTTAGGTCTATTTTTTCCTTAATTTCTTCTTAATTTTTATAAAATTTATCATTTTTAAACCTAATTTCTCCTAATTTCAATGAAACATAGTATAGAGATCTCATTTTTTTGGCCCATTTAAGAATTCGCTTGAGACCTCAGACAATTTTTATCATCTCAAAGTCCGGCCAGGTCCCCGATTTGCACAAGCTGTGAAACTTGCACTTGTTATGTAGGGCCAAGCTTACAGTGTTGTAAATGGACAGACACAGATGAGATAATAATATAATATCAATGTGGTTTAGCCGTGGTAGGCGAGAAAAACTTAGGTACTGTCATGGTGTTGCATGACAGTTCGATTAAGATTATTTTTTTGGGGTGCAGAGAGCTTCTGAGGATAAGACTTGCAAAAAGTGAAGCTCCTCTAACATGAAAATGGGTCTCTCACCAGTCACCGCAAAAAAACCACTCTTACTAATGGTATAGTACACACATAAGACTGACACACAAGTATTATTTCCAACAAATTTTCTTTTCCATTATTTCAAATCATTTCAAGCTTTAAAAGAAATTCTACTTAAGAAATATGTACAAATAGTTTCCAAAAAAATTGTCTCGGGGGCGCTACCCCATGAACTCGGTCCATCGAGTGCAACTTCCTGCTTTCACTCCTTATAAGTCCCCCTACTTCATTTTCCTGTATCCGCTCCTACTAGGTTGCCGTTAATGAGAATGAGTCTTTTACGTGAGGCTCACACCATCGAACCTACTAATAATGGATACCTCGAGACATTGATCCCACTAAAAAAGCTCATTTCTATTGGCTGCAGGTAACGTTGTGATACACCCAAAATCAGCTCATACCCGAGCGGTTCTATTATGCAACTACTGACAAACATCATCCCGAGCGGTTTTGTCCACTTGATGCCTCCCGAACGGTTCATCCACGACCCGGCCAACAAGTCGGGAAGACCGCACAGGCACATCCCACCACAGGAACAGCTCATCCGGGCCCACAGGCATGATCCCGAGCATTTCGGGCATTTTCCTACTCAAGCTAGAAGACTTATGGAAACTTGGAAAGTGCAAACTATTTCCTAATCCAATTAGGAAACCTCTACAATTAATGTCAATCTATGTCAATTGGATTATGTTTCATTTTCCTTGTACGAGTAGGTCTCTTACATCTATAAAAGAGACCTCTCACCCCCCATTGAAGGGGCTAACTTTTCAGTCTACACATCACCTCTATAGCAATCATCAACATGCCCGACCGGCTTACGGTAGCTTCAGACTTGTTGGTTCACCACAGGCCCCCGGCTCTTTTACAGTATAGTGAACGTGCTCAGACACACTCGTGGACGTAGGTACCTTCATTAACAGGGCCGAATCACATACAAAAAATCAGTCTCTCACACTCTCTCTCTCTCTCTCTCTCTCTCTCTCTCTCTCTCTCTCTCGCGCCTTAAATTGCTTTAACCAAATTTTGGCATCATCAGCTTGGCGCCGTCTGTGGGAAGCGACAAGTATTCTCATCAACAAATCTCTTGACTGATCGTCATGCCACCGAAGAAGGTTAAGAAGGCTGACCAGCAGTTCAATTGGGATGTTCCTCCGGCTGCGGCAGTCATGACATCTGAGCAGATCACTGCGACCCTCACACAACTCTTGGAGGGCCAGCGTCAACTCCAGCAACAGATCGAAGCCCTGCTGGCCCAGCAAAGCAGTACTCCAGTGGCTAGGAACCGATCTTGACCAGATAGCATGCCTGAACCAACCCGTCCCCCATTGAGGATGCCAGAGACATCAACAGTAGGTGTACTGCCCGAGAGGAAAGGCAGGAGCATATGGCCCGGGAATCAGTCCAGGGTCACTCGGTCAAGAGCCGAGTTGTCCCTAGGCACATGATGAACTGGAGTCATAGCTAAGCCCGATCCCAGAGGACAGTGCACCGCCATGAAGAAGAAGCCTCTTCCACCGACCCCACCAACCCCTCAGATACCGGTTGGGAAAAAGCGGAAGCCCGAATCAAGGACTTGCAGAAGCAGATTGACGGAGTGGCCAAAAAGCTTGGTCAAAATCGCGCTCAGAATCAAGCCAATACCGAGAAAGAGTCACCGTTGTCCAGCCAGATCACGAGGTTTGCCATCCTGCGCAAATTTAAGCAGCCTCGCCTAGATCCCTATAACGGCTCGGGAAGCCCAGTCGACCACGTCCGGACCTACAAGGCTCAGATCGCCCTAGCCACCAACTCCGATGAACTACATTGCCTGGCCTTCCCCAGCACGTTGAAAGGCCCGGTCGTGCAATGGTTCTACTCCTTGGAGCCCCGATCGGTTCGCAGCTTCAAGCAACTCAGCAAGTAGCTCATCAACCAATTCATCGGTATGCATGAACGGCCAAAGCCTGACATGCAGCTACTGACGGTCAGACAAAGGGATAATGAGACCCTCAAGGAATTTACCGACCGGTTTAATCAAGAGAAGCTCGACATCTTTGATCTTTATGAAACCGCTGCTATTATAGCCTTCTTCTCAGGAGTTCAACACACCAAGTGCGCTACGTCGTTTCACAGAAACCGACCGGTAACCTTGGTTAAACTCACAGAGAGGGTTGGAAAATACATTAACACTGAAGAATTTCTAAAGATCAAAGATCCCGGGCAAGAAATCAACGAGTCTTCCAGAAATAAGCGAAAGCGAGATCAACCCGGGAATTCTGAAAGTTCTTCTAGTTCACAGCAGTCCGGGTCAGGCAGCCCCGATCCGACCTCCAGTTCACAGCGGTCAGAGTCGGTAGCCACAGCACCTCTATAGCAATCATCAACATGCCCGACCGGCTTACGGTAGCTTCAGACTTGTTGGTTCACCACAGGCCCCCGGCTCTTTTACAGTATAGTGAACATGCTCAGACACACTCGTGGACGTAGGTGTAATAACCTGCATTTCCATTTAATTTAAAAGCCATGCCCATATTTAATTTATGTGTATTTGCATTGGCATATTTAAATTCTATTAGCATGGTCTGCTTTTATTTTAATTCCAGTCACTTGTTTGGAATATTAATGTCTTATCTAATTCACATTTAAATTCTATTAGGGGCCAAACTGCAATTTTACAAAAGTTAGTAATACCTGTGTGGATTTCAAAATCTGTATTCCAAAACGGTGAAAGTAACTCCTATTGACTCAATCAGTATTTTTATGAAACCAGAAAATCAATTCTTACGTTAAAATAAAATTCCTGTATTTTTGTGGTGACCACCGCGCCCCGAAAATACCAGTTTATGTTCAAAACTGTCCATGTTGTGTTTAATTTCCCCAGATTTTTGGAAGTGACGTAAAGTATGACATGACTTGTACTTTATTGCTATTAATGGAAACTCATCATTTGCTTAAGCTTTGTTTGTCAATGCTTGGTGTGTGTGTGTATTGTTGTGCCAAAAGCTATTTTTCCCAAACACTATTTGAATTGCCCCCTATTACTCTAGCTTACCTCTTCACAATCTGAGGATATATATGTATACGTAAGTGTATCACACACACACACACCTGTGATTTTTGTAGTTCATATAGGATTGAATGAGAAACTAATACTTGAAATCCAATGTGGAGTCTTCAAGGTTGAACTTGGAGCCCAAGTTCTCTCTATTGGGTCCTATATATGTATACCTCTCATTACACACACACATTCTGCACATCACTAAACACAGAGAGTTGAGAGAGAGAGATTTCACAGAGAATTTCAGAATTTCATAGAGAACTTTTAATCCCCATAGCCAAAGCTTGGGTTTGAATTCCTTCATATTTTCTTTCTCAACAATTCTCTGCTCCATTAATCACAGTGAGTATTATTAACTCACTCCCAATGTAGTTCTATACTTATTTACTGAGCATGTGTATGTATATTGAAGCACCATTGCTAAAATTCGTCCATGGAAGCTTGAGCTTCAAAAAATCACCATTTTCCAAACTCAATCATATTTCGTTTTTATAGATGAATATGGAAGATTATACATCATACATGCCATGTTTGAAGTTATAGAGCCTAATTCGTTCATATAAGAAAGTATATAGAAAATGAAATTTTGACATGTTTTAGTTTTTCCTAAAATTAGAGAGCTATGAATCAAATGATGTTAAATTGACTTTAGATTCTTAATCCTTGTGAAAAATCGAAGAGAATCATATATTATATGTCCTATATGCTTTAAAAATCCAAAATGGGTCATTTTGGACCCCTTAAACTGAAACAGGGCAGTTTCTGCGAAGAAGACGAAGCTTCAGCTTCATCTCGCGCCACGATCGCGCGCGCGAGAATCGCGCGAGCGGCCCGCGCGCGCGAGGTAGACTTCCCCAGGCAGACGTAAGAGTTTATATTTATACATTTGAAAATTGGCTGGTCGCGCGAGCGAGGGTCGCGCGAGAACCCCTTCGCGCGAACGATCCGCGCGCGCGACCTTGCTTTCCTCAGGCAGTCAGAAAAGTTTATTAATAAAGGAAAAATAGGCTTATCGCGCGAGCGGCCCGCGCGAGCGACCCTTCGCGCGAGCGGCCCGCGTGCGCGAGGTAGTGCAGTTTCTGTTTTTGTCTGTTTTTCTGTTAAGGGACTGTTTGGATGAAATTTATATACTGTTAAGGCTCTGTTTGGAAATTTAGTTGATCAGAACTCTAATTGGTTATGTTTAAGTGATCTAAACATTGTAGTATAACTCATTAATTCCCGTACGCGTGTTGTTCCTTAATTCAGCATTATTGTTTAAGTGCATATCATTCATGTGGGTCAGTAGTACATGCATATGGGTGTCAGTCTGTGTGGAAAAGAGTAATGGTAGTGTGGAAAGGGTATGAGATTGTGTTTGTGGTCGTGGTTGTGGTTGAGTATGAGTTTGTGGTTGTGGTCGTGGTTGTGGTTGTGGTTGTGGTTGAGTTTGTGGAAGAGGGTATCTTTGAAATACGACGGTGGCAAATAAGGACACTCCCTGATGCCCATGGAAGCGTTAAAGTGTGTGAAGCCGAACTCAGACATTCCCTGGCACCCATGGTAGTGCTAAAGTGTGGCCTACGGACACTCCCTGATAACTCAAGTCTGGATACTGTGTGAGGGGTCGCCCCGGTATTTGCATGGCGGTTAGGGTATTCAAAGTGTGAGGCATTGGACACTCCCTGGTACCCCGGACCAAAGTGTGAGGCAAACTGGACACTCCCTGGCGCCCCGTTGCTAAAGTGTGGCTATCTGAGTGTTTCAAAGATACCAGGAGTAGGATAGTGGGTTGTTGTGGCTGTCGAGAGAAAAGAGTCGGCGAGATGAGTGTGGTGCATTGTCTCATTTCACGAGTATCTGTATTTATGAATGAAAGACTTTTATTATATTCCTTGTTGTTTTATAAAATAAATTCTTTCAGTATTTTAATAATGGAAAGAGGTAAATGGGTATGCTTTACATTCAAAGTCATGTTTTTAATACTCACCAGCTTCTTGAAGCTGACGACGTTGATGCGTCCTGGACATTCGTGTTCAGGCTTTTCAGGTTTTAACCAGGAGGAAACATATGACTACGCTAATTGAGGTGGCTGCTGTTGGAATAAAGAAACTGTTTATTTTATGCATTAAGTTTATTTGTTTGAGTTTTAAACTGTTTTGTTTTAAGGATGACTGTAACAGACTCTAAGATATTATTTTATTTTCAAGGCGGTCTGTGCCTTAGTTGACCCCGGTTTATAAGATGTAATAAGATAGAAAATTTTTGTAAGCCTTGATTGCTTTACTCTGATTATTATGTTTTGTTGTTTGACGTTTGGGACGGAATCGATCCTTCAAACTGTCGCGACCTACGGGTCCATAAAGGAAATTAAATGCTTTCCTTATTTATGCTACGTCGGGGCGTGACAGGATTTAGTGGTATCAGAGCCAGGTTATTATTTATCACAAGATAGTTTAGCCAGGTTAGGGTTTACCAGTATAGACCCGATTCCACATTCCATTAAGTGTTACACACCCGATGATACGACAGGGAGGATAGACTCAGAACCCAAATGCCTAAGATTATTCTATTCTGACTTTAAGTAGTATCTTTTCAGGTATGGATCCAGCTCCCCCACTTTATGTACCAGACAGGTTCGGAGGACACTTCGTGTTACCTGGGGCAGTGATCCCAGCTTTTCTCGACTTATATCAGGCGGCCGTAGAGCAGTTGGCCGTGACGACGGTTGTATCTGAGGTTTGGCACCAGGTCCACGTGGTAGGCCTAGTTGACCTGACCCGTATCCGTTTTGAGCTTCGATATTTCGCAGAGGCTCAGCGTCTAGTTTTGGTCGAGGTTCTGCGGTTGGTCGATAGCGATGCTTTCTACCTTCCCCTCGAGATCCAGGTCGTGCATGCCCACCTGGCTCAGTTGGAGATGCCTCCGCCGGTTGTACCCATTGCTGAGGACGATGCAGAGGTTGTCCACGTGGTCCCAGTAGGTGGGGAGATCTTAGAGGACGGCATAGGTCTGGACGATCTTGCCGCTGAGCTCGAGGCTGAGCTAGCACTTGAGCTAGCGCTGCCTGAGGAGATGGTAGATGAGGCGGATGCTCATGTACCTGCTTCATCGTCCACCTCTCACAGCTATGACGGGGTTGGACCGTTCGTTGTTCAGCGTTTTCGCCCTGTCGATTCGCTAGATCTCCTGATGGCCGCTTATGGAGATGATTGACGTTTTAGTTACGACTTGTACATATTAACTACTTTTAACTATTAGCTCTGTCTCTTTTTGCAACTGTAATTACATGCATTAGAGTGTAGGGCAATGACCCCATTTTTGTAACATTAACTCTTGCATGCGTCCTAACCCATGCAGATAGGGTAGGCATTGATCTGACCATACATGTTTTTTTTTGTATCTACTTGGCAGAAGTTATATATATAAGATATACCCTTTTGAATGTTGTTGTCATTTAAATTACTTCATAACACTGTTGCATGCATGTTTCTCATTCTACTACCACTATCATGCATAGAATGGCTGGAGGAGTCAGGAGAAACAGGAACCTGATCGAGGGAGCACCCGAAGCTGCTGATCCTACCGGGATGTTTGAAGCGTTTATCAGACGGTTAGAAAGGATCGGTAATACGAACGACAATCGAAGAGACCGTCAAACGGGAGACAAGTTGCTAGAAAGATTCCGTGCTCTAAGGCCCGAACAGTTTGCGGGTACCGCGGAACCCTGGAAGGCGGAACAGTGGTTGAGACAGATGGACCGGATGTTTGAAGCTGTCCAATGTAACGAGATAGACAAGAGACGATTAGCTACATTTCAGTTGACCGATGCTGCCGCAGATTGGTGGGATTCGGTCATAGCTACTATCGGGAATGGAGCTGCAACGGGAATGACGTGGACTGCGTTCAAGGGGAGATTTTTGGAGAAGTATTTCCCGGCCACGGAGAGGCACAGAAGAGAGAAGGAATTCATGGATCTGACGCAAGGGACCAAGTCGGTGCAAGAGTACACCACACAGTTCGAAAGACTGTCTCGGTTTGCCCCACACCTGGTTGATACCGAGGAGAAGAAGATCCGCAAGTATAATCAAGGGCTGACACCGCAGATTCGCCGCTTGACTCTCGGCCACTTGGATAAATCGTTTGAAGGACTTGTTGGTTTGGCTACCGATCTGGAAGAGGATGCTCAAGTGAGCCGAAAACAATTTGAATTCCGACCGCCTCAAAGGGGTAATTTTGGGAATAGACCACCAATGAGCCGTACCCAAGGGCAGAAGAGGAATTTCGACGGAAGCAAGAAAACCCAGGCTATTACCTATCCAACTCAACCCCGAGTAGGAGAAGGAAGTAGTAGTGGAAAGTGTTTTAACTGTGGCAACCCTGGTCATTTGGCTCGTGATTGCAAGGCACCAAGGCGTGCTACTCAGCAAGGGATAGTCTGCTTCAACTGTGGTGAACCAGGTCACATCAGCAGGTTCTGTACTGCTCCTAAGCAGGTGACTTATGGTCAACAGGGTCAGACTCGCTTGAATGCTGTTATCCCTGATGCCGCTGGATATGATGGAACTGCGTATGAAGAAGGAAATTATGGAGAAGCTCAACCTGATCAGCAAGCAGTAGAAGGTACATTAACTCTGTTTAACTCCCATGTTAAAGTGTTATTTGATACGGGTGCTGCTCTTTCGTTCATATCTGTTAATACAATTCGAAGATTGGGTATTTTACCTCATCGTTTAGAGAAAGCTTTGAAGGCTACTTCGCCATTAGGAGCTGCGGTCAGATTAGGACACGTGTGCAAGGATTGTCCCTTACAGTTAGGAGACCGTGAAATCCCTGCTAGGTTGATTGTCCTATCAATGAAGGAGTTTGACATAATCCTAGGAATGGATTGGCTCTCTCAGAATCAAGTGAAACTGGATTGTGCGAGGAAGAGAATTACATTCCCCGACAATGAGAATCAACCCTTAGATTTTCAATGTAACCCTACGGGAGATATGTTTCTCACAAGATGCTTAGCCAACATCGAAGTCGTCAGTACAGAGGTGACAGCGTCATCTATACCTGTAGTCAAGGACTTCGAAGAAGTGTTTGAAGATGTTTCTGGTCTACCGCCCGAGAGAAGTATAGAGTTCTGTATCGAGCTTATACCGGGTACCGTACCGACCACCAAGGTTCCCTACAGAATGGCCCCCACAGAACTATTGGAATTGAAGGAACAAGTTCAAGAGCTCGAGAACCTAGGTTTTGTACGCCCAAGTACATCGCCTTGGGGAGCACCGGTGTTATTTGTAAAGAAGAAGGACGGGACACTCAGATTGTGTATCGACTACAGAGAACTGAACCGTGTGACTATCAAGAACAAGTATCCCTTGCCTCGGATTGATGATTTGTTTGATCAACTACAAGGAGCTACGACATTTTCCAAGATAGACCTAAGGTCGGGATATCATCAGTTGAGGGTACGAAAAGAAGACATACCTAAGACTGCTTTCAGAACCCGATATGGTCATTATGAATTTCTGGTGATGCCGTTTGGAATGACGAATGCCCCGGCAGTATTCATGGATTTGATGAACAGAGTGTTCAAGCCTTATTTAGATCAGTTTGTCATCGTCTTTATTGATGATATTTTGATCTATTCTAAGTCAAGAGAAGAACACGAGCAACATCTACGGATTGCGATGCAGACGCTCAAGGACCATCAGTTATATGCCAAGTTCAGTAAGTGTGAGTTCTGGTTGCAAGAAGTGAAATTTCTGGGACACAAGGTATCATCTCAAGGAATTTCAGTGGATTCGTCCAAGACCGATGCTGTATCAAATTGGGTTAGACCGAGCAACCCTACGGAAGTTCGGAGTTTTCTTGGACTCGCAGGCTATTACAGGAGATTCGTTGAGGGATTCTCAAAAATAGCAGCACCTTTAACTGGGTTGACGAAGAAGAATTTGAAGTTTGAATGGACAGAGAAGCATGAGCGAGCCTTTGTAGAGTTGAAAGAGAGACTCACTACCGCACCGGTACTAGCAATACCCAAGCCTGATGAGAAGTTCACTATCTTTAGTGACGCATCATATCAAGGGTTAGGGTGTGTACTTATGCAAGATGGCAGGGTGATCGCCTATGGATCCAGACAGCTGAAGCCGAATGAGTTGAACTATCCCATTCATGATTTGGAGTTGGCAGCAGTAGTTTTCGCACTCAAGATTTGGAGACACTATCTCTACGGTGAGAAGTTTGATTTATTCTCCGATCACAAGAGTCTAAAGTATTTGTTCACACAGAAAGAGTTGAACATGAGGCAGCGCAGATGGATGGAGCTGATTAAAGATTATGACTTCACGTTAGAATACCACCCGGGTAAAGCTAATGTGGTTGCTGATGCCCTGAGTCGACAGACTCGTGAGACGATCACCTCCTTAATGGTTAGAGAGTGGCGAGCGTTGGAGACTTTGGCGGAATTCGATGTACAGAGTGCTGAAGAAGGAGAAGGACAATTGTTCGGATGTCTTATCCTACAGCCTGTTCTTATCGACCGCATTATTGGAGCTCAGAAAGAAGATGAGAAGTTTCAGACGTGGTTCGTGAAGATGTCAGAAAAAGACCCGACAGAATGGAAAGTGGGAGTCGATGGAGGATATCGGTGCAGGAATAGATTATGTGTGCCGGGTAATGAAGAGTTAAGGAAGGATATCCTGGAAGAAGCACATAAGTCAAGATATACAGTTCACCCGGGAGGAACGAAGATGTACAAAGATCTGAAGAGAAATTTTTGGTGGGAAGGTATGAAGAAAGACGTGGCCGAATTCGTATCCAAGTGTTTGACGTGTCAGCAAGTCAAAGCTGAACATCAGAGACCGTCAGGATTGTTGCAACCGCTACCTATTCCTGGTTGGAAGTGGGAGCACATTACGATGGATTTTGTAGTAGGATTACCTCGATCGCAGCAGAATCATGACGCTATTTGGGTAATTGTGGATCGACTGACGAAATCAGCTCATTTTATCGCTTATAGTATGACATACCCGGTAGAGAAGATGAGCCGGATGTACATACAACAAGTTGTGCGACTTCACGGTGCACCTGTGTCGATTGTGTCAGACCGTGACGCACGTTTTACCTCTGGATTTTGGGAAAGTTTGCAAGAAGCTATGGGAACTTCGCTCAAGATGAGTACTGCTTTTCACCCTCAGACAGATGGGCAGACTGAGCGTGTTAATCAGATCATGGAAGATATGCTCAGGGCTTGTGTGATCGATTTCGAAGAATCTTGGGAGACACACTTGCCATTGGTTGAATTCGCCTATAACAACAGTTATCACACGAGTATCGGTATGGCTCCGTTCGAAGCACTGTACGGACGACCATGTCGTTCCCCTTTGTGTTGGGCTGAAGTTGGGGATACAGAGTTGCTAGGACCAGATTTGGTAAGAGAAACCAATGAGAAGATTACTTTAGTCAAGGAGAGGATGAGAACCGCTCAAAGCCGATATAAGAGTTATGCTGATCGACGCCGGAAGGATTTGGAGTTTAGTGATGGAGATCACGTACTCCTTAAGGTTTCACCAACCCGAGGAGTGGTACGTTTTGGTCTCAAGAGAGGAAAGTTAGCTCCGCGTTTCATCGGACCGTTTGAGATTTTAGAACGTGTCGGGAAAGTAGCTTATCGACTGGCGCTACCACCGAAGATGTCTGGGGTTCACAACGTGTTCCACGTGAGTATGTTAAGGAAGTACATACGAGACCCCTCACATGTGGTTAGTTATGACGACATTGAAACAAGTCATAACGTTTCTTACAAGGAAAGGCCCGTGAAGATTTTGGATCAGAGTATCAAGAAGTTGAGGAATAAAGATATCCCGTTGGTGAAGGTTCAGTGGAATCACCATGACGAGAACGAAGCCTCGTGGGAAGTTGAAGCTGATATGAGGAAGAAGTACCCAGAGTTGTTTCAGGACTAGTTAGTCTTGATTTCGGGGGTGAAATCCTGTTTAAGGGAGGAAGGGTGTAATAACCTGCATTTCCATTTAATTTAAAAGTCATGCCCATATTTAATTTATGTGTATTTGCATTGGCATATTTAAATTCTATTAGCATGGTCTGCTTTTATTTTAATTCCAGTCACTTGTTTGGAATATTAATGTCTTATCTAATTCACATTTAAATTCTATTGGGGCCAAACTGCAATTTTACAAAAGTTAGTAATACCTGTGTGGATTTCAAAATCTGTATTCCAAAACGGTGAAAGTAACTCCTATTGACTCAATCAGTATTTTTATGAAACCAGAAAATCAATTCTTACGTTAAAATAAAATTCCTGTATTTTTGTGGTGACCACCGCGCCCCGAAAATACCAGTTTATGTTCAAAACTGTCCATGTTGTGTTTAATTTCCCCAGATTTTTGGAAGTGACGTAAAGTATGACATGACTTGTACTTTATTGCTATTAATGGAAACTCATCATTTGCTTAAGCTTTGTTTGTCAATGCTTGGTGTGTGTGTGTATTGTTGTGCCAAAAGCTATTTTTCCCAAACACTATTTGAATTGCCCCCTATTACTCTAGCTTACCTCTTCACAATCTGAGGATATATATGTATACGTAAGTGTATCACACACACACACACCTGTGATTTTTGTAGTTCATATAGGATTGAATGAGAAACTAATACTTGAAATCCAATGTGGAGTCTTCAAGGTTGAACTTGGAGCCCAAGTTCTCTCTATTGGGTCCTATATATGTATACCTCTCATTACACACACACATTCTGCACATCACTAAACACAGAGAGTTGAGAGAGAGAGATTTCACAGAGAATTTCAGAATTTCATAGAGAACTTTTAATCCCCATAGCCAAAGCTTGGGTTTGAATTCCTTCATATTTTCTTTCTCAACAATTCTCTGCTCCATTAATCACAGTGAGTATTATTAACTCACTCCCAATGTAGTTCTATACTTATTTACTGAGCATGTGTATGTATATTGAAGCACCATTGCTAAAATTCGTCCATGGAAGCTTGAGCTTCAAAAAATCACCATTTTCCAAACTCAATCATATTTCGTTTTTATAGATGAATATGGAAGATTATACATCATACATGCCATGTTTGAAGTTATAGAGCCTAATTCGTTCATATAAGAAAGTATATAGAAAATGAAATTTTGACATGTTTTAGTTTTTCCTAAAATTAGAGAGCTATGAATCAAATGGTGTTAAATTGACTTTAGATTCTTAATCCTTGTGAAAAACCGAAGAGAATCATATATTATATGTCCTATATGCTTTAAAAATCCAAAATGGGTCATTTTGGACCCCTTAAACTGAAACAGGGCAGTTTCTGCGAAGAAGACGAAGCCTCAGCTTCATCTCGCGC
Organism: Hydrangea macrophylla; assembly: GCA_033977485.1. Lineage (NCBI taxonomy): Eukaryota > Viridiplantae > Streptophyta > Magnoliopsida > Cornales > Hydrangeaceae > Hydrangea > Hydrangea macrophylla. The sequence goes on from CM066990.1 coordinate 84,720,650, forward strand.
CACGATCGCGCGCGCGAGAATCGCGCGAGCGGCCCGCGCGCGCGAGGTAGACTTCCCCAGGCAGACGTAAGAGTTTATATTTATACATTTGAAAATTGGCTGGTCACGCGAGCGAGGGTCGCGCGAGAACCCCTTCGCGCGAGCGATCCGCGCGCGCGACCTTGCTTTCCTCAGGCAGTCAGAAAAGTTTATTAATAAAGGAAAAATAGGCTTATCGCGCGAGCGGCCCGCGCGAGCGATCCTTCGCGCGAGCGGCCCGCGCGCGCGAGGTAGTGCAGTTTCTGTTTTTGTCTGTTTTTCTGTTAAGGGACTGTTGGGATGAAATTTATATACTGTTAAGGCTCTGTTTGGAATTTTAGTTGATCAGAACTCTAATTGGTTATGTTTAAGTGATTTAAACATTGTAGTATAACTCATTAATTCCCGTACGCGTGTTGTTCCTTAATTCAGCATTATTGTTTAAGTGCATATCATTCATGTGGGTCAGTAGTACATGCATATGGGTGTCAGTCTGTGTGGAAAAGAGTAATGGTAGTGTGGAAAGGGTATGAGATTGTGTTTGTGGTCGTGGTTGTGGTTGAGTATGAGTTTGTGGTTGTGGTCGTGGTTGTGGTTGTGGTTGAGTTTGTGGAAGAGGGTATCTTTGAAATGCGACGGTGGCAAATAAGGACACTCCCTGACGCCCATGGAAGCGTTAAAGTGTGTGAAGCCGAACTCGGACATTCCCTGGCACCCATGGTAGTGCTAAAGTGTGGCCTACGGACACTCCCTGATAACTCAAGTCTGGATACTGTGTGAGGGGTCACCCCAGTATTTGCATGGCGGTTAGGGTATTCAAAGTGTGAGGCATTGGACACTCCCTGGTACCCCGGACCAAAGTGTGAGGCAAACTGGACACTCCCTGGCGCCCCGTTGCTAAAGTGTGGCTATCTGAGTGTTTCAAAGATACCAGGAGTAGGATAGTGGGTTGTTGTGGCTGTCGAGAGAAAAGAGTCGGCGAGATGAGTGTGGTGCATTGTCTCATTTCACGAGTATCTGTATTTATGAATGAAAGACTTTTATTATATTCCTTGTTGTTTTATAAAATAAATTCTTTCAGTATTTTAATAATGGAAAGAGGTAAATGGGTATGCTTTACATTCAAAGTCATGTTTTTAATACTCACCGGCTTCTTGAAGCTGACGACGTTGATGCGTCCTGGACATTCGTGTTCAGGCTTTTCAGGTTTTAACCAGGAGGAAACATATGACTACGCTAATTGAGGTGGCTGCTGTTGGAATAAAGAAACTGTTTATTTTATGCATTAAGTTTATTTGTTTGAGTTTTAAACTGTTTTGTTTTAAGGATGACTGTAACAGACTCTAAGATATTATTTTATTTTCAAGGCGGTCTGTGCCTTAGTTGACCCCGGTTTATAAGATGTAATAAGATAGAAAATTTTTGTAAGCCTTGATTGCTTTACTCTGATTATTATGTTTTGTTGTTTGACGTTTGGGACGGAATCGATCCTTCAAACTGTCGCGACCTACGGTTCCATAAAGGAAATTAAACGCTTTCCTTATTTATGCTACGTCGGGGCGTGACAGTAGGTACCTTCATTAACAGGGCCGAATCACATACAAAAAATCAGTCTCTCACACTCTCTCTCTCTCTCTCTCTCTCTCCTTAAATTGCTTTAACCAAATTTTGGCATCATCAGCTTGGCGCCGTCTGTGGGAAGCGACAAGTATTCTCATCAACAAATCTCTTGACTGATCGTCATGCCACCGAAGAAGGTTAAGAAGGCTGACCAGCAGTCCAATTGGGATGTTCCTCCGGCTGCGGCAGTCATGACATCTGAGCAGATCACTGCGACCCTCACACAACTCTTGGAGGGCCAGCGTCAACTCCAGCAACAGATCGAAGCCCTGCTGGCCCAGCAAAGCAGTACTCCAGTGGCTAGGAAACGACCCGGGAACGTTGCGCACGGTCAGGAACCGATCTTGACCAGATAGCATGCCTGAACCAACCCGTCCCCCATTGAGGATGCCAGAGACATCAACAGTAGCCTCTGTAAGACCCTCGTCTTAGTGAAAGCTTGGGGGGCAAGACGACGCAATGAACTAAACAGGCAATCACACCGGGTATCTACAGGCCTCGCGGATAACCAAGTCAACATCTTGGACAACCTGAGCACCTACATACTCAGAGGCATTAACTCCACTGAGGTCCAAACCGACGATAGAGGTGACTAAAATCTCTTAGGTTGGCCCACGATAGAGGATCAAAAAGGACCCTAAAGCAATACGAAGGATCCACCAACATGGTCAAGCTCTTCTCCCAATAGTCTTGACGAAGGCTGGCTGGGCGGAAGACCACCATCCTGGGGAGTTAACATAAAAGGACCCTAAGGCAATATGCTTTAGGTCGGCTTTCCCAACATGGTCCAATTCTTTTGCCTACAACCTTGACGAAGGTTTGCGGGTAGAAGATAACCTTCTTGGGGGCTAATACATTCAAAGACTCTGAAGTAGGCCGAGTCTCAACTCTCAGTCACTTCCCGAGCGTTTAAAGACTCCGAATTAGGCCCGGTCTCAACTCCCGGTCAGTTCCGGAGTACTTAAAGGTCCCGAGCTAGGCTGAGTCTCAACTCTCAGCCAGTTCTTGAGGACTCACCAGGCTCAGAAGCCCTAAGGCAGCTTCCCCGAGCACTCAGACTGGTATCACGCAGATTTCCAAACTTGCCCCAATATTGCATGGGGGGCAACTGATACACCCAAAATCAGCCCATACCCGAGCGGTTCTATTCTGCAACTACTGACACGCATCATCCCGAGCAGTTTAGTCCACCTGATGCCTCCCGAACGGTTCATCCACGACCTGGCCAACAGGTCGGGAAGACCGCACAGGCGCATCCCACCGCGGGAACAGCTCATCCGGGCACACAGGCATGATCCCGAGCATTCCGGGCATTTTCCTACTCAAGCTAGAAGACTAATGAAAAGTGAAAACTATTTCCTAATACAATTAGGAAACCCCTACAATTAATGTCAATCTATGCCAATTGGATTATGTTTCATTTTCCTTGTACGAGTAGGTCTCTTACATCTATAAAAGAGACCTCTCACCCCCCATTGAAGGGGCCAACTTTTCAGTCTACACAACACCTCTATAGCATTCATCAACATGCCCGGCCAGCCTACAGTAGCTCCAAACTTGTTGGTTCACCACAGGCCCCTGGCTCTTTTATAGTATAGTGAACGTGCTCAGACACACCCGTGGACGTAGGTACCTTCATTAACAGGGCCAAACCACATATAAAAAACCAGTCTCTCTCTCTCTTTCTCTCTCTCTCTCTCTCTCTCTCTCTCCTTAAATTGCTTTAACCAAATTTTGGCATCATCACATTGTATATGAGCTAAGTCGCTCATCAAGTCCTCTCGAACATGTTTGACACCGGCTCGGTTTGGCTATTTTTAAAGCCTAGATTTCAAGCTAGTTTAATTAACAAATGGGCAAGCTCAAACACACATGAGCTCATGAATACGTTGGAATAAAGCTTGTTAGTATGCTCGCGAATAGACTTGATGTTAAGGGCTTGTATCTATACATCTACTACAAAACTATGTATTGTTTTTAGGATAAATGAGCTCAACTCTTTTATAAGAGTCCAGATAAAGCCTAAATAAAAGGTTATTGAATTGACTATAGTTTATACAAGTCAAGATTTAGCTAGAATTTTAGGCTTGTTAAATAAACATCAATGCTCAAATGTCATGATTTCAAGCTCGTTTAAAAAATAAGTCTAACTTAAACATATATGAGCTCGGCTGGACTCATATATAGCCCTGGCAGCAAGGTATCCAGAAGATGCTACAAGTTTCAAGAGCATTTTTGCTCACCTATTATAGCTCTCTCATTGCTGACACATGCCTCCACTGGTGACGTGTCACATTTCATTCATTTTGCCCAAGTATTATTAACATAATTACTGAAATGAGATACATGTCATATTCTCATTCAAATATTATGTTGGTAATATAATGACAAAATGGAAATGAAATGGGACACATGTCACCTATAGAGGCTTAGATGAACAATGGGTGAGAAAAAAACTTCTTATATCCATCCACGTACACATTCGTACACGTGCACAACGTCACATAGAGATAGGGTGGGGTTAGGGAATTCCATCATCCATGACAAAAATGTTATCCAAAATCTGTCAATGTATTATCAACATAATTACTGAAATGGAACACATGTCACATATTCTCATTTAAGTAATTATGTTGACAATACATGAATAAAATGAAAATAAAATGAGATACATGTCATCTCTCATTTCAATAATTATGTTAATGATATAAGAACAAAATAAAAATAAAATGAAACACATCACCTATAAATGTCGGAGGAGGCTGTGATACGGACAGCGGTTTCATCCGCATGGTGCGGAGCTTTTTTGATCATTGGATTGATGCTCCCAATTAATCTGGGCTCTTTATTCAACATAATCAAAACCATTAGTTTTGTGTTCAAACCACTAAGTCTTACCCACCCAACCGGTAACAAGTTACCACAAACCATTATTATTTATTTATTACTCCTATAAGATATATAAAGATATTATAAATATGTAAATAAGTGACAAAGTAACGGAATATATAAAGGGTTAGAGTCTACTTAAATAAATAAAATAAAAATTATTATCTTTTATTAAAAGAAATTAGAAATAAAAATGATTACGCCCCAAATTTGGCATTACTCCTATGTATAATTGTATTATATCATTAAATTATTTGAGTAATACTATGCTTCTTTTCCTAAATGGTTCCCAAACATAAGTGGTAATGGGTCCATCTTCAATAATAGTAGGACCAATTCAACATCGTCCAATCAAAGTAGGCTCATTGTCACATATTTTTGGGAATCATTTGAGATACAAAATTTTGGAAGCGTAGCATTACTCAATTTACTCGCACTTCCTGGTTGTCTAATCTGAGATAATGGACAGTTTTTATGTTGTTGTGAATACTATGGTGATCTATCTGCTTTGGGGAGCCTTTCTGATTAGTTTCGTTATTGTATGCTTTGTTTAGATTTAAGTGTGTTTTGTGATTAAGATATTATGTACCATAATTGTTCCATGATTAAAAGATTATGTACCCTTGTTGTTCCATGATAAGGAAATTTTGTACTCTTGTTGTTCCATGATTAAGAGATTATGTACCCTTGTTGTTCCATGATAAGGAAATTTTGTACTCTTATTGTTCCATGATTATGAAATTCTGTACCCTTGTTATTCCATAATTAAGAAATATTATACCGTTGTTGTTCCATGATTAAGAAATCTGTGTACCCTTATTGTTTCATGATTAAGAAATTATGTACCCTTCTTGTTCCGGAATACAGAAATTATGTACGCTTATTGTTCCATGATTAAGAAATTTTGTACCATTGTTGTTCTATGATTAAGAAATTATGTACCCTTATTGTTCCAGTGATAATAAATTTTGTACCCTTCTTGTTCCATGATTAAGAAATTCTACACCATTTTTGTTACTTACTTACCAAAACACTTATTGTGGCCTATTTCTGAATAGTTCCTTACCAATATAATATTTTTTTAATTATTTAAAGATTAATTTAAATAATTAAGAAATGTTATACCCTTATTGTTTCATGTATACAATTCACTATAAATTTAAAAGCACTCATATTACTACAAATATTTGTACGAGTGGGATATCACATTTATTTCCACATCATGTTGGTAAAATAAATTTTAGCTGAGGAACAAGTTTTATTAGAGAGGAACAAAATTTCTTACAGAAGGAACGGAATACATTACAAGCTGTTACAACAACCGGTTAAACCAGTTTAATAGACATTAAATGCACATTTAATGCACTAGCTGTAAAAGTCAATGCTGTCAGACCATGTGCTGGATTCATCTTCACCCTCGGATAATATACCATTCTCAATCTTGACCCTTCATTTTGTCCGCACCATAACTTCCATGCGGACAAAACCGCTCTCCGTATTGTAGCCATCCCCATAAATGTCACATCCGTACAAGTACACAAAGTCACGCTAGAGAGAGGGACAAGGGTGGGGATAGGCCGTTAGGGGAATAGCATCATTACATCATCAATGACGAAAATGTTATCCAAATCCAAATTATAAGTCATGACTTATGTCCAAGTTGCTTATTTGCATGTGGAAAATCGTGGCACGATGACCCAGAAAAGGAGAATTTGAGGGGCCAGCTTTTTTTTCAAAGAATGGTTCACATGGTCAAAATAGGTCTAATGGGATTAGGCTAAAAAAATTTAGGTATAATTAAGTTTTAGTCTACTTTTTGTATAGAATTTAAAAGTTAATTTATTATTTTTTCAAAAATAAAAAATTTCAATTTTTTTTTTTTGTAAAAATAAAAAAAGATCAAATTTACTTGACAATTTTGAGCTAATCTTTATAAGGTTATGAGAAACTCTTCATAATATAAGAAGCAACTTATTTTAAAGTCGAGTACAACTCTTTACAAATTGAGAGCAAGTCTTCACAACATTGTGAATAATCATAAGAATGATTTGATGCAAGTTTACAATATTGAAAACATAACATAAACTAAAACACAAAATAAATATTTAAAAGTTAAGGTTTTTTAATTTTGTTGATGACTTTTTATTTTTTAAATTATTATTGATAATTTTTTTTAAATTTCATACAAAAATTGACTAAAATATAAATATTCTAAGATTTTAATACAAACGAATTTTCTTTTCTCCACATCCCACAAAGATAGGGTACAATTTCTCATCCACGGAAGAGAATATTTAAGAATATGATTGATTCAAGGAGTAATGTTCCACTTTCCAAATTTTAAATTTCAAATTTTCTTAAATACATGTGGTAGTTGGCTCAACAAATTTTGATTCAATAATATTGAAGTGATTCGATCATTATTACTGTTTGGGAAGCATAGCATTAATATTCTTGATTTAAGTGTACAACTAGCCATAAAAAAGAAAAATATGTGACAGTGGACCCACTAAATTATAATTGAAAAATATGTTGAAGTGACCTCATAGTGGTCCCACTGCCACACCATTTAGGATGTGGATTTGGGATTTGGATTTGGAAAGTATGACATTACTAAAATTTGACTAAAAATTTCACTGAACTGACACCACAGCCACTTATTTTTTCCAAATCGATTATAAAATTGGGTTAACTAGTATTAAATCCCAGTTGCTATATATTTGTTGCAATAGGCCTTGCCTACAAAACAATTTAGTGGTAGATCCATAGTTTTGTTTATGACCAACCTACCCCTAAAAAGGATTCTCCTTCAAACTCGCAACTCTCACACTCACTCACGGCAATTTTGGCGACACAACCCAAAATCGCTCCGATGATCTCGCGTTTTCTAATTTCAAACACAAAATCGTTACAATTTCACAATCTTTTCATGAAGAGCTAATATTTTTTATTCCATTTCTCTCTGGATGCTTCGACGTTGATGGTAAGACTCCGACGATGGGGAGAAAAGGTATAGTACGAATTCTTTCATATTAAATTCGTCACAACATTTGGTTGATGTTAGATCTGATCATTGTTCTGTTGTGAATCAAGTTTATGAAAAAAATTTGTTGTTTCGAAGGCTTTAAGAAGCGTTTGGAGTTAGAACTTGATCGAGCTCTATCATACATACTTTAATGGTGAATAACAGATTTGGGTTTTGTGGGACCACGACTATGTCTGCCTCTCTACATCTCATTCACCTCTTTCTCCTGGACTGCACAAACATTGAATCAAAGAATATCACGCCCTGGAATAGGAAAATAGAGAAAAATAAATTTTCTTTTTGGGTCCATAAGGAATGACGGGTGAATGTCACTAATTGTCCAAACCACACAGTACCAGTCAACTAAAGTATAAGAATAGTAATAATATCAAACTGAATATAGTACAAAAGTTCTACTGTTACAATATCAGAGTGGTGCTCAGAAACCTAACATGTTCATATGCCTAAGTACCCGTTCAACTACTAAAGTTCAACAGAAATAACAAAAATATAAAACTAAATATCAATCTCCATCTCTAGGTGGCGTAAGGGTAGTCGTCAACATAACAGCCTTCTCCGACATAACCGGCATCAGTGGTAGTAGCCATCATCATAAGCTCCATTATCTACATTAAGAGGGACATGGTAATCTGGACGGGGGATGTCCAGAAAATAATGGCCGTCAGCTTACTAAGTACTGAATGAATAGAAACTCCCAAGGTACCAATTATATAACGTAAGAACAAGTTATGAAAGTCATAAGATATAGTTCTACTAAGTAATATCTTCTCTTCATTCAACTCTGTGTTATTCGAATGCACGTCTTATTATACAAAGACCTATAGACATTGACTCATAAGACACTGATCTGATTGTAATATTCCTGGATACGCCACTGCTCTGTCGAGCACAATTGGGAACATAGAGTACATATTCTCAATCCACTGTAAGTCATGGATACAACACTTCGAACAACGGCATATCATTCTATCGCCACGACTTAGCGACATCTTGCCAGTTGTACGCAACAAAATTCAAGTATGGAAATAACGAGAAAATTGAGGAACAAATATGATTTTTATTTATTTCAGAAAATATGAGTACAATCTCTGTATAATTCCTTTACAATGAAAAGAAACTTCTTTTGATTCGATCTCCTTGATTGTTCATGATTCAAGGGCTTCTGGAGCTTGTTCTTGAACCGTAGATTTGTCCTTCAAATCTTCACGCTGGATGAAGTGCTTGTAGGAAAGCTTGAACGAGGGCCGGTGCTTGATCTCGAACAAACGAACGATTAATCTTCCTTCAACTTCTTGAAGAACGGATTAAACAGACTTGACTTGAATCTGAAGAACAACAAACTGTATGTTTGTTCTTCAGAAAGGCTTGGGTGATTTGAATGTCAGAAAGAGCTCTCAATTTTTGTGAAGAAATCTCAACTTATTGAAAGGCCAAAGGTCCTTTCTACATGGGTAGAGACCCCTATTTATAGGCTTAGGGTATAGAGTTTTAATTGGTGACTCAATACATCCTAGCCGTGAATTTGAAGTCCTCCCTTGAGATTTTGACACGTGTCATAACTTTAGAGACCATTATTTATATGGTTTCATGTGGTGTATATGACACATGTCACAAATAAATTGGTTCACTTGTATTTTGTGGGTCCCACATTTGAAATAATTTAATCTCTTGATTTGGATTAAAATTAATAATTAACTGAATTAATTATTAATTAATCAATTAGTAATTATTAAAATTACCAAAATTTTAATGTCTACACCAGTGATCCCCCATCCACCGCTTGTTAAGGACATAACCAGTCCACCGCTCGTTAAGGATATAACATAGATCACCTGGCTATCTCTGAACTACTTGGTCCCGCCCACTGCTCGTTAAGGACATCTCATCGTCCACTACTTGTTAAGGGCATAGTATGACCAAGCGTCCACCCACGTACAAATTTCCAGAACTTATCAAGACCTATCTAAGTTTTGTACTAGGACTGATACATGACATCCCATTGCGGCCTGAATACTCTGATTGAAATGAACGAATATCGAACTCCACATGAACCACATAGCATCTAACGTCATCACGTTAATCTGTTATTCTTAATCGTACTTAGCTTTGTTGTCACATTATCCCTGATTAACCCATAGTCGTATGCTGGGAGTTTGAATCGAGAATCGAGTGATCGAACCCTTTATATAATAAACTAAAGAAACAATCCATGTTCCAATCGATTGGGACAAGGGTCAATCAATTGGGATAAAAATCATAACAATCGATTGATGTAAATGGCAATCGATTGAATCCAAACCAATGTTAATCGATTGATAACTTTGGCAATCGATTGGGTTATAATCAATGACAATCAATTAAGAATCTACCCAATCGATTGGGACTTAACTGATGGCAATCGATTGGGAAAAGTCCAATCGATTGGTACTTCGTCTTCTCCAGTAGAAACGTAAATCAGAATATATAAACATCTTAAGGACGTATTTGGCAAGACTAAGCTTCACATAAACTTATAAAAATATCACATAATGAGACCAAGTGAGTTTAGAACTCAACTAGATATGTGTAGAGGGTGTATTTGGCTTGTGGGGCTTTGAAACCTTGAGGTTTCTCTTTCTCTCTTCTCTGTCCAGCTCTTTCTCTCTCTCTCTCTCTCTATCCTTCTTTTCCTCTGCCTTCTCCCAGTAGTGTGTGTGTGTGTATGTGTGTGTGTGTGTGTGTGTTTAAATATGTATGTATGTATGTATATTTGAGTGTATATATATCTCTCACTCTCTCAAGAAATCTGTGAACCAAATAAACCCAAGGCAAGAAATGAATGCATATATATATAGAGAAAACGAGTGCCACATGTCAACACATGAAGTAAAGTGGAAAACTTATCTCTGCAGGTGGCAATCGATTGGCATCAGATATTTAAAGGCAATCGATTGAGATGAATGGCAATCGATTGGGATAGTACCACGTAATGAAATCAGATCGGCATGATGCAATCGATTGGTATATAAAAAGTAGAAATTGATTAGGACACTAAGGTAAACGATTAGGATAAGAATTAGTATAAAGATTTATTTATTAATACATTCCAAAATACAGGGTATTACATCATCCACCGCTCATTAAGTATTTCGTCCTCGAAATCGAAAAACAAACCAGGTCTAAAACAAAAACGGAAACTTCTCGCGCATCTCCGACTTTAGCTCCATGAAGCTTCTCTTTCGTCTTGATGCTCCTATTGAACCTTGACTAACAGAATCTACTTATTCCCAAGTTTCTTGATTCGTCGATCTAGAATTCACACTAGTCCTTCGTTGAACGTCAAGTTGTCGTTGACTTCTATATCTTCGAAGTTGTTCTCGTGCGCTGGGTTGTGAGCACACTTCCTCAACATATTGATGTAGAATACGTTGTGCACTCCTGACATCTTCGGTGGCAACGCAAGTCAATAAGAAACCTTCTCAACACGCTCTAGGATCTCGAATGGTCCGATAAATCGAGGCGATAGCTTGCCTCTCTTCAGCCCAAAGCGAACAATCCCCCGAGCAGGTAAAACCTTAAACAGCACATGATCTCCAACTGCAACTCCAAGTCTTTGCGTCACTTATCACCATAACTCTTATGTCGGGTCTGTGTTGTCCTCATCCTTTTACGTACGATCTGGATCTTCTCACTTGTCTCTCATACCATTTTTGGCCCAATAATTTGATTATCTCAAACCTCGGCCCAACATAGCGGTGATCGGCAAGGTCTTCCGTACACAGCTTCAAACGACGCCATCGCTATGCTTGTATGGTAGCTATTGTTGTAGGCGAACTCGATCAACGGCAGGTGCATCTCCCATGAACTCTCAAAATCGATGATGCAAGCACGTAGCATGTCCTACATCACTTAGTTAACTGATTCTATATGCAGATGAAAAGCTGAACTCAAGTTCAGTGTTGTTCCCAATGCTGTTTGAAAACTTTTCCAAAACTATGCAATAAAGCGCGAATCGATCTGATACTATTGAAACAGGTACGCTGTGTAGTCGCATGACTTATTGTAGATACATCCGGCCTAATCACTCTACCGTGTATGTTATGCTATAGGCAATAAAATGTGCAGTCTTCGTAAGTCGATCCACAATTACCCTAATAGCGTCGTGGTCCTACTATGCCTTCAGTAGACCTACCACGAAATCCATGGTTATATGTTCCCACTTCCATTGAGAAATCGGCAAAGGTTGTAGTGGTCCAGGTGGTTTTTGATGTTCTGCCTTTATTCATTTACAAGTAAGACATTGAGCTACATACTCAGCTACTCTCTTCATTCCTTCCCACCAGAAATTCCTCTTCAAGTCCTTGTACATCTTCGTACCTCCAGGATGAACTCTCATCCGTGATTTTTGTGTGCTTCATCCAATATTTCTTTTTCAGAGATTTTCTTCATCAGGTACACAAAGCCTACCTTTACATCGTAAGCCTCCGTCTGAACCAATACTCCAGATTTCTGGTTCCTTCGCTGACATCCTGGCAAACTATAACTTCAAATCTTCTATTATCTGCTGAACTTCTATAATACGGCTGATCAAAGTTGGTTGTACCATAAGGCATCCAAGATGCTATCCTTCTATTGCTTCTACTAGCTGAAGGTCGAATTCAGCTAACACTTCCAATGCTTGCCACTCTCGAATTAGTAATTGTAAATATCGCAGGCCAACCACGCTTTTTAAAACCTTTTCAAATTCAAATACGAGTCGCCACTTAATTTTTAAAGAAAAATTAAGAAACCATTTTAAAAGCAAACTGATCTTTGGAAACCAGAGATTTCTAGGTCCGGGGATTATTGAATGAGAGGGGAAGGAACCTGACGGACTAAAACACCCCTCTCATCCTATCTCGTGATAGGACTCTACTCAACATCCTTTTTAATCGAATTATTAATCTAGGCATTCCCTCAATTAATACATAGATATATACATTACAAAAGCATGTTGAAAAGGATGTAAGATTGCTAATGATAAAAGGCATACAAAACCACATAGGTCAAATATCAAGCAAAATGAAATGCAAATAGAGAACAAGAAAACTTACCTGGGATCCAACTGTGAAAGGAAACATGCAATGCATACAAAAATAGAAAACCCTAGAAAAAAAAAGAGTCTCTAATTCACATATTACACATAAGGCAAGATCTAGTCTAAGGTGTCGCGCATGGAGTTGAAAATAATAGAATCAAGAAATAAAATAAGTGGGAGAAAGGTCAAGGAATCATACCTTAAAAGCGCTACAAAACAAAGGTTAGTCCACATGCCTTGACACAATATAATATCAAATCCTGAATATCAAACTCCTAGCTTAAATCTAACAAATATCTAGAAAGTTGACCAAATCATGAATTTCTTCCAATTTGTTGAAATCATAACACCTCTATAGATATACAAGTCTCAACTAGGAGCCAATGTAATGTCCATATAGAGATGGTATAATCTCAACATGATTAAAAATAATCCATGACTAAACTCAACCAATCATAACTTATTTCAATGATTTACAAGTTAAAGTCCTAAGATACAAGTATCACAACCTAAACATGATGATGATAATGAATGCATGAACATGAACAAGTACAAACTATGAATCATTCATTGATTTGGACCATTTAGCCTATAGATTTAAGCTTAATTAACTTCATTCAAAACATGGTTTAAGTCTTGGGTCATAAAAAAACATTTGGATCATCATTTACTAGGTGTATAAAATCTATCACAGAATTCCATAAATTACAGAAAGTAGACCAGACTTTCAAAAATAGGAAAAGCATAATTCCCATGGTTTGATCTTAATGATATGCCTCTGTGATCTAGTTTCTAACCCAAAAAGAAAATCAAAGATCAAACGGTCCAATCTCTAGGAATTGAACCAAAACCAGACATAACTCAGAATTTATAAACTCTCTGTCCAGAGATTTTGTATGATTTTCTAAAAGTATATAGTAAATGAATCTGAATTAGTTCAATCTTTTTAGGGATCTCATTAACTTATTACACTTCATGGAAAAATTCATTTGAAGTCAAAAATGTTTGATTAAGGCTCTGATCCATTCATTTTAAAAGAGGTCCTCTGTTATGAAATTCTTAACAGAGAGTAGTCATCCTACAAAACCTATGATCAAACGCTAACCATGAAATCTATTCAAAACAAAAATTACAGTGGTAGATCTTTGTGTTATGAACACATTCCAATTGGTCTCATTCAATTCCAATGGATCATGATTTAATTAAAAATCTTTGATCATAGTTGGTTAATGAATTCACTACACCATTTTGAATTGTCATTCATAAACCAAACCAAATTAGATCCATGATTCTATGAAGAATCTAGACCAAGTGTGGTTATGATCAACATAAAAAATATCATCATAGTGTAGAATTCCCATGGATTTATCCTTGAAGAAAACCCAACAAAGAACTCTCAAGAGAACTTAGACATGGGTTCTAAGGACTTACTCAATCCTTTAGGTGAACTTGAACACTTGAATTCAATAATTAAATCATGAGAACATCTAGATCTATATCTAATTCCTCTCCCAATTACATGATCCTTGAGAAACTAGGACTTATATCACTTACTTCTCCTCTCAAATTAATGGTCCTTGGAGGCATAAAAACAACTAACCTTCATGAGCTTCAATGGAAAATGAAAAAGGTTCCATGAAACTCCAAATTGGAGAATCCAAGTCATAGATATAGACTTGGATCCACCAATTTGTACTTAATTCTCATGTAAATCATAAATTTACATAAAATTAAAGGATCAAACTTAAGGGATTCAAATGAGATATTGAAGATCTCATGAATCCCAAGAGAATAATATGAACAAAGAGAGATGAAATCAAAATCTAAGTAATGATCCAAATGGAATTTCACTTTAAAAATTGTTTTATCTTAAACTCAAAGCTATTTAGATCCAAATCAACAAATATGAGAAGGAATTCAATCACAATTCAAGTGGTGTATGATGAAATGAGGTTAAAAGTGACTTTTTGAAAATGTGTAAAGATCCTAGTCAAAACTATGAATTGTGATTGAATTATTATATATGAAGATAGATTTGAAGGTTTTACCTCTAGAGCTTTTCAAAATTTGTAGAGATGTCGAATTCCTCAAGCTTTTTCTCTTCTTCTTCCTCAAGCTTCAAGCTCCTTTAATGGTGATTTGATGGATTTGATGAATTGGGTAGAGTTTTGATGGGATTTGGGTATGAGATTTGGTAGAGTTTCTCTGTCTATTTTTCTCCTCTAAAGCTCTCCCAATATATTTCTTTATATAATCAAGTGTCCCACCTCCAAAAATGAGAGAAATGAGTTTTTTTTATCAATAGAGATTTCCTTTGTGGCTAAGTGTAGACACCCCAATTTTGACCGACCATCGAATTTATGAGAGCGTCACCTCCACGTCCGATGATGATAAGGACCGAAAAGATTCGAAGTATTCCAAGCTCTTCAGAAAGTTCTCCAAACGCGATAAAATTTCACAGAAAGAAGAAAATACCAGGTATTTAGGAGAATTCAGGTGTAAAACGCCATTTTCGGAAAAAAAATCTTCAAAAATAAGTTTCTTTAAGAAAAAAAGGAAGAAAGAAAAGACCTAAAAGGGAAGTTCTGCAGAAAACGGCACACGGCAGAATTCTGCGGCATTCCGTGAATGCCGAGCGGCACTCACTGAGTGCCGAACGGCATTCAGTGAGTGCCGGCCCGGCATTTACTGAGTGCCGCCGACATTTTTTGACTGCCGTTTGCTTTTAAAGTCCGTATTTTGTGGTACAATACGTATGTGTAGGCGGATAAAAACAAAAATCTGATAAAGTAAGGTTAACGAAAATACGACAATTAATAATTTGCCGCGGCACTCCCTGAGAGCCGCGCGGCAGTCACGGAATGCCGCGACGGTAGTTGCGGAGTGCCGCGGCGGCACTCACGGACTGCCGCGGATAACTTTTGAATGCCGCCCTGGGCAGCAGTCTGTCTAATTTCAGGAAGTACGTATTGTACCACCAAATGGGATGATTATACCTGTCTTTTACTCCGAATTCACTGAAAATACGTAGGTATTATTGTCTATATAAGGAGAGGTATCTTCATTGGAAAGAAAAGGGAGCCAAGAGAAAAAATATTGGGGGATTTTGAGAGGAGTTTAGGAGAACTTTTGAAAGAAGAACATTTGGGTAGAAGAGAGAACATTGGGAGGAGAGTTTAAAGAAGAGCTTGGAAGACCTTCAAAATATAGAAGTTTGAGGATAGTTGGAGGTGATACTCTACTCTTGTTAAGTTTTCTTTTATGGATTTAGAGCACTTGCTCTCTTAGTTTCCTTGATTTCATTTCCTCTTTTTTTTGTTTATACTTTTCTCTTGAGATTCTTGGAGATCTTCAATATCTCTCTTGAAAGCTCTTGAGTTTGATCTTTTGAATCTCATGTAAGCTTATGCTTCACATGGGAGTCAAAGTTTGATCATCACTTCACTTTGTAAACAAATAGATGGATCCAAGTCCATATTCATGACTTGGATTCTCTAACTTGGAATTTCATGGGGTCTTTTCTATATCCTCTTGAAGTTCATGAGCTAGTTCTTTGATTCTTCTTCTCTTTTTCTTGTTTATGTTATTCTCTTGAGACTCTTGGGGATCTTCCATATCTCACTTGAATCTCATGAGTTTGATCTTTTAGTCTCATGTAAGCTTATGATTCACATGAGATTTAAGGTTGATCATCATTTTAGTAAGAACAAGTAGATGAATCCAAACCCCTACCATGATTTGGGTCCTCTAAGCTTGAGTTTTCATGGAGTCTCCTTATCTTCCTTGAAAACTCATGAGTTTTAGTCATGTCTTGATCTCCAATGACCATCAAATGGTAGGAGAAGTGGTTTGGTTTAAACCCAACTTCATGGCTTAATAGTTGGAGTTACCAAATAAAAGTTGAACTTGACAAATGAAAACAGTGAGTTCACAAACTGTTTTTGATCAAATATTTTTAGTTCGAAATCTAACCGTTGAAATCAAGTGAAACGAACGGGAAAGTGTCAATAACACAATATTCTACCACTGCAATTTTTGTTTTAAGGTGGTTTCATGTTTAAAAGGTTTGGTTATGAGTTTTGTGAAGTAACAATAATCTGTCCAGAATTTCAGCACAGTGACACTCTTTTGAAATGAGTAAACCAATGCTTTAATAAATTGTTTGTGACCCAAAATAATTTTTTCTAAGTAGATTAATGTGTTAGGAAGTCACCCTAGAAAGAACAAAGCATTTCTGATCTTTTTACTAGCTTTAAAAAATCAAACAATATCTCTGGACAGAGAGTTGTACATCTCTGAGTGATGTCTGGTGTTTGTCCTTTTCCCGGAGATCTAACCGTTGAAACTTTGATTTTCTTTTTGATTTGGAAACTAGACTCACAGAGGCATCTTGTGTCCAAAAATCACCGACATCAAATTGTAGGAAGCATGCCTTTTCTTTTTTTAAAGTTCTGGTCTGCTCTCTGCAATTTTCAGACTTTTATGACACATTTGACCAACTTTGTAAATAATGGCCCAAATGATTCTCCTATGACTTAGGGCTGAAACCATGTTTTAATAATGATTAGTTAAGCTTGAATTCAAAGTTTAAGTGATCTAAATCACCGATTATTTCATAATTTATTCTTGTTCATGAACATATTCATCCATGTGGTTTGATGCTTGTAATTAGGACTTGTTTGCTTTAGATTTAATTACATTAGATAGATTTAAGCTAGAAGTCTAGGATTGTTATTTAAGATCCAACTTTATATATTGTATATCATGTGGACTAACCCTTTGTTTTGTAGCGCTATTAAGGTATGATTTCTTAAACTCTTCTTAATTTATTTTAATTTCTTGATTTTATCGATTTTCTTGACCTTTATGCGTGGCACATTAGAATTAAGATTTTGCCTTAAATGTATATATGTGGATTAGAGACTCTTTTCCTAGGTTTTATTTAATCGCATGCATTGCACGTTTAATATTCGCGGCTGGATCCCGGGTAAGTTCTCTTGTTCCTTATTGCATATCATAATTGCTTGCTACTTGAAATATGTGGTTTATGAATGATATTTTGCCATTAGCAATTTTACAATCTTTGGACATGCTTTTGTGATGTATATGTATATATGTATTAGTTGAGGGCATGCTTAGATTAATAAATTTGATTAAAAGGATGTTGAGTAGAGGCCTATCGTAAGATAGGATGAGAGAGGGTGTTTTAGTCCGACGGGCTCCTTCCTCTCTCATTCCATAATCCCCCGACCTAGTTAATCTCTGGTTTCTAAAAAGATCAGTTTGCCTTGAAAATGGTTTCTTAATTTTCCTTTTAAAAATTAAGTGGCGACTCATTTGTTTTGAAATTGAAATTTTGGAAAAGAACTTTAAAAGAAAAGCTGTGGGTAAGAAAAATGCGATATCCACAATCTGGCGACTCTGCTGGGGATCGAACCCAGAATCTCTGGTTTCGCAGACCAGAATTTCTGATTTTGGGTTCACTTGAGGGTTAGACTTGAAAAATGTCCTTTTGATCAAATTAATTAATCTTTGTGTGCCTGTTGCATTTCACTTGCATGTCCAGCCAGTCGATTGCACGGAACTATGACCTTGGAGACTCGGGGCAACCCGGTCGGTCAAGTCATCATGGGACTGTGTGATCACCCTTGATCTCGTACCATGATTTGGTATATGAAGCATCCTATCGGATGTGTGTCAAGGGTCCCTTATTTGACCAAAACCCGGCCTGTGCATGATAGTTTCTGTAGAACCTTTCGATCTTAGGAAATCAATTATTAATTAGGATTATGTGCTAGGAAATTTTGTATGCCCGGAAGGGATTACTTGAGATGATGACGATACTTACTTGATGAAAGATGTATAATCTTTTAATCACCTTTTAGCAAATTCTCCTCATGTTCTGCGACATTTGGAGAACATGCCGAACCTTGATTATAAGATTATATTTCTTATATCATGTCTAGTTGAGCATCGTTGACCTTGTATGTATCCAAATTCATGGAAAGTACGGTGATAATCCGGTCATGTGATCCCCCTGCCCAAAGGTTTTTCTCAAGGTTTTCGATTACCTTTTCAAAAAATCTTTTCCTCTTTTCAATTAAAAATTCCCAAATTACCCTTGTTAAGGCATATTTCACTTGATCATCTTCAAAAGAAAAATTTGAAAATCCTTGAAAATTATTTTGGTAGAAGAATGTTCTCAAAAAGCACTCTCAAGGATTGTTTTCAAAAGCCTTTTTATTTAACTACCCAAACAAAAAAAAAATGATTTTCAAATAGATTTTGAAAATTTCAAAATGACCAACCTCTAAGAAGGTAGTGAGGATCACAATGAGAGGAGAAATCAGCGCACTTGACATGGGTGAGGATCTTATGTGCTTATGTGTTAGGATTAAGATTTTCTCACTTTTTTGACATATAGAGTAGGCACACACACACGTGCATTTCATCCGTGTGCTATATGTGCGGTGCATGCATTCAGTTGCATCAAACCATCGAAGCATGAACATGTTTGTCATATTAACCAATATCGTTGCATACAAACCCACAACATCTTCCTTCCAATTAAGATCAAAATAATTCCTCGAAATTCCTTGCCTCCTGAAAATCGATTCTGCATGCAGACCTTTTCATGTCATGAATCTGTAGAAAGAGTGGAACAACCAGATCCCCTAGTGAGGACACTCCTAACCTCTTGGGTTCGTCTTCTTGATTTTAGGAGAACATGGACCATCATCTTGAGATTGATTTGCCAATGGCCTTAAGAGATTTGGAAGAGAAAGTGAACAAGCTGCAAGCCACTATTGAGGAACAGAACTTAAGGGTGAATCAATTGGAGAGGGTAACGCTTGAGCTCTATCAGTTACTCAAAAAGCAAGTGAGTTTGAATGAGGTAGTGATGAATAAATTGGAGAAGGGAATAATGGATCACCCAGCCGAGCACCAAAATCCACATCCAAGCCCAACCAATCACCAAAGCCCATGTCCAAATCCAACCTATCCCCAAAGTCCATACCCAAACTCAGCCATTCACCAAAGCCCATATCCATGCCCAATCCCAGCGAACCAAAGAGTTATTCCAAGCCCACATCTCAACCCAAAAGACAACTCAAGTTTAAAGTCGAATCCGAAATTAAGCCGAGCCGGCAGGTCAAGAATATTCACCAACCTTGGCATGACATTATCCATGGCCCTTGATCACCTTATCAAGAGTGGTCACCTTAATCCCCTGGACCCAAGGCCACCATCAAAACCCTTACCTCGTAAATATAACCTATCCTTGTACTGCACCTATCACCAGACTCAAGGCCACAATACCGATTCTTGCTCGAGACTCCGCCATGAGATCCAGGATCTCATTGATCAGAAAATCATCACTCCTCCGCCAAATCCACAGAGTGACCTCTTGCATAGCGATCTTGACTTACAAGCTCTTCAGTCTCTGACCTCTCAATCCCAGCCATCACTAAGAACTCTCAAGGGGTTTGTTGCGTCCATGAGTGCTCAACAACCAACTGGCCCTGGCTTAATCAACGAATGTGGAAAAAGTATTACTTGGTATGAGTCAGATGAATACTGTCCTACTAAAAATTGGACCATGGACGTGGATAACATTTCTGTACACATACTGTTGGGGGAAGACGGACCCGGTGGTTCAAATGATGATAGTGAAGTGATTGTGTTTGGAACTCCTGCTGCTAAAGCAAATGTGGATGCTCTTGGAAATCTAATCAATTGAAAATCGTCTGTGACACTCCAGTTGAGACCAAGTCAAGTCTAGTTTGGTAATCGAGTCATGTCAAGTAGGAGTCAAGTGTCAAGTCCAGTCGAGTCTTTGAATCAGTCGGTTGTCAAGTTTATTCTCCAAATCTTTCTTTTTATCGAGTCAAGTGATGTAATCCTTTTCCCTACTAGTTGAATAAAATCTCATTCTGTTCGATTCAGTGTGCCAAGTCGTGAATGTATGGATCATTAAGCCAAGAAAAAAAAGAAGAGAAAAAAAAATGAAAATCAAATCACTTTTTCAAATGAGCGTGAGAAATACTTTGTTAATAAATCTTTGCATTGAAAAGGATCCCCAAATGATCAAAGCAAGTTCTGTGCTAAATTCAAGGAGGACTTTAGACCGCACGAGAAGAATTATCCGACACATGATCTAGAATTGGCCGCCGTGATTTTTGCATTGAAGATTTGGTGTCATTACCTATACGGGGAGAAATGTGAGATATATACAGATCATAAGAGTTTGAAGTACTTGTTCACTCAACGAGATTTGAACACGAGGCAAAGGAGATGGTTAGAGTTGATGAAAGACTATGATTTGGCAATTCAATATCATCCGAGTAAGGCGAATGTAGTTGTCGATGCTCTTATTCGTAAGACACTAGCCAACACAGCTTCTGATATGGCTTCTCAGAAAGATTTGATTCAAGATATGGAGAATTTAGAACTTGAAGTGATTCCGAGGATTGAAAGTGGCTTGATGTCGACGATTGTGGCACAACCACTCTTGATTCACGAGATCACGGAAAAACAACTTCAAGATGTGGCCTTGAAGAAGAAGATTTGTGATGAGATTTCGATGGGTAAACAATTGGGCTTCACTTTTGAGAACAATGTTTTGCGATTAAGAGGTAGAATATGTGTGCCCAACGAGAAGGAGTTGAATGGAATATCCTAGAGGAAGCATACAATACAAAGTACACCGTTCATCCGGGAAGCACCAAGATGTATAGAGACTTGAGACATGTTTATTGGTGGCCAGGAATGAAGAGAGAAATAGTACGCTATGTTTCACAATGTACGAGTTGTCAATAAGTGAAGGCCAAACGCTATTGTTACAACCGTTACCGATAGCCGAGTAGAAATGGGAGCACATTACAATGGATTTTGTTAGCTGGTTTTCGAGGTCTAAAAGACTGAATACTATTATCTGGGTGATCGTTGATCGTTTGATGAAGTCGTCGCACTTCCTACCACTTCGAACGACTAAGCCGATGACGTTAGCTAAGTTGTATATCCGTGAGATTATGAGACTACATGGAATTCCTATTTCTATTGCTTCGATTAGAGATAGTAGTTTTACATCAAAGTTTTGGAGAGCCTTGTAAGAAGCAATGGGTATTAAATTGCATTTTAGTACCGCTTTTCATCCTCAGACCGATGGTCAATCGAAAAGAGTAATCCAGATATTGGAAGACATGCTTCGGTTATGTGTACTTGATTTTCAGGGTGATTGGGAAGACCACTTGTCGTTAATTGAATTCGCGTATAACAAAAGTTTTCAAATGAGTATTGGCATGGCTCTTATGAAGCTTTACATGGTCGCGTCTGTCGTTCACTAATTTTTTATTTTTATTTATATTTTTTTTATAACCGTGGGTGTCCAGGC
Organism: Hydrangea macrophylla; assembly: GCA_033977485.1. Lineage (NCBI taxonomy): Eukaryota > Viridiplantae > Streptophyta > Magnoliopsida > Cornales > Hydrangeaceae > Hydrangea > Hydrangea macrophylla. The sequence continues at coordinate 84,742,673 of CM066990.1, forward strand.
CAGCTTACGCGCACCTCGACTAATCCCATGAGGCCAGGGCGTCTGGGTGAATCACCTGTGGCCACCCCCCTTGAGATTCAAACTTGAGACCTCTGGGTATAACACCAAAAGGCCTTGCCATCCGACCACATGGGAAGTGGTTTATCGCTCACCAATTAGTTGGACAGAAGTCAGAGAAAGAATGATTGAAGGGCTGAAAATTATGCAAGAGACGACAGACAAGATAAAGGTAATTCGACAACAGTTACTAACAGCTCAGAGTAGGTATAAGAGTTATGCCGACAAGCGTAGGCGACCATTAGAATTTGATATGGGAGATTTGGTTTATTTGAAGGTGTCACCTTCAAAGGGGATTACTAGATTTGGGAGATACGGGAAACTCAACCCGAGATATGTAGGACCTTTTGAGATCATTGGGAGAGTTGGACCTGTAGCGTATTGATTGAACTTGCCGAGTGAGTATGCTCAAGTTCATAATGTGTTTCATTCGTTGGTACAAAAACATTTGACAGAAGAAAGGGATCAAGTGATGAATCCGACACCGAATGAGATTCAGAGAGATTTGACGTATGTTGCATATCCGGTAGAGATTTTGGATCGGAAGGATCAAGCCTTGCAAAATAAGGTCATATCGAAAGTGAAAGTGTTATGGCGTAGCCAAACAACGGAAGAGATGACATGGGAAATCAAAAATGAGATGCATACTCAGTATCCGCACCTTTTTGAGACATGAGGTATATAGTTTGGGGACAAACTTCTTTTAAGGGGGAGAGTATTATAACACCCTCATTTGTGTTATTGCATTTCATTACATTGTCATGCATGATAATGTGATGTGTTGTGCATGTTGGCACATGTGTGAGTGAGTTATGGCTCAGGAGTCGATTTGAGTATCTGTGTTAGAGAACCCTCTGAGATAGTGTGAAGTGAATGTTTTGATGTTGTGACATCTCTCTGAGTATGAGACGGTCACTGTGGAATACCTTAAATGTTTATCTAAAAATAAATGCTTACCTGCGTATTTCACTATCTGTATTACTTCTGGTTTAGAATTTACTTCTGTTGTTAATTTTAGTATCTTGGTGAGGACGAATTAACACGCTATTAATTTGGTAGGCTAATTAGCAACTTCGTAAAAATCATGTAGAAACTTGCGTTTTAGTAACCAAACGAACTTAGTCAGAAACTTTTATAATTTGGATAGCTGTGTATAAAGTTTCAGAGACTGATTAGGAGTTTTGAAAACTCGTTGGGAGGTAAACACAATTTTAAGAAGTATTGCCTATATATAGATAGAGATGATCTTGATATTTTCATAAAGCTTAACCTAATTTTCAAGAAACAGGCCAAAAGGGAGATTTGATTGCTTAGGACTTTGCGACGCCAAACGACGAACTTCTGTCCGTCTGTTTTCTCCCAGATTTCATATTCAAGCTCCTTAAGGTAAGAGCTTCGTTTTGATACCCACCAGGGCCTGTTTGGCCAAGTTTTTTGAAAAGTTATTTTTTAGAATTTTTCATAAAAGTTGATAATTGGATTTCTGATCGATAGGAATTGTACTAGACGGACTTTTGCACGTTCTTTGTGCACGGGTTTTCTGTGAAACGAATTATAGGAGCGTAAATCGGAGGTGAGTGATTAAACTATGTATTTTGGAATGATTCCTTGACATGTATTCATGTTTGATATGAAAAGCATGTGTTAGTTATAGAGATATATTTTGTAGTTCATATTGGGCAATTATATTAATAAGTAGGCCCAATAGCATGGTGACATGTTTTGTTTACCGCCAGCATGGTGATATGTATTTAAGCATGTTGAGTTGCTTATTTGGGTCAAAGGAGCACATGGTTACTGAGCCATTTTGTGGAGCCGATATAGGCATTAAGGTCGCACAATTGAAGAGAAGAATCATGAATCTTACCCTTTCGCGTGGACTTATTGGCGAGGAGTCGCGGATTGGGAGTATGGGATGTACACGTGAGGCTCCGAAGACTAGTATGAATTATAGAGATGCTAATGCAGGCATGTTTGTCATTCATATGCATATGTTATTTTATTCACTAACCGTTAGCTTAAACAAATCAATAATGTGTGGTTATTCAAATAACCATTTCAGGTGTTAATGCTAGCAAGGAATCGCAACAGTGAGCACGTGGCTTTTGGGAGTTTACTTAGAAGGCGACTCATCGTTTTAATCTCGTTATTTTGTAATAGACTTGCTGTAATAAGAATCTTATGACTTTTAGCTATGTATAACTTGGAATCGTAGAATAGATTAATGATGTTGTAATAGGCAGTAATATGTTGTAATTATGTTTTAGTAACGTTATTATATAGTTAGGATCATTTTGCAATGCATTTGGAGTGTATGTTTGGTCCCTAGTTGAAGTGGTAAGGCTTTTAAACTTTGAATTTCTACAGAATGTGTTGCTGCAGGGGAATCAGTCGACCGGATCATGTTTCAGTCGACTGGACCTCTGGGTCTTTTAGACACTGCCTGTGAATAGTGACAAATTAGTCGACTGGGTCCCCGACACAGTCAACTGGGTCGTATTTTCAAATTAGATATTTTGGCCCAGGCTGGACTTCAGTCGACTGGACCTTACCAGTCGACTGAAGATTTGAAGTCCCAGTCGACTGGGCATAGAAAACAGTCGACTGGATTATGTTTGAAAAACCAGAATTTCTGCTGGACCAGATTCTTTCGACTGGGCACGAGGTACAGTTGACTGGACTACTGATTTTCAAAATAATTTGTTTTGTTCCACTGCGTGTGTTCTTAAAACTAATTTTTGGGAACATTAATGAATTAGTTTAACCTCGGAGGCGTGCAACAGGCTCCGGTTCTGCCATTGTGGGACCGGGCTGTGACATTGTATGATCAAGTTGGCCTAAGCCTTATGCCCGGCTTATTTATTAGAAGTTTTGGCATAGTGGCCAACCTTCCATGTGTACATCCGGTTTGGTTGATAACCCACCCAAATTGGTACCGGAGTGGGCGTTGGTATTATGTTTGGGGACACATGGGATATATGTACGGGTCGTACCATGGACAGTAGCCAAGGTGGTGAACCTAGGGAATACAAAGATAAATTTAAGGCTAATGAATAATGAACATGGATTTTTTCATAAGACTGACAATTGTGGAATAATGAACACTACGTTTAAGTTTGAATGTGGACGGTTTGTATACGGAATTGTTTGCTTGGGTTGTGATCATTCGATTTGCAGGATGGTGGGCCACTAATATTTTACAGATTTGGCTCACCATAAGTAGATGGGTAAGTATGAAATTCATAATAGCTTTAGGTTTCGGGCAAGAAACTACTTTCCACCACATAAATGGAAACTACTCTATTGTCCAGACATGTGTGTGGAACTACCTGTCTTGGCCTAAGAGTGTTGCAGTGTGGTTTGTAGTCTACGGGTTCAAGTTGGATCCCTAAGACTTGTTGTTTTGTTTAACTCATACCAGTATTTTATATACTGACCCGGGTGCGTAATGCATTCGGGGACGTTTCTATATGAAACGTAGTCGAATGTATGTGCAAGTTTAGTAATGGGGGAGATTTTCTGTGGAGCTTCTGTCTATGTGAAGAGATTGCTGTTGTGCTGTTTCTTGTCAGATCGAGTTGTATTTATTTTTTTATTGTACTTGATTTTTATTTCTGGCAATGTGATCCATATTTATGATGTTGTAGTATGGATTCTATTATTGAGATTGGGAATGATGTAGTGGCTCTTGACCGCAGGATGTCTAGAATTTATTTTATTTCCGTTGAACTCTGTATAGAGATTTTATTTAATAAAAATGGTGTTTTTTTTTCAAAATTAAAAATATAATAATATTTGCAATGTAACACTATTTCTTTTATAATGAAAATTATTGTATAGGAATACAGGTTTAATAATCAAGAGTTTTATTTAGAACAAGATCATGTAATTTGTTGGATCGAAACAATCACACGCAAACAGTATATGAAAAATAGAAAGATTAAAGAGACACGGAGATTTCTACGTGGTTCGGCAATGTGCCTACATCCACACCAGAGAGCCAGAAGTTTCCACTATAAAAAAAATGATTTAGGGTTACATCATATATATCTCCTATGCTTTGCACCGCCATGGGCCACAGGGCCCTCCCCTTGACTCTTGGGCCTAGTGTACCGGACCCATATTACAATATGAGCCACCCAACAATCTCTACCTTGGCGAATATCAAGCCACCTTGAAGATCACTATTACATGCTCCACCTTGAACTGATAGAGGGTAGGGGGTACTCCTCCTCTTCAATAAGAAGAGACATTGATCAAGTCCAACCAATGCTTGAACTTTTCTGTAGTAACGGGCTTTGTCAACATATCAGCAACATTTTCCATCGTATGAATCTTCTCCAAAAGAATATCACCAGTAGAAACCAATTCCCTTATCTTGTAAAACCTCACAACTATATGCTTAGTTCTTGCATGATACACCTGGTTCTTCGCCAAATAAATGGCACTCTGACTATCACAATGCAACTGAATTCCACCTTGATCAACACCAAGTTCCTTGACTAAACCCTTTAACCACAAAGCTTCCTTTGCAGCCTCAACTGCTGCCATATATTCTGATTCAGTTCTAGACAGTGCCACAGTAGACTGTAAAGTTGACTTCCAACATATAGGCCCTCCTGCTAGTGTAAACACATAACCTGTCATAGACCTCCTGTCATCCAGATCATCTGCGTAATCTGCATCTACATACCCCACAACTGAAATAGAGCCCTGTTGTCTCTGAAATATAATGCCATAATCTTCTGGACCTTGCAAATATCTTAAAATCCACTTCACTACCTTCCAATGCTCTCTCCCTGGATTTGCCATATATTTGTTAACTGTGCTGACTACATATGCCAAATCAGGTCTAGTGCAAACCATTGCATACATCAAACAACATACAACATTGGCATATGGTACCTTAGACATATCTTCAATTTCTGCTTCTGTCTTCGGGCATTGACTAGCAGATAACCTGAAGTGATTGGCCAATGGTGTACCAACTAGTTTAATATCACTCATACTAAACATCACCAGTACCTTCTTCACGTAGTTTTCCTAAGAAACCCATAACTTTCCAGCCCTTCTATCTCTCCGAATTTCCATGCCAAGAATTTTCTTGGCTGCACCCAAGTCTTTCATTTCAAACTCTCTACTAAGCAATGATTTCAGTATGACAATCTCTTTCACACACTTAGCAGCAATTAACATATCATCAACATAAAGCATCAAGAAAATGAAAGAACCATCATCAAGAACCCTAAAGTAAACACAACAATAATACTCACAATGGCTGTAGCCAATCTGAATCATGTAGGAATCAAACTTTTTGTACCACTGGCTTGGAGACTGCTTCAGCCCATACAGAGACTTCTTTAGTCTGCAAACAAGATGTTCAGATTCTGGTTGCTTGAACCCCTCTGGCTGCTCCATGAAGATGTGATCCTCCAAATCACCATGAAGGAAAGCAGTCTACACATCCAGCTGCTTTAACTCCATATCATAATTAGCTACTAAAGCAAGCACTTTTCGGATGGAAGTGTGTTTAACCTCTAGAGAGAAAACCTCATTACAGTCAACCCCTTTCCTTTGTGAGTACCCTTTTACTACCAATCTTGCCTTAAACCTCTGCCCTTTCTTTTCTGATACTACTTCCTTTTTCTTGTAATCCTACTTGTACCCGATTGCCCTCTTTCCCTCAGGAAGCTCCACCAAATCCCAAGTCTTATTCGTGTAGTGACTGAGTTTCTTCTACCATGGCCTCCACCCACTTATCCTTCTCTTGACAACTAATTACCTCCTGATAAGTTGAAGGTTCTCCTCCACTAGTAATAAGTGCAAAAGAAACAAAATCATCATACCTAGCTGGTGGTTTCGTCGTTCGTCTGAGCCTGTCTGTGGCTATGCTATGATGCTCCTCTACTAGCTGGATAGTATTTTCTTTGTCTACATCAAGCTCCACCTCTATGACCTATTTGTTGTTGCTATTCTCCTCTGACTGATGCTTCTGATCTTCTAAAGAAGTCTCAACATTGAGTTTTCATCAAACACTACATCTCTGCTGATGACCACCTTCTAAGTTTCAGGATCCCAAAGCTTATACCCTTTCACGCCTTTCTCATAACCAAGAAAGATGCACTTCTTTAATTTTAGGTCTAACTTTAACCTCTCCTCACTCGGGGTATGAACATAGCCAGGACACCCGAATACCCTCATCATAGAGTAATCTACCTCCTTCTCTGTCCATACCTCTTTTGCTACCTTGCCATCAAGCACTGCTCTAGGTGATCTATTAATAATGTAGCATGCCATGCTCACTACTTCAGCCCAAAAACTCTTGGGTAGGCCAGCATTCAATATCAAATACCTTCCTCTCTCTGCTAGAGTTCTGTTCGTCCTCTTTGCAACACTATTCTGTTGTGGTGTTCTTCGGACTGTAAAATGTCTCTTGATCCCGTGCTCCTCACAAAACTTCAAAAATTGTGAATCCTTGTACTCTGTACCATTATCTGTTCTGAGTCACTTAATTTGTCTTCCTGTTTGTTTCTCTACCACTATCTTCCATAATTTGAACTTAGCAAAAGTTTCAGATTTGTGCTTTATGAAGTAGACCCAGACCTTCCTTGAGTAATCATCTATGAAACTTACGAAGTAATAAGATCCACCCTTTGATTGAACTCTTATTGGCCACCAAACATCCGAATGAACATAGTCAAGAATACCCTTACTGTTGTGAGTAGCTATCTTGAACTGTAACTTGTACTATTTCCCAAGTACACAATATTTACAGAAATCCAGTTTACATAATTTTACTCCCTTCAACAGAATTCTCTTATGAAGTTACCTCGCTCACTCATGTGACCAAGTCTCATATGCCACAATAAAGTATCATCAGTACTAGATTCTGTAGAAGTTGTTGCTATAGCTCCACCTACAATCGTGCTTCCCATCAACTTGTAAATATTTCCTGCAACCTTCTGACCCTTCATCAAAACCATACCCCTTTGATCACTTTCAAGACACCCCCTTCTGATTTAAAAACACAGCCATCGGAGTCCAAGGTACCCAAAGAAATTAGATTCTTTCTTAAATATGGAATGTATCTCACATCACCCAAAGTCCTCACAACACCATCAAAGATTTTAATTTTTATAGTGCCAATACCAATGACTTTACAAGATACGAACACCCAGAATCCAGAATCTAAGCATCCATGAAGCGGTCAATTGCCGATAACACGAAAAGCATATCTCCATCGCTACAGTCCGAACCATCCTCCACAATATTCGCTGAAGTAGTGGCTTTCCCTTTTCTGTTGTCCTTCTCATTATTCTTCAACTCTAGACAATCTCTCTTTATATGCCCCTTATCATGACACTTGTAACATTCAATATTCTTCAACCATTTTTCTCTTGATTTTGATCTATATTTATTCATACCAGATCGATTCCCTCTATCCTTACTTCTTCCATAAGTCTGATTACCCTTTGCTACCAGCCCTTCTCCCTAAAACCCTTCAGTGTTCTATTTCCGTTGGTTATAAGCCAACAAGGCTGATGTGACATCCTCTAATTCAAGAGTCTCCTTTCCCCATAAAAGGATTGTAACCAGATGTTCATAAGAAATAGGAAGAGAACTAAGAAGAATTAACAATTTATCTTTGTCATCAAACTTAACCTCAATTCTCAAGAGATCACTGATAATCTGGTTGAAAACATTGATATGTTGTGCCAAATCTAAACCCTTAGCCATCTTAAGCCCGTACAACTTTTGCTTAAGAAATAGTTTATTTGTGAGGGATTTCAACATATACCTGCTCTCCAGTTTTGACCATATTCCAGCAGGAGAATCTTCATCCAGAATGTGATACATAACCGAATATGCAAGACAAAGATGAATGGTACTGACCGCCTTCAATTCTAGATCTTCCCAATCCTCGTTAGACATATTTGTAGGCTTCTTTGATTTGCAATACAATGCCCTAACCAGACCCTGCTGTACCAATAGATCATTCACCCTTCGCTGCCAAAGACCAAAGTTTGAAGTTCCATCAAACTTCTCCACATTAAACTTTGAGATCGAAGTATTCACCATTCTTGTGACGATTAACCTTGCTCTGATACCAATTGTTGGATCGAAACAATCACACGCAAACAATACATGAAAAATAGAAAGATTAAAGAGACACGGAGAATTTCTACGTGGTTCAGCAATGTTCCTACGTCCACACCGGAGAGCCACAATATGAGCCACACCCAACATGCTTTTATTTAATGGGTATTAAATTTTGTTTTCAATATAATCATTTGTTAACCTGTGCGAGGATGTCACCCTTGGGGTTTTAGAAATTGAATATTAGTCCGGATATATGCTCTGTATTGAATATTTGGTTGTCCAAAAATCTAGGGCGTGACACACGGTCCAAGCGAGCTCTACTTGACTTCCAAGCAAGCCTACTTAGAGTCCTAGTATAACCCTAATGGGGGGAGAGGTTGTATATATATATACACTACACTATATGGCTTCATTACTAACGGATATATCCGTTAGAAAAAATGTTACTAATGGATATATCCATTAGTATTTTAGCGTTAATAATACTAATGGATTTTCTAACGAATATATCCGTTAGTAAAATTAATTTAACTAACGGATATATCCGTTAGTAAATCCGTTAGTAATCAAAGGATTTCTAACGGATATATCCGTTAGAAAGCTACTTACTAACGATTTTTTTCAACTAATTTTAAAAGATTTATGTTGAATACTAACGGTTTTTTAAGAATTACTAACGGATTTATCCATTAGTAATTTACAAAAAAAAAAAAGACTAACAGATTTACTAACGGATACCTCCATTAGAAATATTAATACACTATTTAAAAAAAAAAAAATTATTCATAAAAACATGCCAAAATAAAATTTTTTCATAATCATAAAAAACAAGTAGAATCCAAAATATTTCATACATCCAAACGTAAACTAACAAACCAAATGTGTACACGATCATTCCTTGCATGATTACAAGTAATAGATGTTAACATAACAAATTTTGAAGTCTTTTAATGTGCAGCAATAAAAATTCACATTTACACCAATTTATCATAAAAGACCTCAATGAGCTACTAACTAGTGTCTTGCCACTAGGAACCATGCCACCAGGGGATCCAAGTCACTTGTACCAAGTACCAATAATAGCACGCATGTATCTGCAAAAAGAACGAGAAAAACACCATGTCCATTAATTTGTAGCTTTACACATTGGACTTATGCCGAAACAATTCAATTGCTGACCAAAATTTAAACAAAACTTAAAAACTGAGCAGCAATTGATAAGAGGAAAAAAAATAAATTATTGAAACTAAAAGAAGCAAACTAATCACAAAGGACAATTCTTAATCCTATCTAAATTACTTGTCTCATTTAAAGGCTTTTCGGTTTAGTTTGTTCTGATTGTGTAGAACAAGAAGCATAATTGAAGTTCCCACAACCATGAAGAAAGAAAGAGAGCAAATCATATGGCTAATCAAAATATCAAGAAGCAGTTACATTCAAAAGAACTCCAACTTAAGAAATTTTATAACATGGATACCTTGCAAGGGTTTCTGAGTTTGATTAACAAAGGGAAAAAAAATACTTGAGTATAACTTTTAACAAGGTTTTGAACATAGAAACCATGTTAGTGGCAACAAATTCAGCTGTGCACTGAGTTCACATGCATTAGCAACAAAGCTTGGAAATGTGGAAGACGTTTAATACAATATATTGAAGTGAGATATGTTGTTAGATACAATAGCCCCAACGTGTGGGTCAACAAGACAAGATGACAGAAAACTTGAGACTCAACTTCTGAAAGTGGAAATATTGATTGTAATTTCTATGAGAAAACATTAACACACATGAGCAGGTACTATATATACAGACCCAATTTTGTATAGTGGTCATGAGACTAATCCCTATTATTTTTTTTCCTTCTTTCATGCAGATTTGGAAGTAGACATACATGTACAGACCCAATTTAGAAGTAGTGGAAGCAAGTTAGTTTGTCACAATCATCCCAATTTTCAATTTTTTGTTCCTCCCTTGCACTTTCTCAGCCACCACATGACATATAAAAGTTATATTGGAAGAAATGAAGCAAATTACACCTCAAAATCAGTTGTACGTACATCTACATAGTTAATGTCTTCAATAAATAGAAGAATAAAACTAACCTTTAGGCCATTAAGAAAGGATGCTTTCACTCAAGGTTGTAATTAGACAGTAGCAGCTAATTTTGTAAGGCCATAGTCAATGATGTACACCTATTTTCAATGAAAACCAGCAAAAAGTTGAGGTACAATGCACTGATCATTTCTGTAAGAACATCCATGATAGGGGTGCATCCTGAATTTCTAATAAAGCTAGAAAAAGGATACATCCATTGAAAAAGAAAAACAAAAAAAGAAAAAGAGGATGCTAAACCAATTCGAAATATTCTAGAAATATTCAAGTTTCACCAAATGGGACTTCAAAGAAGCATTAGTATCAGATGTTAAGCCCAAGCCCCCAACCAATCCAGCACAAAGGTCACTGATATTGTCTTCTTTCCCTTACGCTTTTCATTCTTCTCTCTATTTAAATTGGGATGCAAATTTGGGAAACATAGCAATATTGCTCAAAGTAATGATGCCAATATTATGGGTCCCTATTTCCTAGATATGGTTAGTACTTTGTGATAATGAAACTCGTGGAAACATAATGGTTATTTTTTTTAGTTCAAACCTGCTGTAGGAAGGGCAATGGCCCAAGAAATTCATTCTCTAGATGTGTTCCCAGAATCTCCCTTCATATATGAAGCTAGACACGACAATTTTCCTCATAGTATGAAGGGTATGGAGCATGGACCGACGCTTAGTATAACAGTAAATTGTAGTAATAGCTAAGGTTGGCAAGCATGACATTGTGTGCTCATTACAAGAACAGTCACTTTGTGCAAAAAAAAAATGCAAAGATTTTTAGTCTATATAGAGTGCAGTAACATAGCATTCCAGGAGGTGGGAACAATATCGGGTTAAGCTCTTCCTTTAAGTAAGATAGAGGAATGACACCACATGAAATGATCAAATTGAAATGAATACATTAATTAGAGCAAAGTTCAAGGTAGCACTAGATCAAGCTCGCAGATTTATAAATGGCATGAAGTGAGAAGTTGTTTTGTATTAGTACGATTGTTATATCCAATCTTATTCCCGGGGAAAAAACGTATGTGTTCGATAGTCAAAACTTTGCCAATTTGGCTTTATTGAACTTGACTCATCTTTCAAAACAAAATTACCATCATCTCGAAGAATAGCTACTACAGAATTATTTGAAGGGTAGAGTTCATATTTGTGGACCAAATTGCGGTTTGGGACTCGTTGAGAAGAACGAGGCTGCCATTTAATATTTTCAGCTATGATGAGTACTTATTAGAGATGGGAGTCTCTCTGTTTGATACCCAAACAACGGTTTGAATAGATACTTTCTTATACCAGATGCCTATGTAGAAGTTTGAAGAATTACCTGGTTTGAAGAAACCAAGTTCAAAGTTTCGTCCAAAAGAGACAATGGTTTGGTCATCAGAGAGAGATTGATTTCCAGACATGGTTGCTGAGAGAAAAGCAGAGGAAGATTATATAAATCATGATATATGGATTGTGTCTGATATTCATAGCTGCACAAAATTTATGCCGACAAGCTCAGACCGTTAGAGAATATTGGGACATCAAAGTGCTTACACTGGTAAAAGGTAATGTAGTAGTAGTTGATTTTTGCTTCAACTAGTCTTCTTAAACTTTTTGGTCTTTTAGAAAAAGGCATTTGTGGAAATTCTTCTAACATATTATATATTTTCAAACTTCATTTTCATGCTTAAACAATCTTCAAATACCTAGTACCATATTGTCCTTAACCAGTGATTACAATTACGAAAGTACACAATCTCAATTGTGTTTATTGTTGTATTCAAAAAAGACGATAAATCGACGATCATGAAACAAAAAAGGCCTCTTTTTGATCTTAGAAAGAACAAAGCATCAAACAAACAATGCATTGCATGTTTAAGAAGTGAAGATCAAATTCCAAAAAGTAGCAAAACAAGTGACTTACAGATTAATTTCATAGATCGTCGACTAAAGTTCAAATATTTAGAGAAATGCTCAACATTACAGAGAAATATACATATATATATAACCGATCAAGTAATTTTGTTAAATAAACAAAAAATGAAGAGTTTGGGGAATTTAATTACCAGCAAAAGCATGAGAGTTCTGCTTTGAAGCAGAGATTAAAGTTCTAGTGGCTTTAGAAATTCTGTTTTTTAGTCCCAGTATTTCCCAAAAAAAGAAATCCATCATCTTTCTTAGTATGGCCTCAATTGGAATCCAGTGCCAAATTTGGCATTCACAAAAGAACGATACAGTCATTTTCCAATGAAGTACATAAATAGCATTCATACATGCATAACTACATGCATGGATAAGACATATGAAATATGCTTGTGCAGTGTGTGTATAGGTGCCATCCCTAACTTTTCCTTCCAGGAATAATATGTCACGGTAGTCTCTTGTACAATAGCACACCATTAGCAGGACCGACGACCTACGGTGAAACTAAGAAACTTTTGCCTTTAGTCATTCTCTACTTTGGGTCCCCCAGACAAGATATGTATAGAATAGAAAAAAGTCTTCAATTTCTATAAGTCCACTTAATTGGGTGTACTGGCTAGAAGAGAAAATCAAAGTTGCTTTCATTGACTGTATTGTCTAGAGAAAAGCCAGGATGCTGTTTTTTGAAAGAAAAAAAAAGGAATAAGAAAAGTCAGGATGCTTTAGAGTTGGGTGTCTGGTTTTAGTTATGGAGTCAAAAGTTGCTAGCTTCATTGCAACTATGGGCGGAGCTACAATTGACCTTGGTGAAATTTAAAATTCTTGAGAAGTTTAGGTATGTTTGAAAATGTGTTATTTATAATTGACCTCTCAAAAATCAAATATTTGAGTATAAGCTGGAGATCATTTGGGGATTCAAATTTTGATAATAAAAAGTAAGGGGAGAGTAATATCACTAGTCTTTCACATCATGATAGGTTTTAATAAGAAAGAGAACGGTTGATGGGAATATAGTTGTCCTGCTAAATAGGTAAGGCGGCTGACTGACACCCATGTGGATATTGGCCAATCAACTGCCCTATAACTACACTGCCACATTTGTTGCTTTTTTGTGCCATTACACACTAAGAAAATATTCTCCCTCAAGACTTTGGTGTTTTCTTAGAAGACTATGAAAATATTCTCCCTCAAGACTTTGGTGTTTTCTTAGAAAGAAAAATTAGAAAAGAATGTTACTAAGACTACTAAGATAGCATTGGGGTGCCGGGCAACCTGAAAATATAATCTAAGCAATGTTCAACAAGAAAATGAACAAAAAAGGCAACGAATATAGTGAAAGCTAACCTCAATGACACCCAGCTCGCCAGGAATTATTTCAGGCTTGTCTTCAACATCAGCCAAAGCCTCTTTGAGTTCATCAACTATTGATTTATTTCTCACAACAACATATTTGATTCTCTTAACCTGTATAGTAAAACATGTATTTTGGTCAACACTTGCAAAATGACTTTAGTCAACACTTGCATGACCATTTCTAGAGCATACAAATCATAAGAAAAAACTTGGTAATCTACCTTTTAAAACTTTGCAAGGCAGTTAAGTAATATCAGACTGATGGAAGTTTGGAATGTTTATTCTACACTAACATGGCAATGACAATGGAAACTTTGTGCTTATTACGCGATGTCCCACATTGGTTGTATAGTAATAGTATGGTACATGGATGGCTTATAAAACACAATTGTTACTAGTAGTAACTTGGTCTTAAGCATGTGGGTCATGTGGTTAGGTCCTAATTTCAGGTTGTTGGGCAAACAGGCTTGGGGTGTGACAATTAGCTCAAAAATAAGAGCAAAGCACCAATTATTTCCAATTAGAATTAGGGTTACTGACATCCTATTGACACTTCCTCGTTTGAAGTGCTTTATTTTACGTATTTCTAACTCAATTGCCCTTTTTACGTTCAAAATTTCAAATGCATGTCAATAAAGACACTAGTGAAATTCTACATAAGCTTATATTTAATTTAGAATACATTTATCAAATTTCAGATAGAGAGACCTCAAGAAAAGATTTCCAGGGAATTTGTGTTACATCATATAGTTCAAGAAGTGTGGGCTCAAGTTTTTCCAACTAAATTTCATGGAAGCTTTGATGGAACTCTAGTATAGTACACCATTCCAATTCTGTAGAACTTGACTTAATCACCTGATCAACAAGAAGAGTCACATTTGAACCAGTGCAAGTGCCACAACTCTGAACTTATTTGGATTCTCTGCTACTATATCCAAAGTCCGCAAAGCACCACCTTATGATCGTAAGCAACCGAACAAAGTCAGAAAGACATAAGCATTTGTCCGAAAAAGAAAAAAAGAAGAGAAAGTCATAAACAGTGAACCACATGCCAGGGTATTGTGATCTGATGGCACAACAAACAAATAGCATTGGAGAAATAAGATCGAGTCAAATTAAGGTTGCTTTGATTACACAGTAAAAAAAGTCCAAGATGTGAGGAGTGACTTAAGAGGAAGCACAATAGTCACTAATATTGACACACTATGCTAAGAAAATGCTTGATAAATAAGTTGGTTATAGAAAAGTATGCAAGTCAAAAGGAGCATTTGTCTTTGTTTTGCTAGAATGAATATATATTAGAAATTTGGTATAAAAAAAACTCATATTGGACAAACCGTTTGTAATTTTGTTCAAAAGTCCTGATTAGTGAAACTTAATCAACTCAAATCCTTTTGAAAAAAATTCTGGTGAAGAACCTTTTACTCATGTAAAAAAAAAAGGGGTCAGACCTAACACCTCGAAAGCCCCTGATTAACGAAACTTAATCAAATCATTATGAAATAATTTTATGTCGAGGGACCTTTTCCTAAAAATAAAAAAAATGGGTTAGACCTTAGTAAAACCTCAAAAAAAATCTATTTTTATAGAATTGTTGACTAAAATTCCCTCTATAATACACACACATACATAATATTGTTAGTACAAGTTTTTCACTTGAGTTCCAATGGAACCAGTAGACCCAAAAACAGAGATTGGCTTTGGACCATCCCAGTAAATTTTTCCCTTCCCAGTAATTTTTTTAAATGTATTTTCTCATATCAAATTGTAACTGATTATCATTTGCCCCAACAAAAGGAAAAAAAAAAAAAAAAGAAATCAAATAGTACCAAAACGGATTGAATGTTAAGGGGAAAAATCTATCACAGTCTTACTAAATAATGTCCTCTATGGAGTAACTTTTTTGTCCAACCCTCGAAAGTCAAAAGAAACTAAAACTAAGTAGTTTCCAGACAACATTGTCCATTGTCTTTGGATGGAGTGTGATTACACCTTCAAAGCTATACATAAGACATCAAGAGTCATGTTTTATTTTCCTTATTTCATTTGATTAGACTGAATTCCTAAACTTTAATCTCCGGCTTTTAAAAATTTAATCTCTACTTTCTTAAACTTGAACCTCGAGTATAGACTATGACCCAAAGAAGAAACCTATTTTATATTTAGTGCACCGACTAAAAGGGTTGTAGCAGGCATGAGACAAACTCTAGTAAGCATTTTATCAAACATCATTTGAACACCCACTCAGAACCCCTTTCCAAAACTGAACCAAATAGGAAAAGTTGTGCCCAAAGAGAACTTCAAAAAATATAACTGAGGAGTAATGACACATTAATGCTCCACACACACACACACACACACACACACATACATACATACACATGTACACACACATATACAGAGAAAAGGAAATAGAAACCAAGCCTTGCATTCAAGCCTCGAGTAGTGATCGATGACGCACTCATGATAGAGTCATGGAAGGAGTTGCATCTCATTTGCTTGGGGTTTCACGAACGAATCTCAGATTTTCTCTAATTGGACGAATTGGAGTTCGTTGATGGAGAGAGGTTGTAAAGAGAAAAAGTTAGGGTTTGTCTTTTGGGGATGAAACATAGATGAAGAAGAAGAAGAGAGATAGTACACCTATGACCGGCGATGGCAATGAGCAGAAGAAAGACTCCTGCGAATGGAGTCCTTTCCATCTCTCTTCTTCTCTTTTCCTTCTCTCTTCTCTTATTTCTCTTCTGTTTTGACCTAGGGCTAGAGAGTGTGTCCATATGTTACATGTTTAGGGGGAAATGTTAGGGGGGGAAAATTTGGGGCAAAATTTTTGTATTGTGTTTATTTACAAAATTGCCACTGTATTTTTTTATTTTTGATTTTTTATTTATAAAATTACCACCGCATCTTTAATTTTTGGCCTTTTATTTACAAAATTGCCATTGCATTGTCATTATTAACCGATATATACCTTTTTCAATTACTAACGGATATATCCGTTAGAAATCATAGAAGTTGTCCGTTAGAAATCTGGCCATGTGGTGTAGTGATATGTTATATATGCACACAATAAAAACAGATATACTCTCCCTTTCTCTCTCTTCCTCACGTCGTTTGTCTGTCTCTCTCTCTCTCTCTCTCTCTCTCTCTCTAGGGCTTGGGATTTAGCACGTGGATTCAAAGGGGGCTGCTCTAGTAGTAGTCTCACGACCATAACAAAGCACAAGGCGTACACGAAGGCTAGGAGATCTTGTGTGGTGATTGCAAAGAAGGAGGCTCGTAATAATCAACGTTCATCGATCCATCGGGTTCAATTCCGCTAGGTAAGTTCCTAAACCCGACCCTATGCATGAGTGTGCATGTTTTCCAACATTGGTATCAGAGCCTGTAGGTTGATTTGTTCGCCAATTTTTAGATCTACCATGGATTTATTCATTTTATTAACAAATATTATCAAAAACGAATCTCGTGATGGGTCTACACAAAAACTGTAATATTCTTTCGAGTTTTTGGTATGGATTTGTTCTAATATATCATTAGAGTCTACCCTTAAAGTTTCATAGCCTAACTTTCTCAAACGAGTGAGATATATCGAACCTTAGTTTTGACAACGATAATTTTCGAAAAAAATTTCTCAACTTTGAGCCCTTTTTCTAGACGATTTAGCTGTCCAAGTGATCTCTTTTCTGGCACAAACCTAATCTACTCCATGAGGGCTTTCCAGCATATATTATACGCAAATTTTCATCGAGAACTGAAAGTGTGCACCGCGGGCAGCCCTGCGCAGCCCAATCTGGGTTTTTCTTGAAGAAGAAGACCCCCCCCCCCCCCCCCCCCCCCCTCCCAAAGGCCACACCCACTCTCCCCGAGGAGAGTGGGGCCCACTCGCTAGCCGGTGGTGGTTCGACAAGTGTGGGTCCCCCTTTGGGTCCCGATCCCTAATACTATTTTTTAATATTTGTTTCAGAAAATAATTTAATTATTTAGTAATTAAAACAATTTCTGTTAATTAAAAATAAGTTTTTAATATTCTAAATCTGTTTTAATTGCTTTAAAATTCTGAAAAATTAAGGAAATTTTATTTTTTATTTTTCCTAAATTGAAGACTCTGTAAGGGACCAGAAATAATTTATTAGTAAAATGTTTCATAGTTTTTGATATTTTAGAGCATTAAGGATGTGTTTTGTACGTGTTTTTAATTGCTTAAAATGTCCTAAATACAATTTTAATTTTTGGGATTAATATATGGTGTTTAATACTTTGAGTGAGACCCAGCATAATTTTAGTAGGAATTATACTACTGTTTTTAGTACTTTTGAGCAATAAAATATGTAAAAATGCATGTTTTTAATTACTAAAAATATCCAAATCACAATATTATTTGAAGAAATTTGGTTCTGCGATTTTAAATTTCCAACACAAGCTGCGCAAAGATATGAGTATAGCTAGGACAAAGTGATAACATCCCAAAATAATACATTATTGTTGAGTTTCCTTTTTGTCGTGCATATATGGTTCCAAGAATCACAAAGCAGACAATCTGATTTATTTTTTGATAGACTAATGTTTGTATATACATAAACTAATGTTTCTAAACTTTCCCATATATGTGTGTATGATAACACCAGTCCCCTGTGTTCATTATGACTCATATTATTATTGTTGAAAGATAAATGATTTTTCTTAATGTTGAACCATAATGTTACATGTGCATCATGTAAAATCCCATTCAAGACCAGGCTATTAACATAAGAAAGAAGGCAATGGAAAATGGTAAATAGAAACTTGGGCAGAAAATCAACATAACTAGGAAAAGAGCCAAAGTCGTCGTTTCCACTATAAAGAGGACAACACCTCAGTAAAGTTCCTTCGGTCCATTTCGTTAGATTTCTCTCACATTCATGCACAATTTCCAAAAAAAAAAAAAGAATAGTTTTAAAACAATGTTTTTTTTTTAAAAAAAAAAATTAATTTTAAAAACTGTAAGAGGAACCTAACGAAATGTACCTAATGAATATTACTTAAGTCTTGTATAAAGAATAGAAATAAATCTATTTTGCAGACAATGGAAGGTACATATATATAAAAGAAAGTGTAAGTTGTATCGGACCTACAAGGTGCATTACAACCACCGAGTGCAATTAGATTTACAAAACTCGTTAACATAATTTCCAGGTCTATGCTCTTTTTCCCCAAAATAAAATCACAATTGCAAACTTCAAATGCAACTTTAGTTGTGGTCCAAATCTGCCGGTTGGAACACATTAGCTGAAAACAAATTAAGTAAAAAGTGAGAAAAATCACAAGCAGTCTAAAGAAACCAAACATTTGAAACCACAAAATTTTTGATGTCCAAATTGGAGACATCACCACCACCACCCAATGACTGAAGTGAAATATATAAACAAGCTTGAATTTCCTGTTTACAATGTGCTGAAGTTAAAGAAACAAGGAATAAAGAAATTTTCAAAAACACCCATAACCAATAAATGTGTTTTGTGTGTGTATATCTCAAGTCAGTCAATTTGAGATGAATGCCTACACCAATTATACATGAGAATCAATTCCTCCAACACACTTAAGTTAATGTTTCTTTTATAATTAAGTTTAATTTCATCCCTGAATAATCTGGAAGATGAACACTGAAATATTGAATTTGCTAAGATGTCGTATGGCCCTAAACGGTGGAAGGTACGTACGTAATTCAATATTTCAATTAAAATATTTATTTGAATTCACAAATAGGAGACTACTAAATTACCCAGAATACCCAAAGTATGCTAAATTACCCAGAATACATTTTCAAACAAATAAAGACAAAACAACATCACATCCAAGATAATGAAATCCATTGTCTATCTCAAAAGCCCAATTTTTAGCTTTACATTTGTTTGTTCGTTGTTTACTTGTTTACCCAAAAATATCCAATTAGTTGTCGGTGTACAATTTTTGGGACATAACTCAAAAGATATGTCTATTTCTCTCCTGTGTCACTATGGGATCCACTGACATCACAGGAGAGAGATATAAACACATTTTTTAGATTGTGTCCCAAAAGTGATGGGAATGGGTGTATCTCAAACTATCCCAATTTATACGACGGCGCAAGTGAGTACTGACTCATGACTCGAAATGAAAAAAGTTATTTTGAATATGTACTTCACCTAAGTGTCCTTTTATAGCTAGATCAATTTTGCAACTCGCTCTTTTATTTATTTTATATTTATATTTGTATATATGTAGGATGGCCAAATCAATTTTACAATTGAACGCATACCGAGGAAACTCGCGATAATTTACGTAGGAGATATATATATATATATATATTCTGCATTATTTTAATTTGTAGAAAGAGAGTATTTTTGTTCACAATTTTTTTGTTTATCATTGCTCACCCACGTGATTGGATGATATGAGTCTCATTTCACTCTCCAATTTTTCCCTATATTATCAACATGGTTAGTGGCATATGTCACCAAGTGAAGTCCTAGGTGAAATAAAGCATTTTTGCTCAATCAATTTTGGTTCACTAATGCTCACTCAAACCATCAGAGTGACATGTTTCTTAATTATTTCTTATAGAAAAGCTTCTCAATAAAAGGAGAAAGTAATTCTGCACATGCCATGTACATAGATACAGAAATAGAAAGTAGTATTGCACATGCCCACTTAATTCATATATTCAAATCAACCACACCTTAACCAAAAAAAAAAAACTGCCAAGTTCAAGGAATTCACACACCTCACTCATCAATCATATGTTGAGTAGTAAGGTCAACATGAGTGGAGATAATACATAATATCTATCAACTCATGCTTTTATTCAACCATTACTAGCACATAGCAGTACCTAAGTAATAAGGTCCGAAGGTACCATGTCTATTTTAGGAGTAGATAAATAGAAATCTTCATTTCCACTTATATTTTAGTTCTGAGGCTTTATTTCATGGGTTTCAACATTATTGGCGGTCTCACCACGGCAACACTTTTTGCAGTAACCGCGATAGCAGCACTTGTAGCAGTATTTTTTTTTTCCGTATCCGTGATCACCACCTGCGTATTCGCCGCCGCCGTACTTGGTTTCCTCTAGGCCTTTTGATTCAGTAGTTTCCTCGGCTGCATACACAAGTTGTATATATTTGTGTTAGTAAAAAAAAACTTGGCTACCGGAGTGTTTTGAAAGTTCAAGAATCAAATCTGTGGTATATTCGATCATGGTCCTATCTGGGAATAATGAAAGGATATTCAGACCAAGTCTTAAGCTCATTTTGAGAAAAGGTCAAAAACACGACCAGCCGATCAGGTTCAGTCTAGGATATTTAACTAGTTATCATAACATCAAGTAGAAGTTGGTTTGAAAAAAAAAAAAAACAGTTATTGAGGTATTTTTAAGTTAAGCATTGACTCCAATGTATCCAAAAACAGCCACACTAACACAAGGCCGGTCCTGAGATGACAAAAATTGTCCAATACTTCAAGTGAACTTTCAAAGTGGCCTAAAAAATAATACTGAGGTTCATAGAAATTAGGAAGAAATTAGAAGAAAATAGGCCTAAAAATGAAAAGTTTCATAGAATTAGAAAAAAAAAATTTGAAGAAAATAAGCCTAAAAATGATTAGTTTCATAAAAATTAGAAAGAAATTAGAAGAAATAGGCATAAAAATAAGGCCTAAAAAAAATTTTGAGGCCTAAAGCAGCCGCTTGGACTGCTTGGCCCAAGAACTCGTTATATTCTTGAGCCACTATTAGCTTGGATTGTTATTATAAAAGAATAATAATAACAACTCTTAAGTTAATTTTTAAGCTAGATATATATGGATTCCAATGTGCACCAAAAATACACAAACATAGGACAATTTAATTACAATCGATTCTTCTACGAACTACACACTTGATTCGTATATCCAAACAGCCTCCAAACGTCCAAGTCACTCCTAAAATATACTCCGTATTATTTATCCACGGAAAAGTACCAGAAGAATTGAAAGTGAATCTAATTTTATGCATTTTCAAATGGGCCCTCAAAATGGCCATGTAGCTATATTTGTTAAGAAAACTTTTTGATATGTTTATAATGCAAACTCACTTGTTTTCTCAGTGGTAGTCTCAGCAAGGTCTCTTGCTGCAACCTCTGAAGCAATGAGAAGAACAAAAGCCAATGTAAGACCAAGGAAGAGAAGTGTCTTGTGAGCCATTTTTTTGGCGTATATACTCTTTCAAAGATATTCAAGGGGAAAAGGATGAGGAAGCTACTGCATGGTACATGTCTATTTATAGGCTATAACATGGAGAGAGAGAGAGAGAGAGAGAGAGAGAGAGAGTAGCACCTTATTGGACAATGGACATTACCATTAAAGAGTGATAATATGTGCCCCATTGGTTAGCTTCCCACGTGGTAGCTAGCCTTTGTTTGTGTGTTTTGTTTTCTCTTATTTTTCTCTTGTACCAAAAAAAAAATATATGTGGCCCATAATATGGTTGGATGTTGAAGTTGCTTTTCATTCGTACGAAATCAACCATATATATTTTATAACTGATTCGTGCCTTTCTCTGCTTTTTTTTTTTTTCCCCCTAAATTGTCATCGTGCTATTGTGTTAATGGAAATTCCGAAATTAAATTTAAATTTGTGTTTGTTTGTTTTGTAATTAACGAAGAGTCTTAGATCATTGCATTGAGGAGTTTATATGGTGAAGGATAAATTAAAAATATATATAATTTATTTATTTTTGAAGAGACTGCTAAATTGAGTAATTCCACGTACAGCTCAACTGGACGCATAAACTTGTTTATGATAAATTCTTGTGTTGTGTGCGTCGGGCGTGCCAGAGTCCGCATGGACTCAAAAGAGATTGTGATAACCCAATCTAACTTCTAATTTGGGCGACTTGTTAAATTACTCAATTAAACAAAAATGTGGGCTTTTACTCTACTCTGATGCAAGTAAGTAATTACAAATGAAAAAAAAAGGCAAATTAAACTGAGATTCGGAATACCTCCTCAGTCATCATTATCTTCATTGATTGAATAAGCAGTGATTACAAACGTTCAAAGAACAATTACAAACACTCGTAGAGAACAATGAGAACTCGCAAATCACTCAAGAACAAAAGCAGTATTGTTATGAGGAGAAACTAAAGTCTGCTAGCGCAGAAGTGGCATGTGTGTTAGCCCCCTTTTCAAATGTTGCCCACCCTGCTCTATATATAGACTTGAATATATAGCCGTTCAGGTTAGTGGGATTAGTGGGGTTAAGTGGCCCCTGATTTCTGGGCGTGTACAAGTTACGGCTCCCACTTTGTCCCATGATCTCCCATGATCTGTGTGATGATCCTACTTTTGCCATGTTTCTTTCATGTAACTGCTTTCCTTCCAGCTCAGCATCTCCTAAAGCACACGTTCTCACCCATGTTTAACTGCCTAACCACTTTGTGAGCATATTCCAGTTGACCGATAGCATCCTTCTCTGAGTGGCTTGATTCATGTTTGTTGACAGATCTCGGTCTTATTCTCTGTAGGAAGTCTAACAATGCCCATCGGTCTCGTTTGACCGATGTTTTATAGATCACCTACCCATTATTTCCCAAGTCCGATATCACATCTCCTTTTATACCTCTTCTAGTCCTATCACTTTAGGACCTTCATTGGTTGGTCATCAGTCTTGTATGACCGATATTTTCAAATAGCCGCCCTCTGAATCCTGAATCATTATCCAAACCCGATCTTACGCTATTCACTTCTCTACTCCGTTGATCACTGCTCTTGGGTCTTACAGAACCGTCCTGATGGTCTTCAGCCTTTCTTACCGAGGCCGAGGTGTCTTTACCGATGCCATAGCTATCGTTTCCTGCTTTGCAACATCGGCCTTAGTCGTTGACGTCGAGGTGTCATTTATATCCTGGCGTCACCCTACTCAGTTTTAACACCGATATTCACGTATTGGACGTATTGACCTTACCAGCAACTATCTCTGACATCATTCTTTCCTCCGTCATCGGCCTTACCACCTGTTCATCTGCTTACCTGCTCCTATGATGATGTCATTAAGCCACGTGATTGTCATGTGCCTTGGAAAACCCAAATTAGGGTGTAAACAATGCCCTCCAAATGTCTTGTCAAACGTTGCGCCTATTAGTTTGATGAGATGTTTGAAATTCAAATTTAATGCCAAACTGCAACTGGCGGCGTACGGCTTCACGTGGCATCTCCCCAGTAGCTCATCCTGCCTCGTTTCCAGAAACGAGGCGTGCCTCTTGGGAATCTATTCCCAAATCATGATGACCCCCTTTCTTCTTCCTATATAAACCAAATCAATCACCCCTCTTTTCACTCTTTCACTTTCTTTCTCTCTAACTTTCCCGGAAAATTTTTTCTCAATTTTCCATGGCTTCCTCCTCCGCCGCTAGTGCTTCCCAATCCGCCGGTGCTACCTCTTCTTCCCCCGCTGCCACTGGTACCGCGCCGGCAGCCAAAACGAACGCCACTGCCGTTAAATAGGCCCTTGAAACCATTCCAGATCTAATAAATCCTCAGGTATTGATTCCTTTCTCTTCTAGTTCAACAGGACTTGGTCCTGCTTTTGATGCTTTCCCTCCATCATCTTTAGATCCCTACTTCCCTCTGGTTGTAGAGGACAACGAATTACTCTATCAATCTCCTGATTTTGATTGGGGATCACAGTACGCTCCTTCTAATCCTTTAAGAAATTGGTCTATCCCTTCTACTGACTGGATTTCCTGGGTAGACCGATTAGCAGAGGTGAAAAAGGACCTATGGAGGGCCCTTGACATCTATGATGCTATCATGCTTAACCGAGAGAGATTCTTCTTTGATAAGCCTCTCTTCTTTTCTTCACTATTCTTCTGGTCGACCTCGGGCAACACTTTCTTCTTCCGTTGTGGCCTTATGAGCCCAAACATTTAAGATGTCTGTTTCCTCACCGGTCCTCCTGCCCATGGTGAGGAAATTACACCCAACCTTTCCTCCTCTATCAAATATGAACATCCAAAAACTGATAAGGGCAAAGGGTCCAGAGTCATTACTGCCTTCGGGCAATTTATCTCGGCCTGCATGGGGCAAGGGGACGTCTCTGACCAAGAGCATGTTGCTTTCTTGGTCTACTGGCTGAACCGCTTTGTCTTTTGCTCGGCCTCATACGGTGTTACCAAAGAATATACCCACATCGCACTTGCTCTGGTGTCGGGCCAGAAACTTGCTCTTGCTCCTCTCGTCCTCTCCCATCTCTATCGCGGCATCCTCGAGCTCATTTTTTCCAATTTTAAAACCTCAGGGGGACCCCTTCGGCTCCTCCAGTGTTGGCTTCAATCTTATTTCCTCGAGAAATGTTTGGTTGATAACTTCGACCCCACCACTCTACCAGAGCATGCCTCAGCCTTCGCTTTCCATTTTGCTGGTTTCAGCCCAAAGGGCCTTTCTTTTGACCATCTTTTTTCTTTCTTTTACGAACATATGGGCAACCGATTGCCCTAGTAGTTCCTCCCTTTTCACCCTCAGCTTCGATATCCGAGCTGGCTTCTCCACAGTCCTGGCCAGGCTCCTGAGGCCGAGCAGGAAGAACACGAAGCGATCTGGGCCAGTTTTTTAGTTGGCCGAGATCTCTTGTACAGCCCAGTTTTATCTTAATGCTCCAGCTTTAGCCCGCCAATTCGGGATAAAACAGCTAATTCTTATTCCCCCTTTCAGGACCTTCAACCGCTCCATGGCAGGGAGGTCTCTTCTTTCTGACCTGGATAAAGTCGAGAAGTGCCGGTTGTCGCGCACACCCCGAAGGTGGGGGGCGGTCCCTTCGTGGGTCGCGACCGTTTTAAAGGAAAATGAAATAAAATAGGGTAAAAGGCTCAAAGCAGCGAACCAAAGGTGCGAAAGGAAATGTGTGAAAGTATGTACAAGTGGGAGTAGGGCCAGTAAAAAGTTCAGAGTCGCCACCTAACGTTATCGGGAGTTAGGATCCCTGCAAATGCGATTAAAGTAATCATCTTTGACTTTTGAGAAAACAGTTTGAGAAGAGTGGGGCCTTTTTAAAAGTGTGACTCTTGATAGTCGTGCAAAACCAGAGTTTTCAAAGTGGGTTCGAGGACTCGATTATGTCGAGGGAAGGTATTAGGCACCCTCGAACATCCGTGACACACGGTTGCCGTTTTAGTGGTTTTCATAGTAACGGGGCGTAAGTAAGGAGTAGTATGAAACATATATAAGAAATTAAAACGCGAGCATCCGTGACACGCGGTTGTCGATTTACGTATCTCGACACGAGATATTTTTGTAGGTATGTATTAGTTTGAAAGTATGTATACGTATCTCGACTCAGTCGAGATAGTTTGAAAGTATAGTTATGGCCGCCCAAGTATGGGTTGCATACGTATCTCGACATGAGAATCAGGCCGTACGCAGTTCTGTGCTATGTATGTGCGTGAGTGTTTTAGTCGATCTAGACCGTGAGTGTGTAAAATAGTATTTTAAGTAAAGTCGGTGTAGCTAGGAACTTTAACCTGTGCGGTGTAGTCCTAAAATTTAACCTTTGAGAAAGTAGTGAGTTGTGAGAAAGTGTTTTTGAGTAAAAAGTCGGGATAGATCGATCGTACGACGAGTTTTTTTGTATTTTTTGTTTTTATGACTTTTTTGTCTTTTTGTTTTATGTGCCGGAAGTAAGGGTCGGTGCCCTTTAAGAGTGTGAAGACATACCTGTCTTACCTGTGCTGTTTGTAGATTCCAATCAAAGTACCGGAAGTACGGGTCGGTGACCATGAAGTTTGGGAAATGTGTACCGAAAGTATGGGTCGGTGCCCAGTTTTTTGAAAAGGTTTTACCGGAAGTATGGGTCGGTGCCCATGTGAGTGAGAAAGTGTTCTGAAAGTAAGGGTCAGTGCCCAGTGCTTTGAAAAGGTGCCGGAAGTACGGGTCGGTGCCCAGTGAAAAAAGAGTGTACTGGAAGTATGGGTCGGTGCCCGATAATGTAAAAAAGGTGATGTGAAAGTTTTACCGGAAGTACGGGTCGGTGCCCTTTAGTTTTGAGAAAGTGTGCCGGAAGTACGGGTCGGTGCCCAGTGAAAAAAGAGTGTACCGGAAGTGTAGGTCGGTGCCCAGTGCAAATGGAGAAAAGTATCAATTTTTTAGTTTCTCTGATTTATATCAATGAATATCTATAACAAGAGATAAAGTGCAGCCAGATGGGTCATTAGATCTCCTTCTGGCTGACGCAGGATATAAAGTCCAATCGGGTGGAGTTCGAGGCCTCCTTCCGACTGGCGCAAGATATAACAGTTTGATAAAGTTCAGCCAGGTAGGTCATTAGATCTCTTTCTGGCTGACGCAGGATATAAAGTCCAATCGGGTGGAGTTCGAGGCCTTCTTCCGACTGGCAAGAGAAGGCGGAATATCCGACCGGTGGATTTATAGGGAGACCACACCACTAAAACATATAAACTAAAATAAAAGAAAAAGGCGGAATATCCGACCAGTGGATTTATAGGGAGCCCCAGACCACTAAAGCATATAAGTAAATAAAAGAAAAGAAAAAGACGGAATATCCGACCAGTGGATTTATAGGGAGCCCCAGACCACTAAGTGTAAGAGTTTGAGGGAGTTACCTGTGCAGAAGGGGCTATTGAAGTCGAGTCGGTGTGTTGTTGAGAAAGAATGAAAGAAATCGGAGATTTGAAAGGATCGTCACCGAGAAACGTCGCATAAATAAGCCGAGAAGGCCCGAAGTCATATTTCGACACTCAATCGACTTGAACGGACGTCATAGTTGGGTCCGGAAGGGCCGGAAGAGTCAGAAAAGTCATAAGTCGGGCAAAAATGGTTTCGGGCTGAGTTGAGCGGGACCCGCGGGGGTTAAAATCGGCTGGGATAGCCTGAAATGGACTTATAGAATGCCAAACACCCCTTTAAATTTAGATTCGACCAATTCTGAGGTCACCGGTGCGTCCGGAACGGCCAAATTAGCTAGGAACAAGTGTCCGTTCATTGAAATTTAGACCCGGAGTGGAAAAAATTGGGAAAACCCAAAAGTGGGCCCCAAATGCCACATCAGCATGCCACGTGTCAGTCAAAGACACGTGGCACCTTCAGATTGGCTGGTCAAAGCTGACGCGGCGCTGACTAGATGCGCGACTGGGCAGACAGTGGACACGTGGCAGTAACACGTGGCAAGTGATGCCACGTGGCAGTCTGTGATTGGTCCATCAACGCTGACGTGGCGATGATGTGGCAGACACGTGGTAGGTGATGCACGTGGCAGTCTGTGATTAGTCCGTCAATGCTGACGTGGCATGCTGACTGGACTATTGACTCAGCAATCCTGCCACATGGCGGCTTCTGATTGGCGGGTCAACTGCTGAGTCAGCGCTGACTGTTGGTTGCGCGTGGGAGGCGGAACGGCGTGCTGGTGGCGCGTGGGGCGCGTGCGGCAGCTTGCGGTGGCCTTAGGGGGTCGGTACACCGGGATCTAGATCATGTGGGCCAGACGATGGAGATGGTGGTGGTGGTTTCCGGAGGGGGTCACCGGAAAAGCTGCCGAAGCAGCTCCTGTCCAGCGGCGGCGCGTGTGGCCTCCTTCGGTGTGATTTGGTGGCGGGACCAGCGGCGTTGGCTCCGTCTTGGCCTGAGGGATCCACTGGATGGGGAGGTGATATGCAGAGAGCCCTGTAAGGGCCTGTTTGGTTGAGTTTTCAGATTCTGCGTAGGTTCAAGGCCCTGTTTGGTTCAGACAGCTTTTTTGGTTTCAGGGTGTTTCTGAAGGCTGTGATTGTGCAGGGTGTTGGGTAATGAGGTAGTGATGGTGGGTTTTTGGTGGTGGAGACGGTGGTGGTGTGGTGGTGGTGATGTGGTTGTAATTGTGGAGGTGCTTATTGATCAAGCAAACCAAACAAAGCCTTTGACAGAAGTCTGGCCAAACAGAACCTTGGGAGCAGGGAGGAAGACGTTGCGCAACTGCTCCTCTCCTTCCCTTTTTTTTTCTTCAGATGAATACAATGCGTTGGTTTTATAAACAAAACCTACATGGGCTCTGATCCCATATAGGTGAGACACCGTTTGATCGGTGCAATCTTGATCTTGATCGCCCGATCGTCCGGGAACTTCGATTGTTATTTATTTTTGAACCGACCGTCCGATCTTTCTGATTCAAGAAGTTATGGACTCGTAATGTCGTCCTCTTTATATCCGTACGGTTGGATCAGAGATCTTGAGCCCGGATATTGACATGTATGTCATTGTTGATGTTGATCGAGCAGTTAAAACTTGAATCGAACGTCGTTTCTTCTCTGATTGTCCGATTGGACTGATTCAAGTTACAGAATCTCTGTTTTTCTCCGTATCTCCTGTCAATCATGTCCAGTCTGACTTTTGGTGCTTTCGGATTGACGATCGTGTCCTTTTTTCTCAATTTCGGTGCGCCGAAGCTTCGATCAGAGACCGATTCTTCGTCGGTTATTAGAATTTGATGATTTGAAGTTCCGTGGCCCGGTGTTGATTCATGTTCAGCTTTGATGTAATCGAATTCAACTTTTGCTTGTCCCGGACTTGATTCCGGTCTTGAATTTGTATTGAACTTCGATCCTGGCTGGAAACGTCGCTGATTATCGTAATCAGATGATCCCGGACTCTGGAACTTCCGATTGACGAGCTTCCGTCTCCGTATTCAACTTTGATTTGGCCTCTGCGATCCCCATTTGGATTCTGGAGCTCCTTCCTCGATTAGAGTGCCTGGTGGCCCCCCTGTGATAATTATTTCTTTTTTTGGCAAGTCAAAATGGGGTGTCTACAGCTGCCCCTCTTTGTCATGTTTTGCGAAGCAAATCGTGACAAAGAAAAAGACAAACCATTTTGACCCTTTTCTTTTAAGTGGCGAGAATAAGTAAATGACGTGCCAAAGTAGGCAAGTGAGTATGAGATACCATCGTAGGCAAGCGAATGTGAAATGCCATCATAGGTAAGTGAGTATGAGGTGTCAATGTAGGCAAGTGAATGTGAAATGCCATCGTAGGCAAGTGGGTATGAGGTGCCAATGTAGGCATGTGAATGTGAAATGCCATCGTAGGCAAGTGGGTATGAGATGCCAATGTAGGCATGTGAATGTGAAATGTCATCGTAGGCAAGTGGGTATGAGGTGCCAATGTAGGCAAGTGAATGTGAAATGCCATCGTAGGCAAGTGGGTATGAGGTGCCAATGTAGGCATGTGAATGTGAAATGCCATCGTAGGCAAGTGGGTATGGGGTGCTAATGTAGGCATGTGAATGTGAAATGCCATCGTAGGCAAGTGAATGTGAGTACCTACTAAAGTAGGCAAATAGCTTCGCTGGGGATTGAGAGCGTTACCAGAAAGGGTGAACGACTCTGTTGGAGATTTACATGAGAATCGAGTAGAAGAGGGATGGTGTAGTCAAGAAGTGCATAACCGCGCAATCTCAAACTCTAACTGAAAATGTAATCAAGTGAAGGTATGGTCGAGCTCTTAAAGCTGCCTACGTATCTCCCGTCGGGAGAATCAGACCGAGCGTAGTTCATACTACGATAGAATAAGAAGGATGAAAAGTGTGAGACGAGAGAGCAAAATGCCACGTCGGGGCGTGATTGCTGTGTGTGAGATAGCGAACTGCCACGTGATCGCTGTGAAATAAGAGAGCAAAATGTCGCATCGGGGCGTGATTGCTGTGAAGTTATAGAGTGGCAAAATGCGATTCGTGTGATTGTCTTGAATATAAGAGACAAGAATAGCAAAGTCCGATACGGGTAATTGTCATGGAGATAAGGTCCAACAGAATGCGATGTGCGTGACTGTTGAAGTTATGAGAGAGCAAAATGCCGAGTAAGGCGTGATTGCTGTAAAGGGTTTGAGATAAGAGAAGCAAAATGCCACATAGGGCGTGATTGCTGTGAAGATTCGAGAGCAAAATGCCACGTGGGGCATGATTGCTATGAGGAGTGATGAAATTAGCGAAATGCGGTATATCTGATCATCGTAGAAAGGTAGGGACCGTAAAATGCTATGTGCATGACTGCTATAGAGTACGGAGGGTAAGAGAAATACCTGATGGTTGATGCCGATGTAAGTTGGATTTCGTTTAAAGGACTTATACCTGATGGTAGGTGATATGAACAGGATGCCACTTGACGGACTCACTCCTAATTCTGATGATAGATAGTGTGAATAGGACGCCACTTGACGGACTCACTCCTGGGCTTGAAGATGTGATTGGGAAGCCTCTTGAAGGACTCATTCCTGGTAGTGAGATCGTGAATGAGACGCCTCTTGATGGACTCATTCCCGGTAGTGAGATTGTAAACGGGATGCCTCTTGACAGATTCATTCCCGGTTTCGATGATGAATTCTGATGCCAAATAGTGAATAGGACGCTGCTGGAGGGTCTCATACGAGTCATACCTGGTGCTGGAAGTGAATAGTGGATGGGACGCCGCTGGGGGTCTTATACCTGACGCTTGTGATGGAATAGGATGCTGTTTGAAGGACTTACTCCTGATTCTGATGATGAGTTCAGATGATGAGTGGACAGGATGGCGCTTGACGAGCTCATACCCGGTAGTGAGATTGTGAACAGGATGCCTCTTGATGGACTCATTCCTGATGTCGAGAGTGAACGGTTAGGCCAAAGCGAGGGATAGATTTCTTGACAATCCACCTAGGAGAAGACTGTTTTGATATGTGGATCCGAGCAGATGGATCAGTGTGAAGTTGGCGAGTCTGGGTAAAGGTTGATATCGTGGCTTAGTTAGTGACGAGCTTTTTGGGTCATTTGATAGTAGTGTCGGAACCAATTATCCCTGCTATAGAAAGTATATATTGTCTGCTATGCTGAAAGATATGAATGGATTTTGAAAGTCGTGTCATGCTAAGTATACGTATTTACAAGAGTATGATGCATGAATCTATCATCTGTGAAAGAATGTTCATGAGTTAGTGGATATTGAATGTCTTGTCGCCTGTTGAGAACTAGAAGACAAAGTATCTGACTGTGTGGGCTCAGTGCCCTAGTGATCATCCTTCAGAAGGACCCAGTTTTTCAGTATTTGATTTCTCTCGAGCTCTCATTCTCTCTGAAACCATTTTTACCTTCGGCGCCCTCACGGGTTTTCACCGAATCCGGTTATGTGATCGTTGCACTTCAGTGTATCTTATGATTTTGAAAGTATGTGGCACTCCCGTCGTTTGGAATGATGCAAGTATGTGATCTTGTGAATCCAACAAGGCTTGTATCAATCAAAGTGGACTTTACTGGGTTGTAACGTAGGCCAGGGTCATGGGTTAAGAAATGAAAGGATCGCATGAAGGCTCAAAGTAAATTTTGAAAAGTCGGTTGAGATTCCTGAGATCACCTTATGCCCCGCGTCTTTCTTTCTTTTGATTTTTCTCTTTTTCTTTTTGTTTTTGTATTCGTCCCAATCTAGTGTGGGGTACGTTATTGCCGAGTAAAGTATGTACTGGGGAGAATTGCCCCATTTTGAAGTATGTATCTGAGTCAGATCGTATCTTTTGTGGATTTGCTCCAGCTTTGCATTGAGTTCTATTTTGTTTGTTTTCTCTTTCTTTTTCCTTTCTGAAGTTAGAGATCCTGAGAATGAGTATTTACTTTCCTGACCAGGATTGAGGGGCCCCATGTGGGCCAGCAGTGATCGTGATGACCTCTTTTGCTGAGATGTGGGGGGCAAAGATTGCCCCAGTCTATGTATGTCATGATCCTGAGAGTGGACCAAGGACTTTTCTTGAATGCCCATCGGTTATCTGCTCCGTTCTTGTGTCCTCAGATGACATCAAGCTGTCATAGAGAAGTATGCTTTTGTCACCTGATTCTTGTTAAGATGTGAGCATCGTCAGAGGATGAAATGGCCGATTTTTGAACTTGAGTCGTTTCTCGGCATGACCTTGTGTTGATCATACTTTCAGGTAGAATCGAACATAGCTTTGTTACGTCCGGAAGTCTAGTACAATGTCTAATTCGTATTCAACAAGTAGTAAGACAGTCATATCCGACATACTCATGAGATTTAAGGAATGAGAGCAGATGACAGTTATTGAATGATGCAAAGAATGAGTTTTGTTTTTGTTTTTCGTTTGAAAGTATGCGCTTATGCAAAGCAGACAAAGCATAAATTCAATAGTATGGAGAAACTACCCCTGTATGGCAGATAATGAGGAGTAATGTTTCAAGACAGTGGGCCGAGTATTGGGTCTCTTACGAGAGTCGTCTCGGGCATGGACAGAGCTTGTGGATGTATATGGGTAGAAGTAGGCCTATTGGTTCAGCAGGTTGAAGGTTCGAACAATCGCGAATGCGCTGGTACTGCTCGGATTTGACCTTCGCGGATTTTGTCATCTGCCCTGCTCAGGCTAAATGTTTGGATTTGGATGTTGGATTTGAAAATCAGAGCTGTTTGGACTGGTTGTCCATTCAGACTTTCTCAATCCGTGGAGAAGTCGGTGATGCCGGGAGTAGGCTGAGCATGTAGAAGCTTCCCATGTTGACCTCTGTCAGAAATGTACCTGTGGTGGAGGTCAGAAGAAGTAGAGGTAGATGTAAAGTTAGTAAGTCGCTTCAAAGAAAGAAACGAGGATTCTTCTCCTAGTGACTCGTTAGAGATGGGAGAGTACTGCCCCAGTGTGATGTGTGTTCCCAAGGTATGAGATGAATCTGGATAGCCTTTCGGCGTCACCAAATGTCTTTGAAAAGTGGATTTGTCCTTGGGGAGTTTTATTTTTGCTTTGAAATGTGAGAACGAGTTTGGAAAAAGTTTGACAGCCTTCCGGCGCCGTTATGAAGTTTTGGAAAAGTGTATCAATCCTTGGTAAAATGTAAGGAGAGGATAAGTGAGAATGGGCAGCCCTTCGGCACCGTTTATTTGATTTTGAAAAGTTTTTCCGCCCCCTGGTTTGTAAAAAGTGCAGGGGAAGATAGAGAAGGATTCGGAAGCTCGTCGGCTCCGTTTATTGTTTTTGAAAAGTTTTTCCGTCTCCAGTTTATATAAGGGAGGATAGAAAAGAATTGGGCAGCCTATCGGCGCCGTTTCGTATTTTGAAAAGTTTTGAATACACACGTGCAGAATGTGACTATGTGGAGAGGTTGACGTCTAATGTAGACTTATTTGGGTCCGGTTCCCGAACCTTCAAACCTCCGATGTCGTAACACCTTCTCAGGTTGGTGGTTTCGAGCGGAGGAACTTTCGGTGCTGGTACCGACGGTACTACCGCAACGGCCATGCCACTTACTAATCCTCCTATCTAATCTTAAAAGGTTTCAGTTTCAGAAACGGGTTATGTCATGCTTGATGCAAGTGTGTAGTGTGTATAGCGGTAAAGTACGACATTAGCCTTGTAGTTTTAGTATGGCATTGGCCTTGCAGTGTCTTTTGAGTCGCAGGTACCTGTGCAAACAAGTTTATAACCTAAAAAAGAATTATAGCAGTATAGAGTAGTTAGTGAAAGAAACGCCCCTTTAGAGTATGAAAACCACCAAAGTGATGGCCTGAGTCCTCTTACGCTGAGGTCCCCAGCAGAGTCGCCAGCTGTCGCGCCCGCCCCGAAGGTGGGGGGCGGTCCCCTCGTGGGTCGCGACCGTTTTAAAGGAAAATGAAATTAAATAGGGTAAAAGGCTCAAAGCAGCGAACCAAAGGCGCGAAAGGAAATGTGTGAAAGTATGTACAAGTGGGAGTAGGGCCAGTAAAAAGTTCAGAGTCGCCACCTAATGTTATCGGGAGTTAGGATCCCCGCAAAGGCGATTAGAGTAATCATCTTTGACTTTTGAGAAAACAGTTTGAGAAGAGTGGGGCCCTTTTAAAAGTGTGACTCTTGATAGTCGTGCGAAACCAGAGTTTTCAAAGTGGGTTCGGGGACTCGATTATGTCGAGGGAAGGTATTAGGCACCCTCGAACATCCGTGACACACGGTTGCCGTTTTAGTGGTTTTCATAGTAACGGGGCGTAAGTAAGGAGTAGTATGATACATATATAAGAAATTAAAAGGCGAGCATCCGTGACACGCGGTTGTAGATTTACGTATCTCGACACGAGATAGTTTTGTAGGTATGTATTAGTTTGAAAGTATGTATACGTATCTCGACTCAGTCGAGATAGTTTGAAAGTATAGTTATGGCCGCACCCAAGTATGGGTTGCATACGTATCTCGACATGAGAATCAGGCCGTACGCAGTTCTGTGCTATGTATGTGCGTGAATGTTTTAGTCGATCTAGACCGTGAGTGTGTAAAATAGTATTTTGAGTAAAGTCGGTGTAGCTAGGAACTTTAACCTGTGCGGTGTAGTCCTAGACTTTAACCTTTGAGAAAGTAGTGAGTTGTGAGAAAGTGTTTTTGAGTAAAAAGTCGGGATAGATCGACGTGCGACGAGTTTTTTTGTATTTTTTGTTTTTATGATTTTTTTGTCTTTTTGTTTTATGTGCCGGAAGTAAGGGTCGGTGCCCTTTAAGAGTGTGAAGACATACCTGTCTTACCTGTGCTGTTTGTAGATTCCAAGCAAAGTACCGGAAATACGGGTCGGTGACCATGAAGTTTGGGAAATGTGTACCAGAAGTATGGGTCGGTGCCCAGTGCTTTGAAAAGGTTTTACCGGAAGTATGGGTCGGTGCCCATGTGAGTGAGAAAGTGTTCTGAAAGTAAGGGTCAGTGCCCAGTGCTTTGAAAAGGTGCCGGAAGTACGGGTCGGTGCCCAGTGAAAAAAGAGTGTACTGGAAGTATGGGTCGGTGCCCAATAATGTAAAAAAGGTGATGTGAAAGTTTTACCGGAAGTACGGGTCGGTGCCCTTTAGTTTTGAGAAAGTGTGCCGGAAGTACGGGTCGGTGCCCAGTGAAAAAAGAGTGTACCGGAAGTATAGGTCGGTGCCCAGTGCAAATGGAGAAAAGTATCAATTTTTTTGTTTCTCTGATTTATATCAATGAATATCTATAACAAGAGATAAAGTGCAGCCAGATGGGTCATTAGATCTCTTTCTGGCTGACGCAGGATATAAAGTCCAATCGGGTGGAGTTCGAGGCCTCCTTCTGACTGGCGCAAGATATAACAGTTTGATAAAGTTCAGCCAGGTGGGTCATTAGATCTCCTTCTGGCTGACGCAGGATATAAAGTCCAATCGGGTGGAGTTCGAGGCCTTCT
Organism: Hydrangea macrophylla; assembly: GCA_033977485.1. Classification (NCBI taxonomy): domain Eukaryota; kingdom Viridiplantae; phylum Streptophyta; class Magnoliopsida; order Cornales; family Hydrangeaceae; genus Hydrangea; species Hydrangea macrophylla. The sequence continues at coordinate 84,778,335 of CM066990.1, forward strand.
TCCGACTGGCAAGAGAAGGCGGAATATCCGACCAGTGGATTTATAGGGAGACCACACCACTAAAGCATATAAACTAAAATAAAAGAAAAAGGCGGAATATCCGACCAGTGGATTTATAGGGAGCCCCAGACCACTAAAGCATATAAGTAAATAAAAGAAAAGAAAAAGACGGAATATCCGACCAGTGGATTTATAGGGAGCCCCAGACCACTAAGTCTAAGAGTTTGAGGGAGTTACCTGTGCAGAAGGGGCTATTGAAGCCGAGTCGGTGTGTTGTTGAGAAAGAATGAAAGAATTCGGAGATTTGAAAGGATCGTCACCGAGAAACGTCGCATAAATAAGCTGAGAAGGCCCGAAGTCATATTTCGACACTCAATCGACTTGAACGGACGTCATAGTTGGGTTCGGAAGGGCCGGAAGAGTCAAAAAAGCCATAAGTCGGGCAAAAATGGTTTCGGGCTGAGTTGAGCGGGACCCGCGGGGGTTAAAATCGGCTGGGATAGCCTGAAATGGACTTATAGAATGCCAAACACCCCTTTAAATTTAGATTCGACCAATTCTGAGGTCACCGGTGCGTCCGGAACGGCCAAATTAGCTAGGAACAAGTGTCCGTTCGTTGAAATCTGGACCCGGAGTGGAGAAAATTGGGAAAAACCAAAAGTGGGGCCCAAATGCCACGTCAACATGCCACGTGTCAGTCAAAGACACGTGGCGCCTTCAGATTGGCTGGTCAAAGCTGACGTGGCGCTGACTAGATGCGCTGACTGGGCAGACAGTGGACACGTGGCAGTGACACGTGGCAGGTGATGCCACATGGCAATCTGTGATTGGTCCATCAATGCTGACGTGGCGATGACGTGGCTGACACGTGGCAGTGACACGTGGCAGCCTGTGATTAGTCCGACAACGCTGACGTGGCAGATGACATGGCATGTTGACTGGACTGTTGACCCAGCAATCCTGCCACGTGGTGGCTTCTGATTGGCGGGTCAACTGCTGAGTCAGCGCTGACTGTTGGCTGCGCGTGGGAGGCGGAACGGCGTGCTGGTGGCGCGTGGGGCGCGTGCGGCGACTTGCGGTGGCCTTTGGGGGTCGGTACGCCGGGATCTGGATCGTCTGGGCCAGACGATGGGGATGGTGGTGGTGGTTTCCGGAGGGGGTCATCGGAAAAGCTGCCGGAGCAGCTTCTGTCCAGCGGCGGCACGTGTGGCCTCCTTCGGTGTGATTTGGTGGCGGGACCAACGGCGTTGGCTCCGTCTTGGCCTGAGGGACCCACTGGATGGGGAGGTGAGATGCAGAGAGCCCTGTAAGGGCCTGTTTGGTTGAGTTTTCAGATTCTGCGTAGGTTCAAGGCCCTGTTTGGTTCAGACAGCTTTTTTGGGTTTTCAGGGTGTTTCTGAAGGCTGTAATTGTGCAGGGTGTTGGGTAATGAGGTAGTGATGGTGGGTTTTTGGTGGTGGAGACGGTGGTGGTGTGGTGGTGGTAATGTGGTTGTAATTGTGGAGGTGCTTATTGATCAAGCAAACCAAACAAAGCCTTTGACAGAAGTCTGGCCAAACAGAACCTTGGGAGCTGGGAGGAAGACGTTGCGCAACTGCTCCTCTCCTTCCCCTTTTTTTTCTTCAGATGAATACAAAGCATTGGTTTTATAAACAAAACCTACATGGGCTCTGATCCCATATAGGTGAGACACCATTTGATCGGTGCAATCTTGATCTTGACCGCCCGGTCGTCCGGGAACTTCGATTGTTATTTATTTTTGAACCGACCGTCCGATCTTTCTGATTCAAGAAGTTATGGACTCGTAATGTCGTCCTCTTTATATCCGTACGGTTGGATCAGAGATCTTGAGCCCGGATATTGACATGTATGTCATTGTTGATGTTGATCGAGCCGTTAAAACTTGAATCGAACGTCGTTTCTTCTCTGATTGTTCGATTGGACTGATTCAAGTTACAGAATCTCTGTTTTTCTCCGTATCTCCTGTCAATCATGTCCAGTCCAACTTTTGGTGCTTTCGGATTGACGATCGTGTCCTTTTTTCTCGATTTCGGTGCGTCGAAGCTTCGATCGGAGACCGATTCTTCGTCGGTTATCAAAATTTGATGATTTGAAGTTCCGTGGCTCGGTGTTGATTCATGTTCAGCTTTGATGTAATCGAATTCAACTTTTGCTTGTCCTGGACTTGATTCCGGTCTTGAATTTGTACTGAACTTCGATTCTGGCTGAAAACGTCGACCATTATCGTAATCAGATGATCCCGGACTCTGGAACTTCTGATTGACGAGCTTCCGTCTCCGTATTCGACTTTGATTTGGCCTCTGCGGTCCCCATTTGGATTCTGGAGCTCCTTCTTCGATTAGAGTGCCTGGTGGGCCCCCCCTGTGATAATTATTTCTTTTTTTGGCAGGTCAAAATGGGTTGTCTACACCGGTCTTTCAGCTTAGCTGCCCGAGCAGGGTTGGAGTTTTTACCTTTTCAAGAGCTTCCTTCAACATCCACCGAGTTTGAAACTTGGTGGTCCAAAAAAATATCGGGCTTGCGATCTGAGCCCGTGTTTGCAGTTCTTAAACGCATTTCTCCTCCTGTTTCTGAAAAACCCTCTCGTTCCACTAACCCCTCTTTGGTTCAGGCTGCAGGGCAAAAGAGGAAAGCCCAAGCGTCCAAAGGTAAAATCGCCTATCAAACAGTTCTTGTCTTTGAAAAGTTTTTTAAATTCAAATTTGATCCCAAACACCCCGAGATCATACGGTCCGATATGCAGTGGCATTTGAGGGCGCTTGAACAGGAACACAAGGAAAAACTGCAAGAGCGTACAGAAAATACTTGCAAACAGCTGACTATTCATCCGTTATTCCCTTCGAGCAGTTCCTCAAGCCCTTCGAGTGTCGGCCTCCTCCACTACCCAAGGCCGATTTTGCAATTGCAATTCTGATGGTGAATAAGCAAGCATCATCATCGCTGGAACCTTGGGAAAGAGTTACTTATACTGGGCTGCATGATCTCGGCATGCCCGATCATTCATCGACCATCTGGTTTTAAAAACTGGAGCACCAGTTTTAGGTGTTTCCTTCTTTATGTTTTATTATGCCTTCCACTACTCTTAAGTGATTTTACTTCCTCTTCTTGTTCAGAGGCCCTTCCAAGAGAGAACCCATCTGGCGTGACCGATATAGAGTCGGACGAAAACGTCCCTCTATCCACTCGTCAACGTCGCAATGTTGCCACGGCCACCGTCAAATCGGGCAAGGTACCGGTTTCCCTTGTTTTTTTTTGTTTTTTTTTTTTAGCCGTTCTACTCTGTATACGGCTAATACCATGTAAACTTTTAAAAATAAATGAAAATGAAGTTTTTCTATTATTCATCCATTGTTGCTGACTCCCAAAGAGATGGTACATATTGCTTTAAATATTTTCCATTTATCGGCCTAGCATGCATCTCACCATCTAAATCCATTAACCGATACGCACCCCTCGTAATGACCGATATTACCTGATATGGACCTTCTCATTTAGCTGACCATTTTCCATATCGGCCATCTTTTTCACCCAATGGTAATATAGCTTTCCAAACTAGGTCTCCTTCGCCAAACGACTTGTGTTTGACCCTCTTGTTGTATGCCCGAGTAACTCTGTTCTTCTGTGCCTTAATACAATCCAAAGCTTTAAGACGACCGTCATCGAGTTCTTCCAACTTGGCCAACATTGCCTCGATGTAATCAACCGATTCAAGGCCGAGTTGAAATGCTCGTCTCACTAACCGGACTGTAATTTCCGTAGGCAACATTGCGTCATGACCGTAGGTAAGCATGAATGGAGTGATGTTTGTGGCCGATCTCTTTGATGTCCTATATGCCCACAATGCCTCAGACAATAAATCATGCCATACCCTAGGATTACCTTCCACCATCTTTTCTATTATCCCTTTGATTATTTTGTTTGACGACTCTGCCTGTCCATTTCCTTGGGCAAAATATGGAGTTGAATTAAGGATTTTGATACCTCGGCTTTTAGCAAATGCCTTAACTTCGTCTCCCGTGAAGACCGATCCTTGATCTGCTGTAATCGTTTATGGAAGCCCGAATCGGTGAATTATGTGTTCGTTAATGAATTTGATCACATATTCTTGATTTACCAATTTGGCTGGTACTGCCTCCACCCATTTCGTAAGGTAATCAGTTGCCACCACTATGAAACAGTGTTGACCTGAGGATGGTGGGTATATTTTCCCAATTAGGTCCATGGCCCAGCCTCGAAATGGCCACGGTCTTATGATCACCTGCATCTCGGTAGCTGGTACTCGTTGTATTGGCCCATGCTTCTGGCACGCCTGGCATCCTTTTGCGTAATCAATGCAGTCTTTTAGCATACTCGGACAATAATAATTGTATCTTCTAAGAAGCCATTTCATCTTTGTACCTACCTAGTATGCACCGCAAATACCTTCATGTACCTCGGCCATTACTTTCATGGCCTCGAGCTTGTCCAGGCATCTCAGTAAAACTTCATCCTTAAAGCTTTTCTTAAATAGTTCCCCATCCAGTAAGACATAATTAACCAAAGATAATCTTATTTTCCTTTTGGTCTGTCCGCTTGGATGCAGGAGGCATCTGATTATTGGGACTCTCCAGTCCTGATCATCCATGACCACCGAGAAAACTTCTGTTGCCATTTATCGTTGTCTTACCGATGGCAAGATTCTTCTTTGCACTCTTATCAACTTTTCATTGTCAGTTATTTCCAATTTGGTTCCTGATGCAACTTGTGCTAAATTGTCGACCTCGGAATTATAGGCTCGAGCAATGTGCTGGACTCTAACGTCGTCAAACTCACGTAATAGTTGGAGGGTGATTGAGTTGAAAGGCAATAACTCCCAACTCTTGCACTGATACTCACCACTGAGCTAGTTAATAACAAGATTTGAATCGCCGATATGTCTAACTCGGTCATTATTTCAAGACCGATTATTAACTCTTCATATTCAGCTTGATTACTTGAACACTCAAATTCTAATTTGAACGAGAAAACAGTCTTTCTTTTTCTTGGCGATATCACAATTATTCCCGCTCCTGCCCCGTCAACATTTCTTGATCCGTCAAATATCAATGTCCAAGGGGTCAAAGAAATTGTTGATAAAAGAGTAGAATCAATTGCTTCATTTAATTCTGGGTCGACATCCAAACAAGGATGATCGAGCAAGAAATCGTCAAGGGCTTGTCCTTTGACCGATCTCTGAGGAACAAATTGAAATGTGAACTCCATCATAGCTAGAGTCCACTTTCCTATACGTCCACGCATTATCGGCCTGGGCAGCATGTATTTGATGACGTCAGTTTGGCAAATCAAATAAACCAAAGCAGGAAGCATATAAACTCTTAGTTTTTGTGAAGCAAAGTACAAGGCTAAACATAATTTTTCTACCGGCGTGTATATACGCTCGACAAAAGTTAGAACTCTACTTAGATAATACACTGCTTGTTCCCTTCCCCACTCATTATCCTGTGCTAGCATGCATGCTATTGATTCATCTGAGGCCGATAAATACAGCTTTAATGGCCTCTTCCTCCTCGGAGGCATGATCACTGGTGGTTCAGATAAATATTGTTTGATAGCTTCAAAGGCCTTTTGATGCTGATTCTCCCACTTGAATTCTTCCTCGGCCTTCAGCTTGAGTAATGGGGACCAAACATGTGTTCGTCCTATGCAGTTTGGAGCTCTTTCTTGTTTTTCGGGGGTTCTGCTGATTGAATGGATCGGACCCTGTTTTTATCGATCTCAATGCCTCTTTGGTGCACCAGGAAACCAAGAAAGTTCCCTGCTGATACTCCAAAAGCACACTTCAAGGGATTCATCTTAAGCCCATGGATCCTCATTCTTTCAAAATATCTTCTTAAATCGGCCAAATGCTTCTCCTACGTGGCCAATTTTATGACAACATCATCAATATAAACTTCCATGATTTTTCCAATCATGTCATGGAAGATCGCGTTCATGGCTCACTGATATGTTGCTCCAGCGTTTTTCAACCCGAACGGCATAACTACCCATTCAAATGTTCCAATTGCGCTTGGACATCTAAATGCGGTCTTGGGGACGTCTTCTTCGGCTATATATATCTGGTTATATCCTGAATGCCCATCCATAAAGGATAAAATTTTATGTTTGGCCACGGCGTCAATGAGGTGATCGGCCATCGGCATTGGGTATTCATCTTTAGGAGTTGCCATGTTCAGATTTCTAAAGTCTATACAGACCCTCATCTTACCGTTTTTCTTGACTACTGGTACAATATTGGAAATCCAATCGACGTACCTGGTTGTTCTGATAAAGCCGGCCTTCAGCAGCCGTTCGATTTCTTTTTTGACTTTAAGAATGAGCTCAGGGGACATTCTCCTGGGTAATTGTTTGAATGGCCTATACCCTTCCTTGATTGGTAATCGGTGTTCCACGACCTCTCTTGCCAACCCAGGCATTTCATGGTAGTCCCAGGCAAAGCAATCTTAAATTCTCTAAGTAAAGATACCAATGATGCTTGGAAATCGGGCTCGAGTAACTGATTTATGAAAGTGGGTTGGTATTCTCCGCTTGCCCCCAAATCAACCTCAAGGAGAGGATCTTGTACATCGGCTTTTAAGTCATTGAGCTTTGCCGGGGCCGATGACAATTCCTCTAGCTTTATGCAATCTTCCATCATTTCTCCCTGGCAATCTTCAATAATATCGGCCATGTTGGCCGATGATATCTGTGCTTGTCCGTCTACCAGGAAAGCCTGCATTCTAGCAACACTGGCCTGCACGGCCAGTGCCCTTCTAAGCTTCACTGATGATGGGTTCTGGTCCATTGGGGATGCTAAGTTCTGCATCATTGTCGATTGGCGTAATCACGATTGATGGCCGATCGAGTTGTTTGTACACCTGAATTAATTGATTCCTTTGATCCTTCACCATGGTGGCCGATCTCAGTCTACCGTTTTTATTTGTTCCGATGAATTTGACAGAGTTGATATCGTCTTCATACAAAACGGCCTCAAAGCAATGTACTCTGGCAACGAAAGGCTTGTGATCAGCCCAGACCACTTCTACCTCGTCACCGTTCCAGAAAATCAGAAACTGATGCAAAGTTGAAGGGATGCACCAACTGGTATAGATCCAGTCTCTACCGAGCAAGGCATTATATGAGGCTCCAGAATCCACGACAAAGAAAGCTGTCATGGTGGTCTTCTTTCCCACAGTAAGCTCTACTGGGAGGATCCCTTTTGTCTTCGCCGGTGTCCCTGTGAACCCACAGACTGTGAGCTTAGTTGGGAACAATTCTTTCTCGTCACGCTACAACTTTATCAACATAATGGATGGTAGGATGTTCACCGTAGCTCCATTATCGATCAACACCCTTGACTATGGCACTCCATCAATAGCCACATTAATGTATAACAGCTTCAGATGTTGCGACATTCCTTCTGCCAGCTTTCAAAGACTACTTTAGCAGGTTTCTTTCCTTTTTCATCTTCGGACTTCGGTTTGATTACCGATACCTTCGGCTTCTCTGTTTTTATTTCCTGGTTGACAAATATTGGAGTCGATAGACCCTTGTCCTCATGCACATCACCCTCCATCTTGCTTTCTTGGTCGGACTTCGCTCCGAAAGACATCGGCAACACACCATATTCACTGAGAAATCTTTTGGAATACTTCCAAATTGGATGTATTTATCCAGTGATTCTTCGTAGTACGAATCGATATCGGCCATCTCCAAGTCTGATTTGTTTACTTCAGGAATGGATGGTGTTTCAATCTTCTGAAGTTTTGTATCCCGATTCTCTGCCTCGATCTTCTCATTTCCTTTGCGGCTTAGGATCGCCCTTGGCACTATGTGCTCCTGTTGATCTGCTCGCTTCTTTTCCAGGTGGTATCTGGCTTCCCAATTCTTAGGTAACTGTCTCAGCCTCTGCATCCTCCTTTTCTGGGACTTGCTGAAGTATGCGTGTTCTGGGAATTTGGGGTGTTCCACTCTATTCCAGCGGTTCACTTCGGCTTGTGGTGGAACGATCATCCGTGGGGATTGGTATTGGCGTTGGTAAGTTTTCCTTCTCACGTCCCTGTTTTCCTGCCTTGGTTCATCACGAAAATGCTCACGCTCCTGAAAATCGGGCTTCCTGCGGTACTCTTGGTTTGGATACGTGAGGCGACTTTGAATCGGCCTTCTCGGACTTGGTGGCCGAGACGCCCTTTCCTTCTTTGGCTCGGGAGATTTAGTTACCTCAGCCTTGCATTCAGGACATAGCCCTTGTTCGATCAAATCAACCATCCATTGCAAAGTTGGGACCTTACTCACCTCTTGATCAGCCACGTCCAACACCATACAAGAAGCCAATCTCGCCTTCACCTGTTGGTTTACTCTCGTGCTTGTTTCAGCACCTTCAGCTCCTTTGAGGCCAATCTTTTCTCTTGGCCTGCGCAAGATGGTAAAATCAGGTGCCACCATGTTTACCCCCACTATCTCTGGAAATGGATTGCTATCAACTCCCATTATTTCCTTCTCTTTTTCGGCAAACTGCAGATTCCCCTTATCGATCATATCCTGCAAGACATTTCGGAACACCAGGCAGTTGTTAGTGGTATGGCGCTAAGAGTTATGCCATTTGCAGTACTCTTTCCCTTTTAGCTCATTAGTCGAAGGTAATTTCACGTCGTGTGGTAGCCGAATTTGCCTATCGGTCATCATAAAGTCAAAAATCTGGTCAGTCATCGCAATGTTAAATGAATATTGCTTGCCGGCCTCAAAAGGCTATTTTTTTTACCGAGGACAACTGCGCATCGGTTGGTTTAGGCAACGCCTGGCATAGATACGGCCTTTTTTGATACAATCTCAGCCACGTCCACTTCGGTGCTGATTTCGCACTCAGTAGCATGAATGTCATAATTGGGATCCCTGTAATAGGTTCCTTTGGATGAATTTTTCCTCTCTTGTTCTTCCTCGAGCATGCGCTCATATCGGGCTGCTCGAGTTGCTAGCTCAAAAAGATCGCGGAAACCCATGCCCTCAAACTTTTTCCTTTGTTCGAAGGTGAGTCCCCCAAGGGCTATATTGACAAATTCTTCTTGGGGTAACGTGACTTGCTTCAATGCTTAGCCCGTTTGAACCTAGCAATGTATACTTCAGCTGATTCACTTGGTAGTTGATATAGCCTAGTCAAATCGGCCATAGAGACTTCTGGCTCAGTTTGATAAAATTGGGCATGAAACGCTTCCTCCATTTGGTTCCAGGTGTAGAAAGAGTTTGAAGGTAAGTTGACGTACCAAATGAAAGCTACCCCAGTCAAGGAATTAGGGAACATCTTTAGTAGCATATCTCCTTGGTGACTCACCTCTCCGCTCTGAAGCAGGAAACGTCCGATATTCTCCACGGTTGATTGGTCTCCCTCACCAGAAAACGTTGTGAAATTGGGCACCTTATATCCTCGAGGAAAAGGTACTCTTTCAATTGCATCAGTATATGGCCTCCTATACACAGGCCTTTGGGTTCTACGGAGTAGGCCACCAAAGTCTTGGCGAATGACCTCGGCGATCTGCTCTCGATCTACCCTAGTTGTTTGGACAGGGGCACCCCTTCCCATGCCGGTCTCATGTTCTGGAAAGATTCTATCATTCCCCATGGGTTCGTCCTCGGTGACTAGTTTGTCTCCGAACAACGGATTGATTCTTCCCCACTGACGGTCTGAATCTTGCCCGTTTAGACCGATCAATGGTTCCTTGATGGGGATGCTTTGTCGGACCACAACCCGGGGTGGGTTTTCGGTTTCCCCTAAGATTTCCTTGCCATCCCTCTTTGGCGGGGTAATGTATTTTTCGGTCCGGGAGGAAGAAGGGGCATTTTGACTTGCCCCCAACCCAACCTGAGACTGGGAGGTTGGTGGGATAGATGGCTGTGAAGGGTCACCCGCTTGGTGTTCCTTCCACTCCCTTATCTCACGAAACATTTCACTCACTTGGGTAAAAGTCTGGTCCTGCCTAATGGACATCTCAGCCAAGCGTTGGTTGAACATTTCCATCAAGTGATTACTCATGTTTGACAAGTCTGTTTGACTGGCTACTAAGCTAATGACCGGTTCCAAGACCGATTCTATGACGAGTTCTAAGATAAGTTCGCGTGAGCCTACCTCCTGGTAAATCCCCTTAGATCGTGTTCCCTTTCCTGCCATTTGACACTAGTCCCACCGGGCGTGCCAAAAATTGTTTATGATAAATTCTTGTGTTGTGTGCGTCGGGCGTGCAAGAGTCCGCATGGACTCAAAAGAGGTTGTAATAACCCAATCTAACTTCTAATTTGGGCGACTTGTTAAAATACTCAATTTAACAAAAATGTGGGCTTTTACTCTACTCTGATACAAGTAAGTAATTACAAATGGAAATAAAAAAAAAGGCAAATTAAACTGAGATTCAGAATACCTCCACAATCATCATCGTCTTCATTGATTGAATAAGCAGTGATTACAAACGTTCAAAGAACAATTACAAACACTCATAGAGAACAATGAGAACTCGCAAATCACTCAAGAACAAAAGCAATATTGTTATGAGGAGAAACTAAAGTCTGCTAGCGCAGAAGTGGCGTGTGTGTTAGCCCCCTTTTCAAATGTTGCCCACCCTGCTCTATATATAGACTTGAATGTATAACCGTTCAGGTTAGTGGGGTTAAGTGGCCCCTGATTTCTGGGCGTGTACAGGTTACTGCTCCCACTTTGTTCCATGATCTCCCATGATCTGTGTGATGATCCTACTTTTGCCATGTTTCTTTCATGTAACTGCTTTCCTTCTAGCTCAGCATCTCCTAAAGCACACGTTCTCACCCATGTTTAACTGCCTAACCACTTTGTGAGCATATTCCAGTTGACCGATAGCATCCTTCTCTGAGTGGCTTGATTCATGTTTGTTGACGGATCTTGGTCTTATTCTCTGTAGGAAGTCTAACAATGCCCATCGATCTCGTTTGACTGATGTTTTATAGATCACCTATCCATTATTTCCCAAGTCCGATATCACATCTCCTTTTATACCTCTTCAAGTCCTATTACTTTAGGACCTTCATTGGTTGGTCATTGGTCTTGTATGACCGATGTTTTCAAGTAGCCGCGCCTCTGAATCCTGAATCATTATCCAAACCCGATCTTACGCTATTCACTTCTCTACTCCGTTGATCACTGCTCCTGGGTCTTACAGAACCGTCCTGATGGTCTTCGGCCTTTCTTACCGAGGCCGAGGTGTCTTTACCGATGCCATAGCTGTCACTTCCTGCTTTGCAACATCGGTCTTAGTCGTTGACGCCGAGGTGTCATTTATATCCTGGCATCACCCTACTCAGTTTTAACACTGATATTCACGTATTAGACGTATTGACCTTACCAGCAACTATCTCTGACATCATTCTTTCCTCCGTCATCGACCTTATCACCTGTTCATCTGCTTACCTGCTCCTATGATGACTTCATCAAGCCACGCGATTGTCATGTGCCTTGGAAAACCCAAATTAGGGTGTAAACAAAACTATCCACCTATTAATGTGTATTTTTAAAAATATTCATCAGTTACCAAATAAAATTTGTATTAATTTCAATTCTGCCACGACAGATGGATAATTTTGGTGTCTTATTTAAGTGTACCTAAAATTACTACTTCTAAAATATGACAGATAGAGAGTATGTATAACAGCTAATTAAAAAAGTTATACATATATGTGACATAACTCTTGTTGCAAATTATTTCTTAAAAACTAATCTTTAGAATAAATTGATTCAACAAGGAGGAAATTTGATACCTAGTTGAGCTTGAAAGTAAGTGTTTACATAATTCTATTTTATTTCAAAAAATGATTGATCGAAATAATAATTCAACAAACTAAGGTGGTAGCTAAGTAATATTTGGCCGGGTGAGCAAGTACTTTATTTATATCCTAGCAAAAAAAAAAAGTACTTTATTTATAAGTTTATAGCACTTCCAATATATTCACTAATTTTAATCAAAGATACACCTTTCTTGTTTTTTAGTCTAGCACCTAAAAAAAAAAATTTAATTTTTAATTTCTTCACTCCACTTTGGAGATAGGAAAAAAGTAGACATTGAATATTACTCCCTCCATCCTATATTTTCCATATTTGAGAGCCTAGCTTATTTATTAAGGAAATATCACAATTGCTTAAAAAACAAAGAGCATTTTTTTTTTCCAAAATTGCCCTTATGATATAGCTTTCACGTTAAGTAGTGAAGGTAAAAATTAAAAAAAAAAAAAAAAAAGATTAGTACAGACTAGACATTGATTTTTTAAAGATGGACAAAACTTTAGAACATCCCAAAATAAAATCTATGATTCTAAATATAGGACGGATGGAGTAAATCTTATCCCCAATCATATTTACATATGTAAATACGTGAAAATTACTTTTCGCACTCCACAAAATACATTATTGACGATATATATAATACTGTATAATGTATCAATAATACTATACAATACGTATTAATTAAATTTTGGAGTGAAAATAGTAATGCCCTAAATATAACTCGACTAAATAGATCCTGCGAATGTTCCAACACAATCAAAAGAATAAACTTTTTCATGATGCAAGGCTTGCAAGTATTAAAAGGGGTCATAATATGATATTGGGTGATGCTAATGCCAAAGCACAATGTGCTAATGTCAAAGCACAAAGTGTCACTAAAAGCTTTAGTGACACTTAGAGATAGTGTCACTAAAGCTTTTAGTGACACTTTGTGCTTTGGCATTAGCACATTGTGCTTTGGCATTAGCACTAGCCTATGATATTTAGTGAAAGAAAATTTAGACCATGGTGGCCCTAACCAATTGAACCTTGTGGACGTAAGAGAGAGCAGAACTGTGACAACTGTCAGTCCAATCTATCAATTAATTGTTTTTGTCCGCCACATCCACATGTATGGCCCAAAAGAATCGCGTGTCTGGCAGTGAGAGGATAAGTTCAAGGAAAACCAAATTTCAATTGTCTTTGAGTAATGGCGTAATGCTATGCTTTTTAAGTTTGAGAACATTTTTCTCATTCAAAAAATGGTTTATGAATTTTCATTTAAGTATTTTATTGGTTAATACAGTAAGATTTATGATTCAACATCATTAATAAAATCTTTGGATTCCATTTCATTGATCAATGAAATACTTGGATGAGCATTGGTGAATCATTTTTTGGATGAGCAAAAGTATTTTCTTTAAGTTTTTAGGATTAATTACACTTACACCCCCTGTACTTTGGGTCATTTTCACTTTGACCCCCTGTAGTTTAAAACGTGACACTAACACCCCCTATACTTTAATGTAAAGTGTCAGGAATTCCGTTAAAGTTAACGAAAAAAGTGACACTTACACCCCCCTATACTTGTAAAAGACCAAAATGTCCTAAAATTTCTCCTTCTTCAGCACATGAATTCTCCAACAAGGCCCCAAGTAATGAAATCAAAACTAAAAACAAAAATCAAAACCCCAAATCAAAACCAATCAGGCCACCACCAGAAAAGAAGAAGAAAGAGAGGTCGTTGACTTCGGCCATCACCACCAGCGTCCATTTCTAACCACCATCAAATCTGTGAACATGCGAGAGATAGAGAAAAGGATTTGAGAGATTGAGATAGAGAGAGAAGCTAAATTCTGGGACTTGTTTTTGTGCAGAATGTATAGAGGGCGTTCTTGATTTTGGTATGCATGTTGGGTTGATCAAATTTTTTTGGGTTGATCGAATTTTTAAATACAACCCAAAACATACCAAAACATCAAACAACTTGAAAATTTTGATCAACCCAAAAAAAAATTTGATCAACCCAACATACATACCAAAATCAAGAACACCCTCTATACATTCTGCACAAAAATCAGTTCCAAAATTTAGCTTCTCTCTCTATCTCAATCTCTAAAACCCTCTTCTCTACCTCTCGCATGTTCATAGATTTGAAGGAGATTAGAAATGGTCGCTGGTGGTGATGGCCGAAGTCAATGACCTCTCTTTCTTCTTCTTTTCTGGTGGTGGCCTGATTGGGTTTTGATTTTTGTTTTTGGTTTTGATTTCATTGCTTGGGGCCTTACTGGAGAATTCATGTGCTGAAGAAGGAGAAAATTTAGGACATTTTGGTCTTTTACAAGTACAGGGGTGTAAGTGTCACTTTTTCCGTTAACTTTAACGGAATTCCTAACGGTGACACTTTACATTAAAGTATAAGGGGTGTTAGTGTAACGTTTTGAACTACAGGGGGTCAAAGTGAAAATGACCTAAAGTACAGGGGGTGTAAGTGTAATTAACCCAAGTTTTTATACTCCCTCCGTCCCATTTTATGAATTCTGTATTCTATTTTGTGATGTCTCAAAATTAGTGTCTACTTTTCTAATTTAGTACTCCCTCCGTCCCATAATAAGTGTCCACATTTCTTTTTTTGGATGTCCCACAATAAGTGTCCACTTTCCTGAATTGACATATAGCTTTTACTTACTTTCCAAAACTAGCCTTATAATAAAGACAAAGTAGTATTTATTTGTGGTCTCAAAACAAGCAAAAAGTCAAACACCCATCACATCTAAGGGTAAAATTGGAAAGTGACCCTTTAATAAATCAAAAAAACTAATATAATACAACTTTCTTAAACAATGTGCAAAAAGGAAGTGGACACTTATTATGGAACGGAGGGAGTATATAATTTATACTTACTTTCCCAACTTACCCTTTGTTGAAATCTACACCAAGACAAAACTAAAAAAATTGTCATAATGATTAAGGACAATTGTAGAGAGTATGTATAGATTTTTCTTGTCTGCTTAATAAGTTGGGTTCCCAAAGGTGGACTCACAAAATGAGACGGATGGAGTTGTATTTAAAAAGTGATTTTTAAATGATGTGACAGTGGAGTCAATCAAACAACTTCCAATCAAAATTCAAATAATTTCACTGTAATAGGCATGGCCATAGAACCACATCATTAATTTGAGAAGCAATTTTAAGATAGAAATTTAAGAATCATACCATTACTCTATCTAATTACTTGTGCAATGCCTAAAAGAGGATAAGTTTAAACCAAAATTTAAATGGGAAAATTGGTGAAAAGGTCATTAAGATGAGTTTTATTGGAACTAAGGACAATTTAAAATACACATTGAAAATAAGTGCTCCTAATGTCCATAGACCAAAATACCCTCATCTTCAACCTCTAACCCTAACCAAATCCTAGCCACCATAACCATTACTCCACACCACCTCCGACCACCACCCTTGCCACCCCCGGCCTCCACCCTCGCCATCTCCGGCGACCACCACCTTGCTATCTCTCTCTCTATAAGTATATATCTATATATAAATGTCTCTGTTTCTTTATCTCTCTCTCACTGTAAAACTCTCTCTCTCTCTCTCTCTGCGTACCAGATCTAAAAGCAATAAAATTGAATGGTATGTGTTAGGAAAATTGATTGTATATAAGTTGTCATAATAAATTCAATGGTATATATTGTCTGCAATTTCTTATTAGTAAATGAGATTTGCACTAAAAGTTCTGAATGACATTAAAACAAAATTGTGTTTTCCAGGTCTACACGATGTCACTCATGTCAGGTTTAGATTTCTGACCATCTTAAGAGAAATTTCTCTTAAGATCAGTTGGCCATGAATTTTGTGTGGCCGGTGGTGGTGGTGGCCGGCAGTGGTGGTGGCAATGGAGGGGGAAGAGAGAGAGATGGTGGTGGTGGTAGCTATGGAGAGGGAAGAGAGAGAAAGTTAGAGAGAGAAGAGAGTTGGTGGTAGTGGCGACGGCTCCGGCGACGACGAGGATGGCTCCGGTAGTGGCTCCGGTGGTGGTGGTTGTGTTGGTGGTGGCTATGGAGGGAGGATGAGAGAAAGTTAGAGAGAGAAGAGAGATGGTGGTAGTGGTGGCTATGGAGGGTGAGGAGAGAGAAAGTTAGAGAAAGAAGAGAGTTGGTGGTAATGGCGGCGATGGCGACGACAGCTCCGGTGGTGGTGGTGGTTGTGATGGTGGTGGCTATGGAGGGAGGATGAGAGAAGGTGGTGGTGGTGGTGGTGGCTGTGGTGGGGGAGGAGAGAAGATGGTGGAGGGAGAAGGAGAGAAGATGGTGGCTATGGTGATGGCTATAGAAGGGGAGAAGAGAGGGATATTGGTGGTGGTGGCTATGGAGGGGGAGGAGAGAGAAAGTTAGAGAGAGAAGAGAGATGGTGGTGGTGGTCTCTTAGGGTTCCATGGGCAATTTTGCCATTTAGAGTAAAATTTAAAATTTTATAGGACTAAGAGGGATAGTTTAAATTTTAGAAGACTTTGGGAAGGAAAGTTTTTTTAGAGTGTATCCTTGTATGGGTGTTTGATTATGGCTTGTCCTTTAGTCCAACTTAGCCCAACCTTAGGGGCCTTACACCAAGTCTCCCAATTTAAATACTCCTAAGAGATAAATTTTGTGCTCTTTTTAAACCATAGACTCATAACGTAAATACGAAACTAATTAAAACTTGTTTTTGTGAAGGAAAAAAAAAAGAGCACACTGTTATAGCATTAGTTTATATATATATACATTTTATGAAAATATGTCTAAATTTAACTAAATAAATTGCTTTGGGATTTGGTCATCCCCACTACAATTTTCTGGTTAAGCTTTTATCAAGTCCAACAACTTCAAATTTTTGCATCCATCCTACAGTTCCTACTAGAATGTTATTGCTGGTACTTTTACCGCAACTCTCTTAAACAGTTTATAATAGTTTCAGCAACAAAACTATATCATAGTTTGTAGATTTTCAGAAAGGGAAAATAAAATGGTATTGAAAACAAGAAATTAATTAAGAAAAAAAAAATCCCCTCTAGTGTTTCTTTCATGTACAATTGGAATCTTGAAAAGATGAAAGTTGAAGGAGACCGACTTATAAATTACTAAATTCAAGTTTCATAATTTATTTATTTTTCTTATTTGTCTCACCACTTTTCTTAGTAGACAAACAAAGAAAAATATATATATTTTTTTTTCGTGACTGAAAATCTATGAAGCAAATAGACATAAATAATAAGAAATCGAAAGCCAGAAATCCATTTCTATTGCAAAGAAGAGAAATGCAAGAGGTCCATTCCAAAAACCAGAGTTGACTACTCTTGACATAGTATCCGTTTGGTAACCAATTGTCTTAAGTGATGGGATCGCCAATAGTAACTAAAATAATTTAGGAAAAAAATGTATTTATAATTAGCATTTAATTCCTGCATTAATCCTGGCTTTAATAGGGATTTGATACCATATTTATGGTTTTAGTTTGCCGATTTAAAGGTGTAAGATTTTCATTTATGGGCAGACTTGAATGAATTGATTATTGATATTATCTTCCTTTCTGAATTTCTTTTTCTTGTCTTCTCCCTTTCTCTCGGTCTCTTTTCTTTCTCTTTCTTCTCTCTCTATATTTTCCTCTCTTTCTTCCTATTTAGTTCTACATTAATTAACCAAATTTGTGGTTCATCTCATTTTTTTTTTACACCACCTAAACAACAATTACATATTCATCATATCCAAACCGTCATAAATCTAACCTACATTAGCCCCACTACCATAACTACCGCCGCCCCAAATAGGCCCTACAACTAACCAGTACACCACATCACCTCTTTCCATCCCAGCCATAACCATCATCTAACCAATCACCAATCTCCACCTCATCAAATAGCCTGACTCCCAATCAATTGAACTGCTTAGTTTCATACACAATCAAGGATATTACCACCACCTTCAAGTAATTAAACCTCTTTCCCTTGATCCACTGCCACCAACCACCACACTGCGTCATAGCCTGACCCAAACCATTCACGACCATCTACTATTGTGGTCGCATCGCACCTGATTTGTTTATAAAAAAAAATAATAATAATAATAATTTTTATATTTTAAGAAAATCCAAGATCCAACCCAACCTATTTATTTACCAATTCCATACCAATACTCATGCCCAAACCCAAGTTTATTCCCATTTTCACCTAATTTTACAAATTTCAGACTCAACCCTAATATTTTGAAATTGCAAATACTGCCCCATAAGTTTCTCAAATTTCAACAATACCCTAAAGTTTTTGTATTTTGGAACCAAAATTTTCAAATCACCCAAAAGCCCCAACAAAATTTCACATGAGACCCCCCAAGAAGTTCCAGTAGATTCAATACCTACTTGCTAAACACTTTGGACATCTGATTCTAGCTATTTTGGATCTTGAAAGGTGTTCCTATAGGTTATGCTACTAGTTCCTCAATCGATAGCAGCTGTGTTCCGACACCGATGGCATGTGGATTACAGAGGACGCAGGTTATCATCTTAATCCTGTTTTGGAACAATATGATAGCTTTTTACTCTCTGGAGGAAAGTCTTTGTTGGAAATATTTCATCTCATACAAAATTGTTAGAAATATTTCATTGATATAGTTGGAAATAAAAACAGATTCTGAATATAACAAATGAAAACAGTAAAATTACACTTTGACAGAGACAAAAAATTAAATAGGAAAATCAAACCGAGGCCTGTGATTTTCATTCACAGTTTCCTTAAAACAGATTCGCCGCCTCACCGGATGTGCTTGAGGAATTCGTCGGCGTCTGTCTCCCAGGATACAGCGGCTTTTAGCAGTAGTACTTGCACAACGTAGACTGCTCCGGCGAACTTCTTATGTTTTGTGCTCTCTCAGAAAACTCAGGACAGTAGGAGAAGAGAAGAGAAGACTCTGTAATTCGTATCTTTAGATTGAGGGGAAGCTGAGATATATATAGGATAGTCATATGCCTTTTCATTTTCTGTAACTACAACCTGTTCATCTTGCAACAGTTTAGAAATCCCAAAGGTTTCTGCAATGCAAAACATGTGCAGAAATCCCAAGGGTCTCTTATTACATTTTGGAAAAAACCAAACTTGAGGGGTCTAAAAAGAAATATTCTGTGCGGGCCGCACCCGCACCCGCACCCACGACCACGACCACGACCCGGCCGGTCGGACGGACGGCGGCGGCGGCGCGCGCGCGCGCGTGTGTGGAGTAAACCCAAAGGGCCTTAGGTCCTCCCCCTTCCACAAAACTGGGTACCCCTTGGGGCCCAAACCCAAAACTTGAAGTAGCCTTATAAATACACTATAAGCTACTTCTAGTTTTCCTATGTGGGACAAGGCAAGTTGTGAACCTCTTTCATTTCAACAACTCCTTGTATGGGGCAACCTTTAACCATTAATTTCTCATTCACCCATCAATATCTTTGGACATGTGAATATCCAAACTTCATCTCCTCATGGAGGAGAACACAAATCCATAAGGACCCCACTTAAACTCTAAGTGGGTCCCACTTTCCTTAGCCCTTAAACATGGCCAAAACACATATTTATCCAACAATCCCCCACATGAATGAAATTAACCGAAACGATGTGAGACAGTGACTCGACAAGAGAGAGAGCACAAACGGATCACTCCTGCAAAGGATAGGTAGCTTTTGGCTTTGAACCTTCCCTTGTGACAATCTATCAGATTTACTGGCTGACCAGTGAACGTATAGTCTTGAACTGATTGCCATTAGTGTAAACAACCGACAGACATCACACAGGAGCTTTCCAAACATAGTTTAGTTCTTACACTTGTGTTCATTTTGGCCTTGAACACTCGCCTGGTTCAGTGAATGTTTATCAAAGAATTTCGCCTTTCTCAAATTCTTTTAGAAGCGGCCCCACTTCACATTCACATAGGTGACTATTTAGAGTATCCTGCTATACTCCGCTTGGTTATACCAACGCACATAGTCATTAAAAGCTAAGCTTACCCTTACACCATGCAGGTATCACTGTTGAATCATAGAAATGGGCAGAAGAACATTTCTTCTCAGTGATTCTCTTAAGGTACATAAAATTAGGTTGTCCCTTTGAACCTAGATCTTGGGATCTCCAGTCAACTAGGTTGGGTTTCCATTCCATTCCCTTGTAATGTCATAGGCTTTAGTCCCATTCCTCTAGACGATTTACTAACTAACTCTCGATTTAACCCTTTGGTTAGCGGATCCGCAATATTGTCCTTTGACTTTACATAGTCAATTGTGACAATCCCACTTGAGAGTAGTTGTTTAATGGTATTGTGTCTACGACGAATATGTCTAGACTTACCATTATACATATTACTTTGTGCCCTTCCAATAGCAGATTGGCTATCGCAGTGTATGCAAATAGCTGGCACAGGTTTTGACCATCTAGGAATATCTTCTACAAAATGGCGAAGCCATTCAGCCTCTTCAGCTGCCTTGTCTAGCGCAATGAATTCAGATTCCATTGTCGACCTAGCAATACAAGTTTGTTTTGAAGATTTCCATGACACAGCTGCACCACCAAGTGTGAAAACATATCCACTTGTAGATTTTGAATCTTTCATGTCGGATATCCAGTTCGCATCACTGTATCCTTCTAATACAGCTGGATATCTCATGTAGTGCAATCCCTGATCACGTGTATATCGTAAGTACCGCAGTACCCTTACTATCCCTTTCCAGTGTTCAGCACTAGGATTACTAGTGTATCTACTCAGTCTACTAACTGAATAAGCAATGTCAGGCCTTGTACAACTCATCAAGTACATCAAGCTTCCTATCACTCGAGAATATTCTAGTTGAGAAACACTCTCACCAGTATTCTTGGATAGGTGTAGACTTGAGTCCACAGGCGTCCTGGCTACACTTGTATCAGACTTGCTGAATTTCTCTAGAATCTTGTCTATATAATGTGACTGTGATAAAACAAGTCCATTGGTATTTCTAGAGATCTTGATACCCAATATAACATCAGCAAGTCCCATATCTTTCATGTCAAATTTAGAATTCAACATTTTCTTGGTAGATTTAATGATCTTATCATTACTACCCACTATTAGCATGTCATCAACATATAGACATAAGATGACATAGCCTTCATTCGTGTCTTTGACATAAACACATTTATCACACTCATTGATTTTAAACCCACTAGAGAGTATAGCTTTGTCAAATTTTTCATGCCATTGTTTTGGAGCTTGTTTCAAGCCATACAATGATTTAACAAGCTTACACACTTTATTTTCTTGCCCTGGAGCAGAAAATCCTTCAGGTTGTTCCATGTAGATTTCTTCATTCAAATCTCTATTAAGGAAGGCTGTCTTAACATCCATTTGATGTATTTCGAGACCTCGCAAAGCTGCGATCGCAATAATCATACGAATGGAAGTTATTCTCGTAACAGGAGAATACGTATCAAAGTAGTCTAGACCCTCCTTTTGTCTATACCCTTTAATGACAAGCCTTGCCTTATACTTATCAATAGTACCATCCGTCTTCATTTTCTTTTTAAAAATCCACTTGTAGCCCAACGGCTTACAACCAGGAGGAAGATCTACCAGTTCCCAAGTATGGTTTTGTAGGATAGAATCAATTTCACTCTTGATTGCTTCTTTCCACAATGGACCATCTGGTGATCTAATAGCTTCATTATAGCTTTGAGGCTCACTTTCTATAACATAAGTTAGAAAGTCTGGACCAAAAGATTTTGAGGTCCTAGTGCGTTTCCCACGTCTAGGCTCAACATTAACATTATCTTCTTGGGTTTTACTAGTTTCCCCAACAGTCTCAAATGTGCGTTTTTTAGAAGTATATTCCTCTTTACAAGGAAATATATTCTCAAAGAACGACGCATTTCTAGACTCCATGATCGTGTTCTTGTGTATATCTGGGTTTTCAGATTTGTGTACAAGAAACCGATACGCACTACTATTATGTGCATAGCCAATAAATAAACAGTCAACAGTTTTTGGACCTATCCTCTCTTTCTTAGGAGTAGGTACAAGAACTTTTGCAAGACACCCCCACATTCGTAAGAATTTATATGATGGTTTTCGACCATTCCACTGTTCATACGGGGTTTGATCAACTTTCTTTCGAGGCACCTTATTTAAAATGTAATTTGCAGAGAGAATTGCTTCCCCCCACAAGTTCTGTGGCAATCCAGAACTTATTAACATAGCATTCATCATTTCTTTTAAGGTACGATTTTTCCTTTCAGCAACTCCATTTGATGGAGGCGAATAAGGTGCAGTGGTTTGGTGAATAATTCCATTTTGTGCACAATAGTCACCATATGGTGCTACATATTCACCACCTCTATCACTTCTTAACACCTTAATCTTTTTCCCAAGTTGATTCTCAACCTCTGTCTTGTATAGAATGAACTTATCCAAAGCTTCATCCTTACTTTTTAGCAAATACACATAACAGTATTTAGTGCAGTCATCAACAAAAGTAATAAAATACTTATTGCCACCTCTAGATTGAACCATTTTTAAATCACATACATCAGTATGAATTAAACCCAATGGTTCAGTGCTTCTTTCAACTGATTGAAATGAAGTCTTTGTTAATTTTGCTTCAACACAAGTTTCACATTTCTCACTTGTGTCAATATGGAAGTTTGGTATGTGGTCTAATTTAATTAATCTTCGCAAAGAATTAAAATTAACATGTCCTAGTCTACCATGCCACAAATTGGAAGACTCAAGCAAGTAAACAGAAGAGGTACTCATTTTATTAATTTTTGGGAATACAGTTGCTACATTCAATTTAAACATCCCATTACACATATACCCCTTCCCCACATACATTCCTGCTTTGGTCAACACCACCTTGTCTGACTCAAAGACCATACGGAAGCCATGCTTGCTTAGGAGAGAACCGGATACCAAATTCTTGCGAATTTCCGGTACATAAAGGACATTGTTGAGAGTTAGCTCCTTTCCTGAAGTCATCTTCAGAATTATTTTCCCTTGCCCTTCAACATCTGAGGAGGCAGAATTTCCCATATACATCTTCTCACCATTAGTCATTGGTTCGAAGGAAGTGAACATAGCCTTGTCGGAGCAAATGTGGCGAGTAGCACCAGTGTCTATCCACCATTCCCTTGGGTTTGAATCCACCAAGTTCACTTCAGAGACCACAGCAGACAGATTAATGTCAGAGACATCCCTTGAGATAGAATCTAACTCAGTCATATTAGCTTGATTATTCTGGACTTTCTTTGGCAGGCGACATTCAGAAGCCCGGTGTCCAGTCTTGCCACAGTTGTAGCACTTGCCTTGAAACTGAAACTTCGGCTTCTTGGCGATACCACCTTTTGGCCCCATATTGTACCCTTTGCCAGAAGGAATTTTCTTCTTCCCACGTGATTTTTGACCATGCTCAACCATATTAGCCTTGGCCCCAAAGTCCCCCAATTTCCTGTCAGCCCCTTTGTTGTCTTCTTCAATTCGAAGCCTTACGATGAGATCTTCAATCTTCATCTCCTTTCGCTTGTGCTTCAAATAGTTCTTGAAGTCCTTCCAAGCAGGGGGTAGCTTTTCAATTATAGCAGCAACTTGGAAAGTTTCGCTTAAGGTCATCCCTTCAGCATGGATTTCATGCAAGATCACTTGCAGCTCTTGAACTTGACTGATCACAGTTTTCGAGTCCACCATTTTATAGTCGAGGAATCTCCCCACTACAAATTTCTTTGAACCGGCATCCTCGGTTTTGTACTTTCTGTCTAAGGACTCCCACAGTTCCTTAGCAGTGGTTTTAACACTATACACATTATAGAGTGTATCGTGTAAGCCATTCAATACATAGTTTCGGCACAGAAAGTCCGAGTGCTTCCAAGCATCAATAGCCAGCACAACCTCTCGGTCTTGTTCGTTTTCATTAGGCACAGGAGCCTCTTCCTTCAAGAACCTCGCAAGGTTCAAGGTGGTAAGGTAGAACAGCATCTTTTGCTGCCACCTCTTGAAATCCATGCCATTGAATTTCTCGGGTTTCTCCCCGTGGTTCACAGGAACCGTTTGGATTGAGGGAACCTTCACCGGTATGGAGCCAATCACAACGGTGTTGGAGCCAGTAGCCCCGTCGGTTGCAGTGTTCACATTCTCATTTGCCATTTCTGAAAATTATCACAAGAGAAAAGAAATTAAATCTAATATATATTTTTTTTTTCTTTTTCTCTTTTAATTTTAACAGTAGCAGATTTTTGTTTTCCGATTTTTGTTAGGAAACCGAATGAAATTTAAGATTCTGCCCGCGTTGTCCCAAGCAAAACTCGATTCTGCACACTTTTCGTCTAATGCAAATTTCTCAGATTCTGCACCGTTTGTGCAGAAAACGAGAATCACAGTAGCAGTTTTTTGTAAAACTGTTTTCCAAAATAGTTTTTGTTTTCCCAAAATCGAATCTGTTTTTGTTTTTGAAAATATATATAATCTGTTTTAAGATTGTTGGAAATATTTCATCTCATACAAAATTGTTAGAAATATTTCATTGATATAGTTGGAAATAAAAACAGATTCTGAATATAACAAATGAAAACAGTAAAATTACACTTTGACAGAGACAAAAAATTAAATAGGAAAATCAAACCGAGGCCTGTGATTTTCATTCACAGTTTCCTTAAAACAGATTCGCCGCCTCACCGGATGTGCTTGAGGAATTCGTCGGCGTCTGTCTCCCAGGATACAGCGGCTTTTAGCAGTAGTACTTGCACAACGTAGACTGCTCCGGCGAACTTCTTATGTTTTGTGCTCTCTCAGAAAACTCAGGACAGTAGGAGAAGAGAAGAGAAGACTCTGTAATTCGTATCTTTAGATTGAGGGGAAGCTGAGATATATATAGGATAGTCATATGCCTTTCCATTTTCTGTAACTACAACCTGTTCATCTTGCAACAGTTTAGAAATCCCAAAGGTTTCTGCAATGCAAAACATGTGCAGAAATCCCAAGGGTCTCTTATTACATTTTAGAAAAAACCAAACTTGAGGGGTCTAAAAAGAAATATTCTGTGCGGGCCGCACCCGCACCCGCACCCACGACCCGGCCGGTCGGACAGACGGCGGCGGCGGCGCGCGCGTGTGTGGAGAAAAACCCAAAGGGCCTTAGGTCCTCCCCCTTCCACAAAACTGGGTACCCCTTGGGGCCCAAACCCAAAACTTGAAGTAGCCTTATAAATACACTATAAGCTACTTCTAGTTTTCCTATGTGGGACAAGGCAAGTTGTGAACCTCTTTCATTTCAACAACTCCTTGTATGGGGCAACCTTTAACCATTAATTTCTCATTCACCCATCAATATCTTTGGACATGTGAATATCCAAACTTCATCTCCTCATGGAGGAGAACACAAATCCATAAGGACCCCACTTAAACTCTAAGTGGGTCCCACTTTCCTTAGCCCTTAAACATGGCCAAAACACATATTTATCCAACAGTCTTCTCAGCCGAGAAGAAATGATGGAGATCACAAATAGTAAATAAAATAATTTAGGAAGTTATTGTATTTAGATTTAGCATTTAATACATGCGTTAATTTAGGGATGTGATACTATATTATGGTTTTAGTTTGCCTATTTAAAGTCATAAGATTTTCAGTTATATATGGACAGATGATTATTGATATGATCTTCCTCTCTGAGTTTCTCTGTCTTCCTGGTGTCTTTCCCTCTTTGTCGGTCTCTTTTCATTCTCTTTCTTCTCTCTCTATATTCTCCTATTTCTTCCCATCTAGTTCTACATCACTAAAGATTATTTAAAAAGATAAGTCTGTTTGGCAGTCAACTTTTTACTTAAAAAAATTCAAAATTTAGCTTTTGGAAAAAGATTAAGTTAAAAAATAATAATGATAATAATAATAAAATCCTACTCTAAAAGCCACAAATTGAATTTTCTTTTTTTGAAAAGGTGAAAATTTTAATTTCCATATCAATACCGAATGCTAAATAATAGAATAAACCTTTTTACTTAAATATATATATATATATATATATCAACAAAAATCACTTACTCTCGTGGAGATCTCAAACCCGTCAACTGGCATTTAGGAATATTCTAAAGTGCAGCAAACCTTAAAAGTGACACACACTTGTACATGCTTTGAGCATCTTTGTATCAGTGGTATCAAAATTGTATTTTGATTAATGAATTTTATTTTGATTACTCAAATAACTATTTTCATCAAATGTACTCCAATAATACTAGATAAATGAGTAACCATCCATTGTTTTTCTTTTTTGGTGGTTGTTTAAACTGTAACCATTGGTGCTTCTTTTTTCTTAAATGACCATCAATTGGCTACAATGTTGGGTAATTCTTTGGTGACAACTTTCATACAACCTCCTAAAAGATGTGTCTATTTCTCTCCTGTGTCACTATGGGGTCCAGTAACATCACAGGAGAGAGATACATTATTTCCTCTAAAATTTGGTTATACTCTCTCTCATTTCCCATAATTTATAATTTATAAAAATATGAGTTCTCTTCACCAGTAACTATTTTACATTCACATTTAATGAACTTGTTTGAGTGTGGATTTCAGGAATATAGTCACCAATCTTGTAAGTATCCTGTATCCACACTTACTAGGTTTACCTACATATTTGATTACCCAAAATTCTCTTATTTTCTTTAAATTCCTCTATATGTTCTTGTACATATTTTATTTTATTTTTTGATAACAATATCAAAATTTTCATTTCACCAGAACAAATGTAAGTTTCAAAAGAAACAATTACAAATCAAAAAAAAAATATTTTATAAAGTAAAGTACAATAATCTCCTGAGATGTACTGTAATCTCCAAATCTAACGATATCTCACACTTGTGGTGTAACTCAATACGGAGCCAAGGCTAAAGGAGAAAGCTGCCGACAAACTTCAGCAAAGAACACTCCAAATACACTATGCTTGCGAAAAGAGCCCATCTATGAATCGAATTGATGAAAAAATATCAGATCTACGATAGACAAGGTCGGATTTAACTATTAAAAAAAAAAAAAAAAACCCTTCTGAAAAGGGACAAAACCCTTCCTAATGAGAGACAAACTCTCATAAAGATAGACAAACAAACAATGAAATTACTATTTAGATATCAAGAAATTTGTAATTTTGTAGCAGTTACTATATATGTAGCTGAGAGAGAATCGTAAACGATTATAGTAGAACTGTGGAAGGCAATTAATTTGAAAGTCAATGTTTTAAAAACTACACAATTATTAGTCCAACCATAAAAATGACTTGGTTATGAGTTACTGGTTAAATCATTGTACCATATTAAGAATTTTTGAATTTATGGGTATAAACTGAACTGTTTTCTTGATCTAGTGGTGTGTTTCGGATGGAATGGGTTAGAAATGACTGTTTCGGGGGAAAAATTTTTCAGAAACTTTCAAAATATAAAAAACCTTTCTAATACCAATTCTGGAATTTCAGAATTTTTCGAAATCAGAAATTTTTGGATGTTTTCGGAAATTATTAGAATTTATTTGAATATTCGGGTAAAAATCAACATATTATTGTTTCAAAATTTGATTAGTAGATTTTTTATACATTGGATTTTAGGACAATTTTTTTTAAAATTGTAGTCAAACCCCGTTTTGTAATAGGATATATATGTACTTTTATATATACCATTAAAAAAGTCGGAATATTTCGATAAATTTTTCAAAAATTTATCGAAAAATTTTTAGAATATTTTCGAATTAGAATTCGAATTTGCAAAAATTCCATAACTATTCCGATTCTAATCCGTTGTTTTCCGAAATTTTGGGAATTCGGAATTATTTTTATGTTACCAAAATTAGAATTTTCAGTTCAGAATCAAAATTTTTGTTCCAAATTGCACCCCTATCTTGAACGGTCAACAGTTGAACCAACCAGTCCAGGCCAAGTTTTAAAACATGGTTGAAAATTAAAGAAAGGGTAAATTACACTTTACACCCTTGTGGTTTGAAAGTGATTTCATCTTGGTCTCTGCAGTTTCAGTTTTGCCAATTTGATTTTTACAGTTTCAGTTTAGGTTTAATACAGTCCATTCATCAAATTTTCTTAGTACAATTTTTAATAGATTTAGGTTCAATATAGGTGTGTAAAGTGTAAATTATCTAAGTAAATTTACCATTATGCCTATAAAGATACCTCACGTGTGCATCATATGACCTATTTCTGTAAAAATTGTAAGAAAATTTATATTGAACTTAAATTAAAATTATAAAGAATAAATTGACAAAATTAAAACTGTAAAAACCTTTTTGACATCCCATCCAAATGAGAAAGGGTGTAATATATAATTTACCTGTAAAGAAAGAGCAATGCTAGGGGCACAAACAAACCCACAACTTTTTGAACACAACCTAAATAATGTGTCTATCTCTCTCATGTGTCACTGTAGGGTCCAGTGACATCACAGGAGAGAGATAGACACATTATTTAGGTTGTGTCCAAAAGATTGTGGATTTGTTTGTGTCCCAATCTTTACTCGTAAAGAAATGAGAAGAAACCACCAATCCCAAAGCTTGATTTATTGTGACCGACAATTCACAAAAGAGTCGGATTTCAACGTCTTCTTTGATAGTAACTGAATCTAATGAATGCCAAGGCACGTGAGACTTTGGTAAAAATCAATGTGGGGGTGGTAGGCGACAGAGGCAGCCGCCCCTAAGGATTTGTTTGATAGATTTTGTGAAAAGAAAAAAAAGGAGAATGGAAAATTAATTCTAACACATGAGATTAGTTTTTTTTGGGCAATTAGCAATTAATCCAAATTAAGGAAAGTATAGTGGTTTAGGTGTAACTAGTAAAAATATTTGGGAGAAGGCACACCCTTTGATATTTTGACAAATCTACCCCAATATTGGTTTATACCAAGAGAGTTTCACCCCCTACATCTCCGGCTACCTTGCCTGACCTTCGGCGACCACTACCATCACCTTGCCTGACCTCCGCCAACCTCGCCTAAGCTCCGACGACCACCATCATGACCTTAAAGCCTCCACCAACCACCACCACCTCACCTTACTTTCAACAACCACCATCACGACTTTAAGCCTCCACCAACCACCACCACCTCACTTGATTGACCTCATTCACAACAAAAACACCAAATCAACATACAATGATCAGAAAATAACTTTCTGAAAGTTAATTTCTTATAGCAACGAAAAAACTTGTGAAATTATAAAAAAAAAAAGTTGTGAAATTTATCAACAAAAAGTTGTGAAATTTCATGAAACCACCACAGCCACACCAAACATTTGTTGATCACCACCACAACCTCACCTGACGATTTCTTCACAACCAAACTACCACATCAATATGAAATGATCACAAAACAAGTTTTTGAAATTTAATTTCTCATACCAGCACCGAAAAAGTTGTGAAAATTTCAAAAGAAAAAAAAGTTGTGAAATTTCACAAAGATTGTGAAATTTCACAAAAAAGTGTTATGCCAAACATTGAATTTTTTTTTTACAAATTTGAGCATTCATATCAATCTGTAACTTGTTTTTTGCATAAAATCTATATGTTTACAGCCTACTCAACGAGATCTATCAAACAACTATTACTGTTGATATCAAACTCTGGAAAAAAATGTTGAGAAAGCTACTGACTTTTTTTTAGAGAGAGAGCACAAAAAAAAAGGTTTCTAGTTTAAGGTCTATTCTTACTTGGTACATTTTCGGAATGGCTGGAAATGTGATATGTATACATGGTTCTTGAATTCATTTCATGGCAGAGAAACACAAGTTTCAGACTCCAATTTGAAAGTTGAAAGTAGGACAAACTAGTATACGAATTGGGGAGACACAGATCTGTGCACCTCATTCTCGCCGCCGTCGGAATTCTCCGATCTCTTCCATTGTCACCGGCGACTGAAACGTTTGATCTCTTCCATCTGGATCATCTCTCCACCGCTTCGATCCGTTGATTCTCTTCATCGCCTCTTTCTCTTCGACGACCATAGTTAACTAAGTTAAGGGCATAAACGTCTAAAAAAATAGAAAATATCTACGATGAGGAACTCATCCAACATAGTTCTAAACTGATGGAGTTTTCAAAAAATAAGAAACTCTCGTGTACATTAACCACTTACTTTCTACAAATAGGGATTTAATGTCAAATTTCTATAGTTTTTTTTGTTTTTTTTTTTTATCGTTTTAAGGAAAATATTTTTATATGTTTTTCCTTTTTTTTTCACTCGCTAAATTTAAGAACTAAGCAAAGTCTAAAAAATTTAAAATTAAAAATGTTGGAAATTTGGACTTCAAATAACAAGTTTTATGTAAACTTTGGCTCAAATTTAAGGTGGGTCCCACACGTCTTTTGGGGCGGGACCACATTAGAATGTGTTCTCCTCCGTGAGGAGATGAACGCCGTATATTTACATGTTGAAATCCAATAAGGGATGAATGAGAAATTGTCATCCAAAGTGGCCCATGTGAAACATTGGTCAAGGAGGAAAAATGTGGGAAACATTGGCTGTCCCACATAGGAAAACATCAAAGAACTTAAGGGTATATTTAAGAGGGAAGTCAACTAAGTGGCATGCCCCTTTGGGGTACCCACTTTTGTTAAGGGGGGAAGACCTAGGCCTTTGTGGGATTTATCCCACGCGCGCCACCGCCGACCGACTGGGCTTGGGTGTGGGTCCGTGGTCCTGGGCTTGTTTGAAGATTAACTAATCTTTTTAGAGAAAATTCATTTGAATTTCCTTCTAGTTTTTTTTTCCTCAAACAGTCATGTCTTCTTGGAGAAAATTCATTTGAATTTCCTTCCAGTTTTTTTTTTCTCAAACAGTCATGTCCTTCCAGAAAATAATAAGGCTCTGTTTGGTTGTGTTTTTTCGCACAGTCACAACTTCAACAGTTGCAATGCTCTGTTTGGATGTGTATTTTCGTACAGTCACCACTCCAACAGTTGCAATGCTCTGTTTGGATGTGTTGATTCGAACAGTTATTAGACTGTTTATATATTCGCCTCTGGTTTCATTTCATCAGCACGAAATTAATCTCTCTCTCTCTCTCACTGCATATCATTTCATAGTGTTCGAGTATTATACATTTTTGTGTTCGCTGAATTCTGGAGATTGAAGTGCAACTTCTGCAGAATTGAAAAATCCGTTCTATCTTGAGAGACGATTGTTCATCAACCTTATGCACCGAGAGGGAGCAAATTCGTCTTAAGGAAACAGTTCATTGGGCTCGGACTCTTTCTCAATATTTGTTTCTGTTCATCTTACTTACTGTGAGTTTAATTTAATTACCGTTTTGTTTATACGGATTGTCTAGTAGGAATAACAAAAAACAAAAAAAAAAACAAAAAATATATACGTATGTGAATTTAGATCTCTAATATTGGTCCCCGATTTGCACATGTGGGGAAACTTGCATTTGTTACGTAGGGCCAAGCTTGCAGTGTTGTCAATGGACAGACACAGATGAGATAATAATATAATATTAATGCGGTTTGTGGTAGGCGAGAAAAAGCTAGGTACTGTGTGAGGTGTTTTTTTTTTTTTGAGAGAAATGTGCGACTGGTGTTGCATGACAGTTTATTAAGATTAGTTTTTTTAGGGTGCAGAGCCATTCTTAGGATAAGACTTGCAAAAAGTGAAGCTCCTCTAACATGAAAAGGAAAAGATCGGAGAGACTCCCATTTGAGACTCTTTTAGAATTTGTTATAAAAGATAAAAAAAAAATAGTTTTAATGTAAAGTAGGTATGTTGGAAACTATTTTTTTTTTTAAATTGAAAACTGTTTTTCTTATTATTTATAAAAAATTCA
Organism: Hydrangea macrophylla; assembly: GCA_033977485.1. NCBI lineage: Eukaryota > Viridiplantae > Streptophyta > Magnoliopsida > Cornales > Hydrangeaceae > Hydrangea > Hydrangea macrophylla. The sequence continues at coordinate 84,809,979 of CM066990.1, forward strand.
GGCTATAAAAATGCCAAATAGAAAGTCTCCCTAAAACTGCTCAACATGAAAATGGGTCTCTCGCCCCAAAAAAAACCATTCTTATTTATGGTAGAGTACAATATAAGACTGACACACAAGTATATAATTGTAAGAAATGTGTCCTTTGAGAAATTATTGAGCTATTATTGTGGCATGCCTACGTGGATGTCACGTGGTACGCTATAGACTGTCTGGCATGGGCGGATGCCCAAAATTTTGGAATGTACTCTAGAAAAAATAAATATACATTTAAGCCTTCTCTAAAATTATTGAAAGTCTCAAATTTTATAAATTATTGTGTTAATTTTTATAGCACTACTTTATATATTGGAAAAAATTGTAATCCCAAGTCCACCTTACTTAAAAAAAAAAAATGTATATTGGTTTGGATCGCAATATATATTGCAGCTATAATTACAATTCAATCCATCAATATCATAAGCTAAGTCATAGATTTCATATAAAGAGTTACAGAACAAATCTTGACGCAATTGGAAACCAACTCATCCTAAGTATGGGTGAAAGCAAAATGCAAAAAACTGAAATCGAGAATCGAACCGAGAAAACCGAGTCTATTCGATTGATTTTTTAAAAACTACTCTAAGCCAAAAATTGAACCAAACCACAAAAAATCAACAAAAACCGACATAACCGAGCATATTCGATTAGATTTCATAGTGTCAAAAAATTGAAAAAATCTGAGGCGAACCGTTTCACCCCTAATCCTAAATATTAGGTCCAACAAATTTTCTTTTCCATTATTTCAAATCATTTCAAGCTTTAAAGAAATTCTACTTAAGAAATATGTACAAATAGTTCCCAAAAAAATTGCCTCGGGGGCGCTGCCCCATGAACTCGGCCCGTTGAGTGCAACTTCCTGCTTTCGCTCCTTTTAAGCTCCCTTGCTTCATTTTCCTGTATCCGCCCCTACTAGGTTGTAGTCAATGAGAATGAGTCATTTACGTGAGGCTCACACCATCGATCCTACTACTAATGGATACCTCGAGACATTGATCCCACTAAAAAAGCTCATTTCTATTGGCTGCAGGTAAGGTTGTTAATGAGCTAAGTCGCTCATCAAGTCCTCTCGAAAGTTGACACCGGCTCGGTTTGGCTATTTTTAAAGCTCAAACCTAGATTTCAAGCTAGTTTAATTAACAAATGAGCAAGCTCAAACACGTATGAACTCATGAATACGTTTGAACAAGGCTTGTTAGTATGCTCATGAATAGACTTGATGATAAGGGTTTGTATCTATACATCTACTAAAAAACTATGTATTTTTTTAGGATAAATGAGCTGGACTCTTTTATAAGAGTCAAAAGAGTCAAGATTAAGCCTAAATAAAAGGTTATTGAATTGACTATAGTTTATACAAGTCAAGATTTAACTAGAATTTTAGACTTGTTAAATAAACATCCAAGCTCAAAATTCATGATTTCAAGCTCGTTTAAAAAATAAGTCTAACTTAAACATATATGAGCTCGGCTGCACTCATATATAGCCCTGGCAGCAAGGAATCTGGAAGATGCTAAAAGTTTCGAGAGCATTTTTGCTCACCTATTTTGCTCACATATGTTTGCTCTCTCATTGCTCACACAGGCCTCCTCTGGTGACATGTGTCACATTTCATTCATTTTGCCCAAGAGTTATTAACATAATTACTGGAATGGGACACATGTCACATATTCTCATTCCAATAATTATGTTGATAATACAGTGACAAAATGAAAATAAAATGATATCACCTATAAAGGCCTAGATGAACAATGAGTGAGAAAAATACTCTCAAAATCACATAGACAGGGGGTGGGGTTAGGGGAATTCCATCATCCATGACAAAAATGTTATCCAAATCTACTCATGTATTATTAACATAATTAGTGGAATTGAATACATATCTCATTTTCTTATTTCAGTAATTATATTAATAATACATGGATAAAATAAAAATGAAATGAGATACATGTCACCTCTCATTTTAATAATTATGTTGATAATATAAAGATAAAATGGAAATAAAATGAGACACATATTACCAATAGGGTTATAAGTGAACAAATTGAGTAAGAAAAATGCTCTCAAAAGTCTCTTATATCCATCCACACATCCGTACAAGTGCACACAATCACGCTATAAGAGACTCTCTCGCCCCGTGGTTGAACCCAGCTCGTGACTCAATTCATTGGGTATAGGTCCGGGTCGACTTCCATTTTTGCAACCCACAACTCGCCCCATGACCCAGCTCGTCTAACCCACCGACTCGCCACCAACTCGCCTCGCCTCGTAACCCGCCTCACCTCGCGGACCCACCCCGCCCCGCCTCACCAACCTGTGAATAAAATATTTTTATTTAATTATTTTCAAATGAACTATTTATTAATAAACAATTTTATTAAACTTTTAAGTAGAAAATAAAATTTTTTTTTAAAAAAAAAGTTTCTTTTTTCAACAAACTATTTTTAAATAAAGTATTTTATTAAACTATTTTTTAGAAATTTTTTTTTATTAAAATTAAAAATAAGTTTTTGCAAGCAACTCGTGGGCTAATTCGCCAACCAACCCGCGAGTTAGCCGCCCTCCTCGCCTCGCCCCGTTGACCCACGAATTAGTGAGTTGGGGCGAATCACTCTATATCCCATATCGAGTCAATTCGCCCCGTCCCGTTTATTTCGCCGACCCGCCTCGTGACTCACCAAAATTCGTCCAACTCGTTAAGGTGGCCGGACAGGCCGCCCCGTTTGACAACTGAGGGACCGAGGGTGGGGTTAGACCGTTAGGGGGAATAGCATCATTACATCATCACTGACGAAAATGTTATCCAAATCCAAATTTCATTTACTCGTGTAGGGACTTTGATTGAAAAGTCAGTGTCAATTATGACATATGTCCAAGTTGCGTATTTGCCTGTGTAAAATCGTGGCAGGATGACCCTGAAAGGAGAATTTGAAGGGCCAGCTTTTTTTCAAGGAATGGCTCATCAAAGATTTTAGGTATAATTAAGTTTCAGTCAATTTTTTGTATAGAATTTAAGAGTTAATTTATTACTCCCTCCGTCCCTTTTTTTGAGTCCACATTTAGGAACTCAACTTATTAAGGGGACAAAAAGAATCTACACCTACTTTCCACAATTGCCCCTAATCATTGCAATAATTTTTTTAGTTTTGTCTTGATGTAGATTTCAAGGAAGGGTAGTTTTGGAAAGTAAGTAAAAATTGTATGCCAATTTAGGAAAGTGGACACTAATTTTGGGACATCCCAAAATGGAATATAGAACTCAAAAAAAGGGACGGAGGGAGTACTTTTTTAAAAATAAACAATATCAATTTTTTTTTTTCATAAAAATAAAAAAGATCAAATTTACTTGACAATTTTGAGCTAGTTTTTATAAGATTGTGAGCAACTCTTCATAATATAAGGAGCAATTAATTTTAAAGTCAAGTACAACTCTTTACAAATTGGAAGTAAGTCTTCACAACATTTTGAACAATTATCAGAACGATTTGGTGCAAGCTTATAATATTGAAAACATAAAGTAGACTAAAACACAAAATAAATATTTAAAAGTTAAGGTTTTTTAAATTTTGTTAATGACTTTTTATTTTTTTAATTATTATGGATAATTTTTTTTTAATTTCATACAAAAAGTTTGACTAAATTGTAAATATCCTAAGATTGTATTACAAATGAATTTTCTTTTCTCCACATCCCACAAAGATACGGTACAATTTCTCATCCGCGGAAGATGGTAGTTAAGAATATGATTGATTCTCGGAGTAATGTTAAACTTTTCAAATTTTCAAATGTTTTTCAAATTTATGTGGTAGTGGGCTCAACAAATTTTGATTCAATGATGTTAAAGTGATTCGATCTTTATTACTGTTTAAGAAGCATAGCATTAATATTCTTGATTTAAGTGTACAACTAGCCATAAAAAAGAAAAAAAAAAGAGTAATGGTATGCCTCCCAAATTCAAATATGTGATAATGGACCCATTAAATTATAATTGAAAAATATGTTGAAGTGACCTCACAATGGTCTCACTGCCACACTATTTAGGATGTGGATTTGGAATTTGGATTTGGAAAGTAAAACATTACTAAAATTTGACTAAAAATTTCACCGAACCGACACCACAGCCACTTTTTTTTTTTTCCAAATCGATTTAAAAATTGGGTCAATTACTACAACAAAAATGTGCTTTGGCGACAAACAGATTTCGTCACCAAAAGTCCATCATTTTTCGTCGCTAAAGGCTTTAGCGACGAAAAAATTTCCTCGCCAATTTTTTTGCCTTTGCCTTGTTGCCAAATGCCCTTGGCGACGAAATTTATCTTTTGTCGCCATAGACAAAAATGGCGAAAAAATAATTTCATCGCTATTGATCACAATTTTCGTCGCCATTAATGCGCATTTTATCGCCAAAAGAATCATTTTTTGTAGTAATTTTGCATTAGCGACAAAAAATTATCGTCGCCAATTCATCATATGCAATGGCGACGAATTATTGACGAATTAATAATTCGTCGCCAATTCATTTTCAGCATATGCAATGGCGACGTTATTTTTTTGTCGCGAAATAAATAAAATGGTTTGCTTGTATTAGCGACAAAAAAATTTCGTCGCCATTCATTTTCATCATATGCAATGGCAACGAAATAATTTTGTCGCCAAATGTATAAAAATGATTTGCTTGTATTAGCGACAAAAAAATTTCGTCGCCAATTCATTTTCATCATATGCAATGGCGACGAAATAATTTTATCGCAAAATGTATATTCTAGTAAATAGAATTATTTGAATATAATATAATCATGTTCGTTCCTGTTTATCGCAATAATTTTCAAAACCAAAAGAGACAATCATATTAAACATAAAAAATCTTAATGTTTCTGAGTAACTTCATTAAGCAACAAAATTAATATCGTCAATTGTTCACGTACCCAACAAAAAAAACTAAAGATTAACAGAAGTATTAGCACATTGTTCACTACATAACAAATTGTTAGGTTGCATAACAAAAGTAACAAGATGTGTCTGACTATATACACATCCACCATATCCACATCATTGTTCACTACATAATAAATTGTTAGACTATATAACAAAAAGTAACAAGATGTGTCTGACTATATACACATCCACCATATCCACATCATTGTTCACTACATAATAAATTGTTAGACTTATAACTATACAATGCTTCTTTAGCTGCATACAAATATACAATCTGCAGTTTGAGGCATTGCAGTGGACAGAAGAAGGAAAACATTCAGAGCCTAGTTTGGCTCCACTTATGGAAGCTTCAATCGCAATCAGGTGTTTGGCACAACTATGATTACACATCACACTATGATACACATACACACGAACACACAGTGACACACATTAACACACACACACACTGTGGATATCACATTTTTCTTACCCACAGCTTTTCAAAATCAAATTAAAAAACAAATGAGTCGCCACTTAATTTTTAAAAGGAGAATTAAGACACCATTTTAAAAGCAAACTGATCTTTTAGAAACCAGAGATTAACTAGGTCCGGGGATTATGGAATGAGAGAGGAAGGAGCCCGTCGGACTAAAACACCCTCTCTCATCCTATCTTGCGATAGGCCTCTACTCAACATCCTTTTAATCAAATTTATTAATCTAAGCATGCCCTCAACTAATACATATATACATATACATCACAAAAGCATGTCCAAAGGATGTAAAATTGCAATTGACAAAATACCATTCAAAAGCCACATAATTCAGGTAGCAAGCGATATGATATGCAATAGAGAACAAGTGAACTTACCCGGGATCCAGCAGCGATAGTAAACGTGCAACGCATGCGAACAAAAGAAAATCCTAAAAAAGAGTCTCTAATCACATATACACATAAGGCAAAACCTAATTCTAAGGTGTCGCGTATTAAGTCAAAAAATCAATAAAATTAAGAAATTAAGATAAACTAAAGAGGGGTCATAGAAATCATACCTTAATAGCGCTACAAAACAAATGGTTAGTCCACATGCTTCACATAATAATAATATGATATCAAACAATCAATCCAAATTCTCTAGCTTATACCTAGCAAGCAATGAAATCCAACTTTATCCAATTACTAGTTCTAATTATAAGCATTAATGTACATAAATGAATGGATGTGAACAAGAATAAGACATGGATTTATTCACTAATTTGGGTCACTTAACCTCTGGATTTAAGCTAAATTATCATTATTAGGATATGGTTTAAGCCCTAAGTCATAGGAGAATCATTTGGGCCATTATTTACAAAGTTGGTCAAATGTGTCATAAAATTCTGAAAATTGCAGAGAGCAGACCAGCACTTTTAAAAAAATAAAAAGCATGTCTCTCAAGGTTTGATGTCGGTGAATTTTGGACACAAGATGCCTCTGTGAGTCTAGTTTCCAAATCAAAAAGAAAATCAAGGTTTCAACGGTTAGATCTCTGGGAAAAGGACAAGAACCAGACATCACTCAGAGATGTACAACTCTCTGTCCAGAGATATTGTTTGATTTTTTTTAAATAGCAAAAAGATGAGAAATACTTAGATCTTTTTAGGGGATCTTCCTAACACATTAAGGTACCCAGAAAAAATTATTAGAGACCCCAAACACTCCATTAGAATTCTGATTTATGAATTTCAAAATGGACTTGCTGTTCTGAAACTATTCTGAAACTCTGGACAGATTGTGGTTGACTCACAAAACTCATGATCAAACCCTTCTAAACATAAAACCACCTTAAAACAAAAATTACAGTGGTAGATTACTGTGTTATTGACACTTTCCCGTTGGTTTCACTTGATTTCAACGGTTAGATTTCGAACTAAAAATCTTTGATAAAAAACAGTTTGTGAACTCACTGTTTTCATTTGTCAAGTTCAACTTTTATTTGGTAACTCCAACTATTAAACCATGAAGTTGAGTTTAAACCAAATCACTTCTCCTACCATTTGATGGTCATTGGAGATCAAGACATGACTAAAACTCATGAGTCTCAAAAGAATATGGAAAGGATTCCCTAAGACATCAAGTTTAGAGGACCCAAGTCATGAGTATGGACTTGGATCCCTCTATTTGCTTATAAAATAAAATGATGATCAAACTTTGACTTCCATGTGAAGCATAAGCTTACATAGGGTTCAAAAGATCATATTCAAGAGATTTCAAGAGAGATATTGAGGATCTCCAAGAGTCTCAAGAAGGAAGTATGAACAATAAAAGAAATGGAGCAAAGAAAACAAAATAGTTTGAGGATTCAAAAGAAAGAATGCAAATAAAACAACTTATGGTTAGAGGATCACCTCCAACTATCCTCAAAGTTTCTCTCCTTTGAAGATCTTCCAAGCTCTTCTCTCTAATTCTCTAAACTCTCTCTTTTCTCTCCCAAAAATATGTTGGTGTAGTGGTAGTTCTCCCAAGTATTGTGTTGTCTCCCCCTTGTATCTCCCCCTTTTTTGTATATCTTTCTCAATGGAGATACCTCTTCTTATATAGACAAAAATACCTAGGTAATTTCAGTAAATTCGGAGTAAAAGACAGGTGTAAATCTCTCATTTGGTGGTACAATATGTACTTCCTGAAAATAGACAGACTGCTGCCCAGCGCGGCAGTCCAGAAACTGTCGCGGCAGTCCGTGAATGCCGCCGCGACAGTTCATGACTGCCGTCGCGGCACTACGCGACTGCCGCGCGGCATTCATCAAATGCCGCGAAAATTAATGGATTGCCGCGTTTTTGTCAGTCTTACTTTATCAGTTTTTTTGTTCTTATTCGCATACGCATACGTATTGCTCTGCAAAATACAGACTTTAAAAGTGAACGGTAGTCAGAAATTGTTGGCGGCACTTGGTGAATGCCGCCCCGGCACTCTATGACTGCCGTGCGGCACTCAGTGAGTGCCGCGACAGTCCGCCGTGTGCCGTTTTTTGTTGAACTTCCCTTTTTAGGTCTTCCTTTTCTCAAAGCAATTGATTTTTGAAGATCTTTTTCGAAAATTGTGTTTTATACCTGAATTCTCCTAAATACCTGGTATTTTCCTCTTTCTGTGAAATTTTACCGCGTTTAGAGAACTTTTTGAAGAGCTTGGAATACTTCGAATCTTTCGGTCCTTATCATCATCGGACATGGAGGTGACACTCTCCTAAATTCGACGTTTGGTCAAAATTGGGGTGTCTACACACACACACTCACGAACAGATTTGGGGAAGTTAGGGATAGATAGTCTAATATTTACCTGATTTGGGACACCAGGGTGTGAGAGTGACAGTTAGAAGAGTATCTCGACTTCAATGGTGGAAGAGGACAACGGTGGCGACTGGCTGCGGTTCTGAGAGAGAGAGAGAGAGAGAGAGAGAGAGAGAGAGAGAGGGGAGAAGGGGGAACGAACGACTCACACTGGCGGTGATCTGGTGGCAAAGGTTCTGCGGTGGTCCAGTGGAAGAGGAGCTGGATGTTGAAGAGGAAGGAGGAACCGAGTTACCGAACTACTCTTTGTGCGCCTTCTATGCCCTAAAAATGAGCTCAATCACTGATAAGGAGTATTTATACTCTAGGTAATATATATGATAAACAAGGGCATGAGTGTAATTTCTCAGTATAATTGGGGCGGGTTTGGGTTTTTTGACCCTACCCCCAAACCCGACCCGGGTTATAAAAAACTCCCCCATACCCGCCCCTAACCCTATTAAACCCCCCATACCCTACCTATTAGGTGCGGGACAGGGTGGGGAACCCGGAAAACCCACCCCATTGCCATCCCTACTCATACCTCACACATGACCAACTAGAATTGCGGGACAAACGGCACGCAATTCCTACACACGGTTTGCAAGTTACGCGACAATACAAAAAATAATATCCTTAGGCCTTTTATAACTAAGTTTTGAGGTTTTGGGGGGTCAAAACGAGTTTCAGCACTCGGAGAGGCATGAGATCGACTCTCACACCTCACACACGGCCAACTAGACTTGCGGGAACAAATGGCACGCAATTCGTACACACGATTTACAAGTTACGCAATAATACGCAAAACAATATCCTTAATAAGTTTTGAGGTTTTGGGAGGTCAAAACGAGTTCCGGCACTCAAAGAGGCACGAGACCAGAACTCACATCTCACACACGATCAACTAGACTTGCGGGAACAGACAGCACGCAATTCCTACACACAATTTGCAAGTTAGCGATAATATGCAAAATAATATCCTTGTGCCTTTTATGACTAAGTTTTGAGGTTCTGGGGGGTTGAAACGAGTTCTGACACTCGGAGAGGCATGAGACCAGAACTCACACCTCACATACAACCAACTAGACTAGTGGGAAAAAACAGCACGCAATTCCTACACACAATTTTCCAGTTACGCGATAATACGTAAAATAATATCCTTAGGCCTTTTATAACTAAGTTTTGAGGTTTTGGGGGGTCAAAACGAGTTTCGGCACTTGGAGAGGCACGAGACCGGAACTCATACCTCACACATGACTAACCAGGCTTGCGGGAACAAACGGCATGCAATTGCTACACACGGTTTGCAAGTTACGCGATAATACGCAAAGAGACAGTCTGGTAAGTTTCATATAAGAAGTCAGAGTAGACACAATGTTTAGAAAATAGACAGTCTGGTTTCATATAAGTAGTCAGAGTAGACGTGTGTCAATTCAAAACAACTACCATGACCTACTTAGAAAAGAAATTTTCCACCACTTCCATTCTAATAAACCACTCAAACTGTAGCAAAATATACAAATCCTACCCTAGGAATCGGTTGGAAGTACAACCTACATACTAATACCCGTCAATACACATGCACATGCAATAATCTGATATTACATAGTGGTATAAGCATTTACTTTCTATATTGTTCTTCAGGAGAACACATGCATAACTGTTTGTTAGACATGAATTTTGAAGCCATGTTTATAAGGGACCAGTTAGGAGAGTCGTGTTAACATTCAACACTGAGCTTAAGTGGACACGTATAAAAACTAAGAGAGCAAACTACAACTCCCAAGTCTTGAGGTAGAAGCATAGCTAAAGACAATGACTCAAGAAACGTATGCAGTACATTCATGAAAAAATGAAGCTCCAAACTCATGCTGATTTTCTTGATTGCAAAAAATAAGAGATGGTGATGGATCAACTCATGCTGATTTTCTTGATTGCAAAAAAATAAGAGATGGTTACAAAAATCTCTCTTGTGGTTACAAAAACCAAAAACCACAATGAAGAACCCTAATGTTTGGAAAAAAAAACAAAAACAAAAAGATGAGAGAGGGGGAAAGATGAGAGGGGCAGAGCTGAGAGAGACGGAGGGGAAAAATGAGAGAGACGCAGAGGGGCAAATGTAATGAATTACAGATTTTGGGAATGAAGTGTCATTGTGATTTGTTGTTAACTCATTTTAGTTGTAACTAATTGGACATGTGTCAAGTTTTCATGGGTAGGAGCAAATTGTTAGTTGGTTGTTAATTTTGATTTGAAATGAGCCACTTGTTAAAAGGGCTGAAATGTATCATTGTGGTTATGCAAATTGTGAATGTAAAAAATCTGTTTTTCTCTCTCTAGTTCCTCTCTGCCTTCTCTCTGCATTTCTTTCTATTGTTCATCTTCTTGACTTTCTTCTTCTTCTTCTTCATCAATTCTCTCTGTAATTCTTTTCTTATTCTCTCAATTCTCTGAAATTCTTATTAAATCATCCACATTTTAGTAAGTAAGAACAGTGACTCTTACAATTGCTATCCACATTCAGTAAGTAAAAGCAATGACTCTTACAGCAGAGATGAGCGAGAGAGAGAGAGAGAGAGAGAGAGAGAGAGAGAGAGAGAGAGAGAGAGACAGATCTCCTTACCTCAGATCTGGTGAGGCGGTGGCGATATGGTGAGGAGTCAGCTCGTCGCCCCTTTCTTTCTTTCTCCCTCTTTCATTTATCTATTTTATGATCTAAACATTCTAAACCTACATCACCCCTTTTTTGGGCAAACAAAAAATGCGGTCAACTTTTTTTCTTTTTTTTTTTTTCATTTGGCACGCCTTTTTTTTAATGTTCCAAACACGTACTGCTTAAAACAGTGCCAAATCTGGCACTGTTTAAAACTGTTCTAGATTGGCCTAAAGCCGTTCCAGATTTTGGCACTATTTTAAACAATGCCAGATGAAAAAACGCAAAACGTGCCCGTTTGGAACTTTTGGTGTAGTATTAATCCAAAACCACAAGGGGGTTAAGTTCTACTTTTGAACCCTATGGAGCAAAGTGAAATTGGGTCTAACCACAAGGGGTAAAGTATAATTAACCCTAATTATTATTTTTGGTCAAGTAATAAACATTCATTGCACTTTATAAACATTGATTTGGTTACATGTTGTGATGCATACTTTAGTTGATAAATTAAGAATGATTAACTATTTGAAAACTGGGAGTCCGATTCCCATTTCGTTTCTTCCTACAACTTTCTTTAAACATGTGGGAGGGGCGAGTTAAGTTTCGTGACTTCAGATCGAATGTTTGGATTTTGATAACCCAAACCCCCAAAAACTTCATTTTTGAAAGCCTACGAGGTAAAAAAGTTGTTATTTTGTGTATCTTGATAACCAGGAGTTCGATTCCCATTTAGTTTCTTCCTACAACTTTCTTTAAACGTGTGGGATGTGCGAGTTAAGTTTCGTGTCTATCGGATCGTCGGTTTATATTTTGACCCCCAAACTCAAAAAACTTAATTTTTCAAAATTTACGAGGTGAAAAGTTATTTTTTTTAGTGTATCTTGATAACCAGGAGTCCGATTCCCATTTCATTTTTTCCTACAACTTTCTTTAGACGTGTCGGAGGTGCGAGTTATATTTCGTGGCTATCGGTTCGACGGTTTTCATTTTGAACCCCCAAATCCCAAATACTTAGTTTTTCAAAGCCTACGAGGAGAAAATGCCTACGGGGTTTTTTAATGATTTGTAACGGTTTTAACCGTTATAACGGTTAAAACAATTAGTAACGGATAAAACCGTTACAAATCATAAAACTTGTCCGTTACAAATTATCCCAAATGGTGTTGAAGTGGGACCACTGTGGAACCACTTTAACATCACAAACAATCAAAATCAATTGGGTCTGATCCACTGCCACATGTGTTGGGTCCACACACATGTTTATGAATTTAATTTTATTACACGCATGCCCATTAATTAAATTTACACACACATGCCTAAAAATTAAATTTACACACAATTTTTATCAATTGAATTTTATTGGTCATAATTAATTTTTATTATAGTCATTCCTCCTAATCATTTTTTTATAGACTTTCAGCCATTCCATTGTAACTATTGGTCCAAATTCAAATATGATATTTTTAAATCAGATTCACTACATCACTTTAGGCGACGAATTAATATTTCGTAGCCATAGGCATCACTTTAGGCGAAGAAATATTATTTTGTCGCCATAGACATCACTTTAGAACTCACTTTAGGCGACGAATTAATATTTCGTCGCTATAGGCATCACTTAGGCGACAAAATGTTATTTCGTCACCATAGATATCACATTAGAACTCACTTTAGGTGACGAATTAATATTTCGTGTCCATAGGCATCACTTATTTCGTCGCCATAGACATCACTTTAGAACTCACTTTAGGTGACGAATTAATATTTCGTCGCCATAGGCATCACTTTAGGCGACAAAATGTTAATTTGTCGCCATAGACATCACATTAGAACTCAATTTAAGCGACGAATTAATATTTCGCCGCCATAGGCATCACTTTAGGCGACAAAATATTAATTTGTCGCCTAAAGTGAGTTCTAAAGTGATGTCTATGACGACGAAATATTTAGGCGACGAAATATAGACATCGCTTTAGAACTCACGTTAGGCGACGAATTAATATTTTGTCGCCATAGACATCACTTTAGGCGACAAATTAATATTTCGCCGCCATAGGCATCACTTAATATTTCGTCGTCGTAGACATCACATTAGAACTTGCTTTAGGCGACAAATTAATATTTCGTCGCCATAGGCATCACTTTATGCGACGAAATAGAATTTCATCGCCAAATTTAAGTTTTTTTTCCAGCCTCTTAGGCGATGAAAATTAATTTTGTCGCTAAAACTATACTTTTGGCGACGAAATTTAAATTTTGTCGCTATGTTTCGTCACTAAAGCTCATTTTTGTTGTAGTATAACTAGTAATAAATCCTAGTTGCTATATATTTGTTGCAATAGGTCCAGCCTACAAAACAATTTAGTGGTAGATCCATAGTTTTGTTTATGACTAGCCTACCCCTAAAAAGGATTCTTCTTCAAACCCGCAACTCTCACACTCACTCATGGCAATTTCGGCGACACAACCCAAAATCGCTTCAACGATCTCGCGTTTTCTAATTTCAAACACAAAATCGTTACAATTTCACAATCTTTTCATGAAGAGTTAATATTTTTCATTCTATTTCTCTCTGGATGCTTCGACGTTGACGGTAAGACTCTGACGATGGGGAGAAAAGGTATAGTACAAATTCTTTCATATTAAATTCATCACAACATTAGGTTGATGTTAGATCTTATCATTGTTCTGTTGTGAATCAAGTTTATGAAGAAATTTTGTTGTTTCAAAAGCTTTAAGAAGCGTCTGGAGTTAGAACTTGATCGAGCTCAATCATACATACTTTAATGGTGAATAATAGATCTGGGTTTTGTTGGATCACGGCTCTGTCTGCCTCTCTGCATCTCGTTCACCTCTTTCTCTTAGACTGCACAAAGATTGAATCAAAGAATGTCATGCCCTGGAATAGGAAAAAGAGAAAAAAAAAATCCTTTTTGGGTCCATAGGGAATGATGGGTGAATGTCGCTAATTGTCCACACCACACAGTACCAGTCAACTAAAGTATAAGAACAGTAATAATATCAAACTGAATATAGTACAAAAGTTCGACTGTTACAATATTAGAGTGGTGCTCAGGAACCTAACAGGTTCATATGCCCAAGTACTCATTCAACTACTAAAGTTCAACAGAAATATAAAACTAATTATCAATCTCCATCTCTAGCTGGCGTAAGGGTAGTCGTCAGCGTAACAGCATTCTCCGGCATAACCGGCATCAATGGGGCCACCCTCTGCATATACCTCTTCAGGGTAGTAGCCGTCGTCATAAGCTCCATCATCTGCATTAAGGGGGACAGGGTATTTTAGACGGGGAATGTCCAAGCAATAACGGCCGTCAACTTACTGAGAGTTGAATGAATAGAAACTCCCAAGGTACAAATTATATAACGTAATAATAAGTTATGAAAGTCATAACATATAGTTCTACTAAGTAATATCTTCTCTTTATTCAACTCTGTGTTACTCGAATCTACGTCTTATTATACAAAGACCTATAGACATTGGCTCATAAGACACTGATCTGATTGTAATATTCCTGGATACACCACTGCTCTGTCAACCACAGTTGGGAACATAGAGTACATATTCTTAGTCCACCGTAAGTCATGGATACAACACTTCGAACAATGGCATATCATTCTATTGCCACGACTTAGCGACATCTTGCCAGTGATCCCCCATCCACCACTTGTTAAGGACATAACCCGTCTACCGCTCATTAAGGATATAATATAGATCACCTGGCTATCTTTAAACTACTTAGTCCCGCTTACTGCTCGTTAAGGACATCCTACCGTCCACCGCTTGTTAAGGGCATAGTATGACCAAGCGTCCACCCACGTACAAATTCCCAGAACTTATCAAGACCTATCTAAATTTTGTACTAGAACTGATACATGACACTCCATTGTGTCTTGACTACTCTGATTGAAATGAACGAATATCGAACTCAACATGAACCACATAGCATCTAATGTCATCACGTTAATATGTTATTCTTAATCGTACTTAGCTTTATTGTCACATTATCCTTGATTAACCCATAGTCGTATACTGGGATTTCGAATCGAGAATCAAGCGATCGAACCCTTTATATAATAAATAAAAGAAACAATCCATGTTCTGCCAATGCCAATCGATTGGGATAAAAATCATAACAATCGATTTATGTAAATGGCAATCGATTGGATCCCAACCAATGTCAATCGATTGATAACTTGGCAATCGATTGAGTTACAATCAATGATAATCAATTGGGAATCTATCCAATCGATTGGGACTCAACTGATGGAAATCGATTGGGAAAAGTCCAATCGATTGGTACTTCGTCTTCTCTAGTAGAATCGTAAATCAAAATATATAAACATCTTAAGGAAATATTTGGCACGTTTAAGCTTCACATAAACTTGTAAAAACATCACATAATGAGACCAAGTGAGTTTAGGACTCACCTAGATATGTGTAGAGGGTGTGTTTGGTTTCTGGGGCTTTGAAACCTTAAGGTTTCTCTTTCTCTCTTCTCTGTCCATCTCTCTCTCTCTCTCTCTCTCTTTGCCTTTTCTTTCTTCTTCATTCTTCTCTTCTTTTCCTTCTTCTCCGCTGCCTTCTCCCAGTAGTGTGTGTGTGTATGTGTATATATATGTATGTAGTATGTTTGAGTGTATATATATCTCACTCTCTCAAGAAATCTATGAACCAAACAGACCTAAGGCAAGAAATGAATGCATATATATAGAGAAAACGAATGCCACATGTCAACACATCAAGTAAAGTTGAAAACTTATCTCTGCAGGTGGCAATCGATTGGCACCAGATATTTAAAGGCAATCGATTGAGATGAATGGCAATCGATTGGGATAGTACCACGTAATTAAATCAGATCGACAGGATGGCAATCGATTGGGTTACATGGCAATCGATTGGTATATAAAAAGTAAAAATTGATTAGGACACTAAGGCAATCGATTGGGATAAGAATTAGTATAAAGTCTTATTTATTAATACATTCCAAAATACAGGGTATTACATCATCCATCGCTCTTTAAGGATTTCGTTCTCGAAATCGAAAACAAACCAGGTCTAAAACAAAAACGAAAACTTCTTGTGCATCTCCGACTCTAGCTTCCATAAACCTTCTCTTTCATCATGATGCTTCCATTGAACCTTGACTAACGAAATCTCCTTATTCATGAGTTTCTTGATTCCTCGATCTAGAATTCACACTAGTCCTTCATTGAACATCAGATTGTCATTGACTTCTATATCTTCAAAGTTGATCTTGTGTGCTGGGTTGTGAGCACACTTCCTCAACATACTGATGCAGAATATGTTGTGCACTCCTAACATCTTCGGTGGCAACGCGAATCGATAAGCAACCTTTCTAACACGCTCTAGGATCTCGAATGGTCCGATAAATCAAGGCGATAGCTTGCCTCTCGTCTGTCCAAAGTGAATAATCCCCTGAACAGGTGAAACCTTAAACAACATAGGATATCCAACTACAAACTCCAAGTCTTTACGTCGCTTATCAACATAACTCTTGTGTCGGGTCTACACTGTCCTCATCCTTTCACGTACGATCTGGATCTTTTCATTTGTCTCTCGTACCATTTTTGGCCCAAGAATTTGATTATCTCCTACCTCGGCCCAACATAGCGGCGATTGACAAGGTCTTCCGTACACAGATTCAAATGGCGCCATCCCTATGCTTGTATGGTAGCTATTGCTGTAGACGAACTCGATGAATGGAAAGTTTGTCTCCCATGAACTCTCGAAATTGATGACGTAAGCACGTAGCATGTCCTCCATCACCTATTTAACTCATTCTGTCTGCCCGTCGGTCTGTGGATGAAAAGTTAAACTCAAGTTCAGTGTTGTTCCCATTGCTGTTTGAAGACTTTTTTTAAAACTCTGCAGTCAGTGCGAATCTTGATTTGATACTATTAAAACAGGTATGCTGTGTAGTCGCACAACTTGTTGTAGATGCATCCGGCTTAATCATTCTACCGTGTACATCATGCTATAGGCAATAAAATGTGCAATCTTCGTAAGTCGATCCATAATTACCTAAATAGCATCGTGGTTCTGCTATGCCTTCGGCAAATCTACCACAAAATCCATGGTTATATGTTCCCACTTCCATTGAGAAATCGGCAAAGGTTACAGTAGTCCATGTGGTTTCTGATGTTCTATGTTTACTTGTTTACAAGTAAGACATTACGCTACATACTCAGCTACTCTCTTCATTCCTTCCCGCCATAAATTCCTCTTCAAGTCCTTGTACATCTTCGTACCTCCAGGATGAACTGTCATCCGTGATTTATGTGCTTTATCCAATATTTCTTTTCGGAGATTGTGTGCGTCATCCAATATTTCTTTTTGGAGATTTTCTTCATCAGGTACAAAAAGTCTACCTTTACATCGTAATGCTCCATCTGAACCAATACTCCAGACTTCTGGTTCCTTTGCTGACATCTTGGCGAACCATAACTTCAAATCTTCTGTTATCTGCTGAACTTCTATAATACGACTGATCAAAGTTGGATGTACCATAAGGCATCCAAGATGTTGTCCTTCTATTGCTTCCACTGGCTGAAGGTCAAATTCCGCTAACACTTCTAATTCTTGCCACTTTCGAATTAGTAATTATAAATATCGCAGGCTAACCACGATTTTTAAAACTTTTTCAACTTCAAATACGAATCGCCACTTAATTTTTAAAGGAAAATTAAGAAACTATTTTAAAAGTAAACTGATCTTTGGAAACCAGAGATTTCTAGGTCCAGGGATTACGAAATGAGAGCGGAAGGAGCTCAGTGGACTAAAACACCCCCTCTCATCCTATCTCGTGATAGGCCTCTACTCAACATCATTTTTAATCAAATTATTAATCTAGGCATTCCCTCAATTAATACATAGATATATACATTACAAAAGTATGTTGAAAAGGGTGTAAGATTGCTAATGACAAAAGGCATACAAAACCACGTAGGTCAAATAGCAAGGAAAATGATATGCAAATAGAGAACAAGGAAACTTACCCGGGATCCAGCTGCGAAAAGAAACGTGCAATGCATACAAAAATAGAAAATCCTAGAAAAAAAGAGTCTCTGATTCACATATTACACATAAGGCAAGATCTAGTCTAAGGTGTCGCACATGGTGTAAAAAATAATAAAATCAAGAAATAAAATAAATGGAAGGTCGAGGAATCGTACCTTAAAAGCGCTACAAAACAAAGGTTGGTCCACATTCCTTGAACACAATATAATATCAAATCCTAAATATCAAATTCCTGGCTTAAATCTAACAAACACGTAGAAAGTTGACCATATCATGAATTCCTTCCAATTTGTTGAAATCACAACACCTCTATAGATATACAAGTCTCAACTAGGAGCCAATGTAATGCCCATATGGAGATGATACAATATCAACATGATTATAACTTATTTCAATGATTTATAAGTTAAAGTCCTAAGATACAAGTATCACAACCTAAACATGATGATGATAATGAATGCATGAACATGAACAAGCACAAACTATGAATCATTCATTAATTTGGACCATTTAGCCTCTGGATTTAAGCTTAATTAACTTCGTTCAAAACATGGTTTAAGTATTGGGTCATAGAAAAAAACATTTGGATCATCATTTACAAGGTGTATAAAATCTATCACAGAATTCCAGAAATTATAGAGAGTAGATCAGACTTTCAAAAATAGGAAAAGCATAATTCCCATAGTTTGATCTTAATGATTTTTGGTTATGATATGCCTCTGTGAGTCTAGTTTCTAACCCAAAAAGAAAATTAAAGATCAAACGGTCCAATCTTAGGGAATCGGACCAAAAACAGACATCACTTAGAATTTATAAACTCTCCATCCAGAGATTTTTTATGATTTTCTAAAAATAGTAAACGAATCTGAATTACTTCAATCTTTTTAGAGAATCTCGTTAACTTATTAAACTTCATCGAAAAATATATTTGAAGTAAAAAATGTTTGATTAATGTTCTAATCCATTTATTTTAAAAGAGGTCATTTGTTTTGAAATTCTGGACAGAGAGTAGTCATCCTACAAAACCTATAATCAAACCATGCTAACCATGAAATATATTCAAAACAAAAATTACAGTGGTAGATCTTTGTGTTATGAACACATTCCAATTGGTCTCATTCAATTCCAATGGATCATGATTTAATTAAAAATCTTTGATCACAATTGGTTAATGAATTCACTACACCATTTTTGAATTGTCATTCATAAACCAAACCAAATTAGATCCGTGATTCTATGAAGAATCTAGACCAAGTGTGATTATGTTCAACATAAAAAATATCATCATAGTGTAGAATTCCCATGAATTTAGCCTTAAAAAACCCCAACATAGAACTCTCAAGAGAACTTAGACATGGGTTCTAAGGACTCACTCAATCCTTTAGGTGAACTTGAACACTTGGATTCAATAATTAAATCATGAGAACAACTAGATCTACATATAATTCCTCTCCCAAATACATGATACTTGAGGAACTAGGACTTATATCACTTACTTCTCTACTCTAATCAATGGTCCTTGGAGGCATAAAAACAACTAACCTTCATGAGCTTCAATGGGAAATGAAAAAGGTTCCATGAAACTCCAAATTGGAGAATCCAAGTCATAGATATAGACTTGGATCCACCAATTTGTGCATAAGCATGATTAAGATCAACCTTAATTCTCATGTAAATCATAAATTTACATAAAATTAAAGGATCAAACTCAAGAGATTCAAGTGAGATTTGAAGATCTTATGAATCCCAAGAGAATAATATGAACAAAGAGGGATGAAATCAAAATCTAAGTAATGATCTAAATGGAATTTCACTTTTAAAATTGTTTTATCTTAAACCCAAAGCTATTTAGATCCAAATCAACAAATATGAGAATGAATTCAATCACAATTCAAGTAGTGTGTGATGAAATGAGGTTAGAAGAGACTTTTTGAAAATGTGTAAAGATCCTAGTCAAACTATGAATTGTTATTGAATTATTATATATGAAGATAGATTTGAAGGTTTTACCTCTTGAGCTTCTCAAAATTTGTAGAGATGTTGAATTCCTTAAGCTTTTCCTCTTCCTCTTCCTCAAGCTTCAAGCTCCTTCAAAGGTGATTTGATGGATTGGATGAATTGGGTAGAGTTTTGGTGGGGTTTGGGTATGAGATTGGTAGAGTTTCTCTCTCTATATTTCTCCTCTAAAGCTCTCCCAATATATTTCTCTATATATTTCAAGTGTCTCACCTCCACAAATGAGAGAAATGAGTTTTTTTTTTAATAGACTTTGATTTCCTTGGTAGCTAAGATAAGGGTAGATAGGTCAATTTTGGATAGGTTAGGAATAAAAGAATATTCTATGGCATCTTTAACTCTCCATGACACTTTTATTTAATTTCAAGGAACTTGAAAGGTATTTTGGTTGGGTAGAATAAATGAACATTCTAGAGTATCTCTAGTCATCAAAGCACATGGGAGATTAGTGCCCAAGAAAGGGCACTTTGGGTATTTGCTTGGGTTAGGAATATACTAAGGAATTTCTAACTCTCCAAATCATATGTGATACTTTCTTGTATTATTTTTCTTTTCTTATATATATATAAACACTTTTTTTTTAATTTTAAATCCAAATTAAGCATATGAGTCTCCAAATAAAATATTTTTCTTTTTTTTTTTCTTTTTGAATCTAAAAATATGGGAAACAACGTTATTTTTAGAAAATATCATTATTATTATCATTATTTAATCTATTCCATTTTTTTAGAAAGTAACCCATGATCCAGTGAGCTCGAGACAGATGATCAGTGATTGGCCAAATCTAGGGGTATTAGGAGCAAGGTTTGGGAACTTGAAGCTTTTCAGAAGTCGAAGCGATGAACTTGAAGAAAATCGTTGAGACATTATTCATCATTGATTTCTAGGGGTAAATCCCCCCAAATTTAATAGTTCGGTCAAAATTAGGGTGTCTACAGTAATGCAGTGATTACCAGTCGAGGTCGATGACATCTGCTACGACATTCGCTTTACCTGGATGGTATTGCAATGGAAAGTCGTAATCCTTGAGTAACTCCATCCACCTTCGTTATCACATGTTCAATTCCTTTTGAGAGAACAAATACTTCAAGCTTTTATGATCGGAAAACAGATCGAGCCTCTCCCCATAGAGATAGTGTCTCCATATCTTCAATGCAAACACTATTGCTGCCAATTCCAGATCATGCGTAGGGTAGTTCTTCTCAAGATATATATGTGTGTGTGTGTGTGTATATATATTAACCTGATATTAGTATTATACTCCTATAAGAAGGCCTATAATTATAGAATTTTATACCCAAAATCAATTTTGCTTAACATATGGATAGCATTAAACAACTCATTTTAACGAAATTACGTGTATATATATAGACAGACTTCTATATGCTATGGGGGTAAAATGGTCATACAAATGGCATAAATATTGGGATTTGGACTGATTTGAAAAAAAAAAAACATGATTGATAGGACCTATTAATGTAATCTTTTTTGGAATGGACCTTATCAATAAAAGATTGATAGGGAGGGATTTTTAGGTAGATTTCTATTTAAAATTTTGGAAGCTAATTTTTGGTGCTTCCAATTTTGGCTCTTTTGTGGGAAAAAAAAAACTAATTTACTAAATGCATTTTCTATTGTCATTTTCGAAAAAACTGAAGTCAAACACATTTAAATTAAAAACAAAATGGTTTAACACACCCTAAACAATTTTGTTTTAGTTTTTGGAGTGGCAAAATCATTTATAAACTCGATCCGACGTTTGGCTTGCCATCATCCATGACGAAAAATGTTATTTTAATTTGCCCATATGTATTATCAACAAAATTATTGGAATGGGACACATGTCACCTATTCCTATTCCAATTCTCACTCCAGTAATTATGTTGATAAAACATGGACAAAATGGATATGAAATGAAACACATACTACCTTTGGAGGCGTAGGTGAACAATGGGTGTGAAAAATGCTCTCAAAAGTTTCTTATATCCATCTACACATCCGTACACATGCACAAAGTCACATTAGAGAGAGGGTGCGGTTAGGGGAATACCATCATACATGACGAAAATGTTATTCAAATCTGCCCATGTATTATCAACATAATTACTAGAATGGGACACATATCACCTATTCCCATTTCAATTCTAATTCCAGTAATTATGTTGATAATACAGGAACAAAATAGAAATGAAATGAAACAATACAACCTATGGAGGCCTAGGTGAACAATGGGTGAGAAAATTGCTCTCAAAAGTTTCTTATATCCATCCACACATCCGTACACGTGAACAAAGTCACATTAGATGGAGGGTGGAATTAGAGGAATACCATCATCCATGATGAAAATGTCATCCAAAACTACGCATGTAGTATCAACATACACTACAACAAAACTATTTTTTTGCAACACGCAGCCGCGTCGCATGAGTGTGGTGTAAAATGGCCTAACGAATAAAATTACGCGATGTTGTCAACGCGTTGCTAAATTATTAGAATTAGCGACACTCCTGCACATGGCATATAATCCGCAAGTGCATTGCTAATTAGTTTCTTACTTAGGAAAAATGGTTGTGTTGCTAAAAGAAGTTATTATTAGCGATGCAATTATACGTTGCAAATAATGAGTTTAATTTTCAGCCATGCTGTAATGCCTCGCTAATAAAGAGGTATTTTCCATGCAACAGAGCGTGGCAAATAATATATTAGTAACACTCACATACGTCGCTAATAAGTTGGTATTTGCCACGCACCATGGCATGACAAATAATCATTTAGTATTTCGAATGAATATTAACCACGCCAATTTGCGTCGCTAATAGGACTAACAGATTTGAAATGTTCTTTTCTGTTTTTTGAAATATTTTTTAATTTGAACCATTAAACATACAATATTAAACCTGCTAAAACTCCAATTCAATAACCAACAATGATTCTATTCTTCATACATTCATTCCAATAATTTGTCGATAACATCATTAAAATATAAAAACATAATAATTACAAACGACAATATTAAAAGATGTTCAAATACTCTAGTAAAAAGTATTGTAAATATGTCTCAGGACTGTAACATAACAAAAATCGAGAATAAGAGCATCCAATGTAGGTACTAGAGTCTCCCAATCTGAAAATAGAAAAGGAAAAAAAAAACCATTAGTCGCAATTTTTTTTATAACAATCGAACTAAAAAATAAGATAATAAAAATTGATTCGTGTATCGTCGTGTAACTTGGAAATCGGGAGTCAGAATTGTGTGACGTTCTTCCTACAAGTGTCACGCCCTGACGTAGCATAAATATGGAAAGCATTTAATTTCCTTTATGGACCCGTAGGTCGCGACAGTTTGAAGGATCGATTCCGTCCCAAACGTCGAACGACATAAAACCATAATCAAAGTAGAGCAATCAAGGCTTAGAAAACTTTCTAACTTAATAAATATTACAGCACGGGATCAACTAAGGCACACTCTGCTTGAAAACAAAATAATATATATTGTCTATTATAGTCATCCTTATTACAATAACAGTTCATAACCAAAGATATGTAATAATAAATTCCTCCTCAGTATTGTTCGCGTAGTCGTAAGGTCCAGCCTGATCATAACCTGAAAAGCCTAGACACGAATGTCCAGGACGCATCAACGTCGTCAGCTTTAAGAAGCTGGTGAGTATTAAAAACATGAACTCGAATGTAAAACATACTCATTTACAATTTTTCCTTTTTCAGTTTCATAAATCAACAGTTTAACCATAGAA
Organism: Hydrangea macrophylla; assembly: GCA_033977485.1. NCBI lineage: Eukaryota > Viridiplantae > Streptophyta > Magnoliopsida > Cornales > Hydrangeaceae > Hydrangea > Hydrangea macrophylla. The sequence continues at coordinate 84,833,733 of CM066990.1, forward strand.
ATAAATTCAATTTATAAAATGGTGAGGATAATATTAAAATCTTCAATTCATAAAACATATGACCGTGCATGAGACCAATGTAACCATTCTCATCTTATCGAATCTTTTCTCTCGACAACATAATACCCAACACTCTCACTCCAGTATCTTTGAAATACTCCGATAGCCACACTTTAGCACAGGGGTACCAGGGAGTGTCTAGTTTGCCTCATACTTTGGTACGGGGTACCAGGGAGTGTCCAATGCCTCACACTTTAGTACCTAATCCGCCTCGCAAATACCGGAGGAAACCTCACGCAGTATCCAGACTCGGGTACCAGGGAGTGTCCGTAGGCCACAATTTAGCACTACCATGGGTGCCAGGGAATGTCCAAGTTCAACGTCACACACTTTAGCGCTACCATGGGCGCCAGGGAGTGTCCAATTTTGCCACCGTCGCATTTCAAAGACACTCTAGCCACCATCTAAAAAATATCACACTTTGGTACACAATTACCAGGGAGTGTCCAAACACAATCTCAACCACATACTCTTTTCCACACTGACCACCATTCACCATGTATGCACAACTGACTCCACATGTATGCCATATGACTTAATACAGAAATATAAAGTACTGGGAACGATAACCATGGATGTACGAGAAGAAATCAAATCTTATATGAAACAACCAGTGAATTCATCAAAGAATGCTTTAATATGCTTTTATCGCTACTAGAACACAAGTGGGTCTACTTTAAAGCAATGCCCTAAAAAATGAGTTATAATTTTTGTGCATGAATTACATATCAAAAGAAAGGTCTTTGAGTCTAGTTTCCAATGCCTCAAACAGTGCGTGTTTTTGAGCTTTCTAGAGGAAGTTATGGCCGTTTTACTAAAAGTCGTCAGTGCTGAAAAATGCCAATCGATTGGCAAAAGTGCCAATCGATTGGAATACATACCAATCGATTGGAATACATACCAATCGATTGGCATATGTATTCCAATTGATTGGCATATGTTCCAATCGATTGGCACAATCGATTGGCATCAGCAATTTCTCCCCTGTTACGAATTTAAAGCCTATTTTTGACCCATTTTGAATTCCGAATGTAACCAAGACTTGTAATATATGGTTCTTTCCGTTTTTTCGCAAGGATCGTGAATACACAATCGGTTTTAACTAATTTCAATCGTAACTCTCGAATTTCTCGTAAAACCGAGAGGTGACAAAACTTCAATACTAATATACTTCCATATACGAATGAATTAAGCCCCAATACTTTAAATACAACCTCTAGGGACTGTAATCTTTCATTTTTATCTATCAAAAACGATTTTGGTTAAGTTTGAAAATTCACCATTTTTACACCATGAATAAGCTTAAACGAATTTCATAAAAACACATACTAATCAAGCAATATAAACTGTAATTAAGCATGAAATTACATTACAAGTGAGTTAGTAATACTCACTGTGATAAAGAGTAGTGTTTTGTTGAGAAAGAATAGGCCAAATAAGAAATCTCAGTGGAGCTTCAAGCTATGGAGGACTTAGCTTCCTCTCTTTAAAATTTTGAGAATTCCCTGAACTTCCTCTAAACTCTCTGTATTTTAGTTCTCCAGAGTGTGCCAATTGAGTGACCAAATGTGTATATATATAGAATTTTAACTAGCACTACTTGGAGCCCAAGCTCCTACACAATTACTCTACTAATTCAATTTGTTTGAAATTAACTAAATACACCATACACAACACACAAACATTTGTATATACATATATATATATATATATATACTCCATCAGGGGTTGAAAGGGTGTTATAAACCCATAGGGGTCAAGTTGTGTGTTTGGGAAAAGAAGTTTCTAGGCATAAAATAACCCACATGAAAAGTGCATTGCCAAACATGGCACAAGTAACTAGTCTAGGAACTATAGGGGTGTTTGGCAAGGTGACTATTGGAAGAACATTAGTACACACTAAAAAGGGCATAGCCAAACTAAGTATTAACAAGTTGCCTAGGATTTAATTGATGTGTTTGGGAAAAATTACTTAAGGCACTAAGTTAACACACCAAATAAAAGCATTCCCAAACAAAACTCAATCAATGATTATAAGTATTAAATGGTATAAAGCAATAGTCATTTCCTGATTGACGGGGAATCCAAAATTGTAGGAGCCTAACGCGGCGCGGACAGTTTTGAACGTAAACTGGTATTTTCGCGGTGCAGGATCACCACAAAAATACAGAAAATTTATATTATCGTGAGAAATAATTTTTCGGTTATATAAAAATATAGTCTGAGTTAAAAGAAAATGTTTCGACCGTTTTGAAATATAGTTATGAAATTCAACATAGGTATTTCTTAAATTTATAAAATTACAGTTTGGCCCCAAAAGAAAGTTCAATATGAAATAAAACAATTAATAAGATTTAGACATGAGAGTTTGCAATTTAAAATTATTCTATGAACACAGATTAAACATGGAAATTCAAATTGAATTTAAGTATGTCAAATGCAAATGCAAGTAATTAAATGGAAATGCAGGTTGTTACAACAAGTCTAGTTTGTCGAATGTGAGGTGTCCGGTCTCGTGTCATTCCGAGTGTCAGAACTCATTTTGGTCACCCAAAACCTAAAAACTTATTTAAAATAGTTAAAAGAAAAATTCTTTGCTCTTTAATTTGAAGCTATTCAAAGCTTAAAAAGCAACAATTAAATAGCAATTCTAACCTTCAATTGCGAATAGGCGAAGAATGCTATTCCAATTGATTGTTAAGAATTGTTTTTTTTTTCAATCGTGCACAAGATAGAAATCTAAGAAACAAAAATGGAATCAAAGATCCAACAAAGAAAAAGAAACCGAGAGATCGAGATCTCCAAAACAGAAATAGAACCAAAAAGCGAGAAATTGAGATAATAGGTGTGTACTATTGAACTATAAAAAACAATGTTCAGGGATATAATTTGTTCTCTCTCACTTTTTTCCCCTTCTATTCCAGCAAGAACAAAGTAGCAGAAAAGAGCAAGCATAACACAACCATAAAGTTATTATTTATTCAACCAACGTAGCCAAGCTCCAAACATTGACAAATACACGGTAGACAAACATTACAAAAATTGACAGATATAAAATTAAAGAAGTAAAATGGTAGGCATTTCCTAGAACTTGCGGAATCACTGCTATTAACATATCCCAAAATTACTCATCAGTGATAACAACATCGAAACTCATTGAAGACCATGCAGTTCCTTCATGAACACCCCATTTCAAGTAATTGAAACATAAGCATCTAATTTTTAAATCGATCCTTACTTAAGGAAGAAAAACTAAGAACTAGAAAGCAGTCTACCTTGGAAGTGAATTTCACTCCAACAAGAAGAAATTAATGGATCGGGGCATATGAAAAGTTCTCAACTCCTAGGAAAAAAAAGAGATCCCAATTAAAGGTTTAAATCATAACAATTTATAGTGTATTCTTTGGAATTGAATAGATGAAAAAACAAAGCCTGGGACAAGAAGAGGAGTTACAACCCTTGAGCTATAGATATAGAAATTTTATCCAAATAAAACAGATAATGTTGAAGTTATAATAAAGACATAATCTACGCATTTCAACTCAAAACAATATGGGCAAAGAGTTGTTACCCTGTCAAAAAGAGGGATGAGATCTCCTTTGACTACCCAACTCCTAGTTGCAAAATGAGAATGGCTTGCAACATGATAGCCTAACTAAGAAGTGTAGCCCTCTTCTGTATGGGTCAAGTGAGAACCTCATAAGCTTTTCCTGCATTAACAAAGTAGTTGCGACAAGCAATTGAGAGCATTTGTTGTAAAATCTTAAGAAACACATAAAACTTGAAGCAAATGAATCTATGCGCATGCATACATAACATGAACAAAAAATATAATAAACATTCATTTTGTATAACCACCAGAAATGAGAACAACATTGTAAGCTGCAAAGTTGGCGGGCATGAAGTCAACACAAGCATTACTATGGTTGCTTAGTCATTAAAGCTTATAGCACTTTGAAGTTGACACCAAACCACTATTCAAGCAAATAGCAATCTCTTATAAAGGGAGTAGAATGAAATGAAAAATGAGGAAGGGGCACTACCAAGCTAACACGTGTTACTCATTTTCAAATTTTTTTTAGGAGCAATGTTATGGTTCCACTAATTGAATTCTATCCCAAATGTGGTTCGCAACACATATAAGCAAGTGTATCCATGTCACGGTTAAAAATAGCAGATTCATATGTGAGGCAGGGCAATATTCAACAATCAATTTCAAGATTTTGATGAATTTTTTTATTTTAATGTAATTTTCGTTTTTTAGTTTCATAGAATTTTACTTTCATGTTTTAGGCTATTTTTAGGATTTTAAATGCTAAAATTAAGTCCCAATAGGTTTGCATATATGTTAGGAGTATTTTGAGAAGAGATTATGACTTCATTTTCAAGTTTTTAAAGGTCATAAATTAGGGTGTCAAAGAGGAAAACAAAAATGACAGTCCTTTTATGTCTTAGTTTATTTAGATTATGTTTCTTTTTATTTGTTTCCTTTTCGTATGGACTACGTTTGATAGTATTATAAATAAGATTGTAAACCTCTTATTGGGGGAGCTTTTTGGTGAATGAATAAAATTATTAGAGAGAGTATCTCTGTTGTATTTTTCAATTGTTCTTGGCATTCTTGGTGAATCAACAAGACTTTTGAAGCCTATTATCGGTTTTCTTGGTGAATCAACGAGATTAGAGCCTTGTTCCTGGTATTGTTGCGACAATCAACAGGTCCAAGAAGGTTGTCCTTCTCGTCCTTCTTGTCTTCCGCTTCCGCGCTGCATCAGTTGGTATCAGAGCGCAAGTCGCTTCCTGGATTCAAGACTTCTAATGAAGTTTATGAGAGGGACGTCACTGTTGATCAAGAACAGTTGGATTGCTTAAAGGAAGGCTTGGAAGAACGATTTGTTTGACAATACAAATTGCATCGGGCACTTCGTGCTCAACTACAAAATCAACATAAAAAAAATGCATCCTACAGATTTTGATAGTATTTTAGAGGGTGAGCGAAAATAGCCCTTTTGGTGACTACTCATCTAGGGTCATGGTGGAAAAATCAACCAAAATATCGAATCCATTAATTAATTGGGAGGAAGGATTATTTGTGTATGGTGAGGAGATTGAAGAGGATCATGTTATTGATTATAAAACAGAATTTATGACACTGACGAAGAATCTGAATTTCTTGAAAAGTATATGATTGAGAAAGAAATAGAAGGTGTTCACAATAAAAATCCAAAACATAAAGACCCATTGGAGGGTGCTCCACGTAAACTCAATTATTTCACCAACAATAATCTATTCCCTCTTATAGATTCAGTTCCTCTTTTCAAGCCATTGATTGATGAAGAGTTTGTGTTATCTATTGGATCGACCAACTTTAACACACAACCGAAGACATCAAGAAAGTTGTGATTTTCTTGGAGTTGATAAATGTTGTAATTTCTTCAATACATGTTTGATCAACTTCGTTATTCAAGAAGGGGAGACAAAGAATAAACTTAAGAAGAGACTAAAGCAAAAATTATATTCCAAATATTTATTTACGTGGGAAGGAAAGTTTCAGGTCACAGGCAAATTTCAAAATTCGAGGACGAATTTTCTTCAAGTGGGGAGAATGATGCAGGGCAATATTCAACAATCAATTTCAAGATTTTGATGAATTTTTTATTTTAATGTAATTTTCGTTTTTTAGTTTCTTAGAATTTTACTTTCATTATTTAAGCTATTTTTAGGATTCTAAATGCTGAAATTAAGTCCCAATAGGTTAGCATATATGTTAATAGTATTTTGAGAAGATTATGACTTAATTTTCAAGTTTTTAAAGGCCACAAATTAGGGTATCAAAAATGAAAACGAAAATTACATTCCTTTTACGTCTTAGTTTATTTAGACTAGGTTTCTTTTTATTTGTTTCAATTTCGTATGGACTAAGTTTGACAGTATTATATATAAGATTGTAAACCTCTTATTGGGGGAGCTTTTTGGTGAATGAATAAAATTATTAGAGAGAATATCTCTTTTGTATTTTCCAATTGTTCATGGCATTCTTCGTGAATCAACAAGACTTTTGAAGCCAATTCTTAGTATTCTTGGTGAATCAACGAGATTAGAGCCTTGTTCCTAGTATTGTTGCAACAATCAACATGTCCAAAAAGGTTACCCTTCTCGTCCTTCTCATCTTCCGCTTCCACGCTGCATCAGTTGGTATCAGAGCGCAAGTCGCTTCCTGGATTCAAGTCTTCTAATGAAGTTTATGAGAGGGACGTCACTGCTGATCAACAATAGTTTGATCGCTTAAAAGAAGGCTTGGAATAACGATTTGTTTGACAATACAAATTGCATCGGGCCAGTTCGTGCTCAACTACAAAATCAACATAAAAAAATGCATCCTGCAGATTTTGATAGTAATTTAGAGGGTGAGTGAAAATAGCCCTTTTGGTGACTACTCATCTAGGGTTCATGGTGGAAAAATCAAACTCCAAAATATCGAATCCATTAATTGGGAGGAAGGATTATTTGTGTATGGTGAGGAGATTGAAGAGGATCACGTTATTGATTATGCCCATTTTTTTCCCTTCATGCTACTAATGTGTCAACAAGTGTCGTGTATTGTTTTCAAAAGCTTGGAATACGGGAAACTATTGATAAATAAAATAGATCTACAAAAAACCAAATCATAGAAAAAAATTGAAGAAATGGTACATATATATATGTGTGTATGTGTATGTCTGATGGTGGTGAGTGTGTGTAAACAAAGAGTCTAGATCTAGAGGTTGTGCGTATAGAGGTATCTGAGCGTAGATATAGGCAGTGTTTGTCTGTGTAAAAAAAAATGGAGCGTACATTGAATTGTCCAAATCATAGTATACCCATCTCTTGTATGCCTTAAAAATGAACCTTTCAACTAATTTTATCCCTTTTTTTAATCACCATCAATTTTTATCAATATAGAGTAAAACTCCAAAATCACAAACCAAGCACTTGCCACACCCCATTTGAAGTTAAACCAATGAAAAGTAGCTTCCACATAAGTGACCACACAATACAATGCCCAACCATTCTTCTCTTTAACAAAAAAAAAAACAAACAAACAAACACTTGGTGAGCATTAGATAGGTACCCAAAACCTACTCCACTGATATGCACCCAAGCCCAAACTGTGACGCCCCGCAAAAATAAGCGTATTTCCATTGAAAAATTAAATAAATCACACTTGATTCTTTAAAATAAAAATACAAAATTTCTTTAAAACTCCCAGCAGGTCCATATTCTCCACGGATCTCCTATATCATCCTTAACCTTATCTCCCTTCTAGGCTTCGGTTACCGGCACTGCCTGCATCTAAAAACCATACCGGGAAGTATACAATATGACATGAATAATAAAGGCTCAAAAGGATAATGACAATCAAATACATAGAATGACATCAAATCAATTGACCAGTCTCACAATCCAACTGCTCACACTACCCAAACGCTCATACCAATAGCATCATACCAGGTTCCTCTTGATCACATAGCAAGAGACACCTCACCTCACCTCACCCGTCTCCAGTACGTCGGTCCCTGAGGCCTGTTGGACTGTTGGTAGGTGCTCCTTGCTCATGACCCTTTAGTCCCATAGCACTTAGCAATAAACACATACTCATTGATTCCAAATGAAAACACAATATAACTGCAAAAAGAGTACAAGTAGAGATAACAAAGAAATACTCCGGAGAATTTAGAAAGCATATTGTACACAACCCGGTACCTATAAATGATGTTGAGCAACTCCCAAACACTTCTCTTCTTCTTCTTCTTCTTCTTCTAACTCGAGGTGTATGTATATCTATAATTGTGTATATATATATAAATCTCTCTCTATGTGACTCTCTCAAGCTCTCTATGCTAGAAGTGTAGAATGTGTGTGTTTGAGAGAGTATTTGAGTGTATAAATAGCCAAGCTTCCACTTGGAGACAATTGCCTAACAATCCACTTACTAACCACTAACTTCTAATTAATGGGTAGTTTATAAGGAATATGCAAGATGATGTAAACATACACTAATGCACCTATAACTCCACTAATATTAGTGTATAAATAACCAAGCATAATGGCCTAACAATCCACTAACTTCTAATTAATTGGTAGTTTATAAGGAATATGCAAGATGATGTAAACATACACTAATGCACCTATAACTCCACTTAGAGACATTGGCCTAACAATCCACTAACTTCTAATTAATTGGTAGCATTCTAAAAACTGCTACTGAAATCCTCATTTTCTGCCCAAACGGTGCAGAATCTGAGAAAATTGCATTAGACGAAAAGTGTGCAGAATCGAGTTTTACTTGGGACAACGCGGGCAGAACCTTAAATTTCTTTCGTTTTCCTAACAAAAATCTGAAAACAAAATTCTGCTACTGTTAAAATTAAAAGAGAAAATATTAGATTTAATTTTAAATATGACTCGAAAAATCTTAATTTCCAACACTAATACCAAATCATTTAATCTCACGCAACTTTTCCCAAAAAAAATATATTTTTAGTTCATGACTTATAAGTTTGAAAAAATGACCAAAATACCCCTGTGACCAATTTTCGCTAAAATCGCACACGAAATCTAAATCGTCAATTTAAACATGAAAATACGGGTTACTACAATCTACCCTCCTTAATAGAGATTTCGTCCCGAAATCTAGAGATAAAAGCATTTGGTAAAAAAAAACTTCGTAAATTTCTTAAAATAATGTTTAAAACAAATATAGCATATTTTGTTTTATAAAATAACAAAGAAAATTTTTTTTTTTTTTTTTTTTTTTTTTTCAACCTTCTTTGACTCCTCCCAGGCGATGTAGACTATCTAACTTTGACTTAGTCCTACATTTCCGGCTGGGGACAGGCTCTGATACCATTTGTGACGCCCCGCAAAAATAAGCGTATTTCCATTGAAAAATTAAATAAATCACACTTGATTCTTTAAAATAAAAATACAAAATTTCTTTAAAACTCCCAGCAGGTCCATATTCTCCACGGATCTCCTATATCATCCTTAACCTTATCTCCCTTCTAGGCTTCGGTTACCGGCACTGCCTGCATCTAAAAACCATACCGGGAAGTATACAATATGACATGAATAATAAAGGCTCAAAAGGATAATGACAATCAAATACATAGAATGACATCAAATCAATTGACCAGTCTCACAATCCAACTGCTCACACTACCCAAACGCTCATACCAATAGCATCATACCAGGTTCCTCTTGATCACATAGCAAGAGACACCTCACCTCACCTCACCCGTCTCCAGTACGTCGGTCCCTGAGGCCTGTTGGACTGTTGGTAGGTGCTCCTTGCTCATGACCCTTTAGTCCCATAGCACTTAGCAATAAACACATACTCATTGATTCCAAATGAAAACACAATATAACTGCAAAAAGAGTACAAGTAGAGATAACAAAGAAATACTCCGGAGAATTTAGAAAGCATATTGTACACAACCCGGTACCTATAAATGATGTTGAGCAACTCCCAAACACTTCTCTTCTTCTTCTTCTTCTTCTTCTAACTCGAGGTGTATGTATATCTATAATTGTGTATATATATATAAATCTCTCTCTATGTGACTCTCTCAAGCTCTCTATGCTAGAAGTGTAGAATGTGTGTGTTTGAGAGAGTATTTGAGTGTATAAATAGCCAAGCTTCCACTTGGAGACAATTGCCTAACAATCCACTTACTAACCACTAACTTCTAATTAATGGGTAGTTTATAAGGAATATGCAAGATGATGTAAACATACACTAATGCACCTATAACTCCACTAATATTAGTGTATAAATAACCAAGCATAATGGCCTAACAATCCACTAACTTCTAATTAATTGGTAGTTTATAAGGAATATGCAAGATGATGTAAACATACACTAATGCACCTATAACTCCACTTAGAGACATTGGCCTAACAATCCACTAACTTCTAATTAATTGGTAGCATTCTAAAAACTGCTACTGAAATCCTCATTTTCTGCCCAAACGGTGCAGAATCTGAGAAAATTGCATTAGACGAAAAGTGTGCAGAATCGAGTTTTACTTGGGACAACGCGGGCAGAACCTTAAATTTCTTTCGTTTTCCTAACAAAAATCTGAAAACAAAATTCTGCTACTGTTAAAATTAAAAGAGAAAATATTAGATTTAATTTTAAATATGACTCGAAAAATCTTAATTTCCAACACTAATACCAAATCATTTAATCTCACGCAACTTTTCCCAAAAAAAATATATTTTTAGTTCATGACTTATAAGTTTGAAAAAATGACCAAAATACCCCTGTGACCAATTTTCGCTAAAATCGCACACGAAATCTAAATCGTCAATTTAAACATGAAAATACGGGTTACTACACAAACACACCCAAACATTCAATAAATTAATACAGAAACATAAACTAAATTACAAATAATCTAACAAGCAGTGACATTACTCTAAGCAAAGCCTCATACAAAAAACTCCGACCAACCCATTTTCAACAAAATAATTTATCAATTGACTCCCAATGTAATCCCAAGAACCTTGAGTTAACTCAATAGAAGGAGTCTTCTTTTTCATAATGCACCACAAAGAGGAGACCTAGAGAAGTTCCCAACATCGAATCAAAATTCAATGGTTTACCCTACGTGCATCTCAAATGAATTTGTGTGTGTGTGTGTGTGTGTGTGTGTGTGTGTAGAGAGAAACAGATGTGTAAAGAAATCATACATGTGGAAAAGAGAAAGATCAGAGATGTACCTCTGACCGGCAGTGAGCATCGGTGATGACTATCGGTGTGCAGCAGTGGTGACGGCAGCTGGCTGGCGGCGGTGAGCAGTGTTGACGGTGGCACTGATGGCGGAGGGGGAGAGAGACGTGAGGGCACAAAAGGGGGATTTGATTGGGAAAATTTGTTTGGGGGGGGGGGGGGGAGGGTTTTGGGGGGAATTGAGAACTTGGATAATTCTTGGAGTGCACATAAGAATCTCACCAAAATAAGATACATAAATCACAATGTATCTATCTCTCTCCTGGTACACTGTGGGGACTACAGTATCTATGGGGTTCATAGAGGAGAGAGATAGACACATAAAGTGTATGTATATTATTTTTGTAAGATTCTTATGTGCCTCAAGAATTATCTTTGAGAACTTATGATGCTTTTTTATTATTTGGGCAAACTTTGGGTGCGTTATTATTTAATATTTGCCACGCGAGATATGCGTGGTGAAAAGAGATTGGGCGTTATTATTGTTAGGAAACTGCATTCCCAGAATCCATTGACAGCGCGTATAAGTTGGTACAGCAAAAAATTACGTGAAAACTACAATAACCCTACAAGGGCGGAACTAGGGTTACCTTAAACAGCTAAAACGGATTGCTGTAGTAGACGAATCGAGAACACGAGCTCGATAACAGCTCACGATCTTCTACCGTATTCCTTTGCTGCCAGAATATCGAACTGAGTGTGGGCTCCTTCGAAATCCTTTATGTTTCTGCTCTCTCTCTTTTTACACTCACTTTTTTATTCCGAGTTATAATACTCTTGATGGAAAAACGCAAACTGAGGAGAGAGCCAAAGCAACATATATATAGGCTACGATAGGGACCATAAGAAGTCAATAAGGAATAGGCTTCCTTATGGAATTAGGAAACCCTAATTCGAACTGAATCAGATTCCTATTTCCATAAATTATAATTCATACCACTAAAGAATTATAATTGCACTGCTACCCTTATCTCAAAAATATATTTCGAGCTCCATGTTATTAAATGCTTATTATATCCCCATGTTAAGATTACAGATATCCATTAATTAAATATAATTACTAATAATCATATTTAATTAATCTCTTAAAATTTCTTGAGATCCTCTGCTTAACTTAACTGATATGTCGGATACAAAATTCACCTGCAGGGTTTGACATAATCAAAACTTATAAGCTTTCTCGAGGGGATATCATCAATCCCAAAATTGAGACATGGATTCCATCATTAATCAATATCCACCACACAATTAATATTGTCACCCAATCCAATGAGATATTGACCCATTTAAGGATCTCACCCTTTTAGAGATCAAAGTGTAAATATCAAATGTACGTGTCTATAAATTAACTTAGGATTTAGAGCATAAGCACTCATAGTAGTCATGAGGTATTAATTATCTTATAAGTCAGTATAAAGATAATTACCCCAAGTCGGTCCCGTTTAATACACAAAGTGTACCAGCATGGTGAGTTGAAACTATACCGTTTTCCGTAGTCAAGACAAACCTACTACAACACCATGCTGCAGTCCTACCGATGGTGTGTCCAATCCATCTAAGACTGTAAACTAAAATCTTACATTCTACAAGATCCGATGGTCTGATCTTCGGTGTGTAAGCCGAACTCTACACACCAAACCACCTACTATGTAGAATGAAAGACACACATGCATAATATTTAATAAACAATATAATACAAATATTGCCCACACACATTCTCATAAAATGGATTAACTGATTTTATTAAATGAATAATAAATCAACTACATAAAGCATGGCTTTTAGTATATATCCCTAACAATTATTTGCCATGCACAATATGCATGGCCACTAAGAGTAACAATATCTGCCACGCGCAGTATGCGTGGCGAATAATTTCGCTGATTGGTCAACTTCAAATTTTTTTTATGACACATGTATGTACGTCGCAAATAAACAGTAGCATTGTGAATAAACACTTTTTACGCGTCGCTGAAAAGCTAATTTGTTGTAGTGATAATTACTGGAATGGGACACATGACAACTATTCCCATTCTAGTTCCCATTCCAGTAATTATGTTGATAATACAATGACAAAATGGAAATGAATTGAGACACATAACACCTACAAAAATGAAATATAACACCTACAAAAATGAAATGAAAGGAGACACATACCACCTATGGATGCCTAGGTGAATAATGAGTGAAAAAAATGCTCTCAAAAGTTTATTATATCCATCCAAACATCCATACACGTGCATAAAGTCACATTAAAGAGAGAAACTGGGGGTGGGGCTAGGACTATTTGCATCCTCTTACTTAAATATGTATCTAAATATTTTTTTTAGGCTAATGCTAATGCCAAAGCAGAAATTGCTAATGTCAAAGCAGTAAGTGTCACTAAAAATTTTAGCAATAGTTATTTTTTGTCGCTATAACTTTTGACGACACTTTCTACTTTGGTATTAGCATTTCCCTTTTTCTATATATGCATCTAAATATTATGGGTAATATAATATAGGGTCCTTTAGATTTCAGTGCTTTATTGTATCCGTATCTAGAAATTGATTCATTCTATAAATCAACTTAAAAATTAGTCCCCACTTATTTTGAGGACCAAAATACCCCCATATCACTATTTGTGTGTATATATATTTACATAATATTTACTCCCTTAAAATAAGGATTTTCAAATTCAAAACTCATATAATTATATATATTTATAACAAATCAGAGTTTCAAATTTCAAAACTCATCATATAACTATATATATATATATGTGTATATATATATATAGAGAGCGAGAGTGAGAAATTCACCATGATTTCATATCTTATGCAGAATTTTCGAAGCAAATTTCCTTTGTGGTGCGGTTTCTTTCTTGGCAATTTTTTTCAGAAGTATAACACCAAAATGGACATTGCAGCATTATGGTTTGACTTTGAAAAGAAAATTTATGACGATATGTTGGTTGCTCTTCTCACTGTAAAGAACATAAGTGGTGAGAAATTCTCACTACTTTTATATTTCTGTAACAAAATCTTTCCAAAGTGATGAGAAATTCTCACCATATTTACATTTCTAAAAATCCAATTACTTTAACTCAAAAATTCACAATCCACACCTCATGAACAGCCTTGTAAACAGTGTCCCTCAACTTAGAAATAGTCTCTCACCTTTTTGGTAAGAAACTGTCAGATCTAGAATTTTGATGCAAGTTTAATAATACAAATTTCTCACCAAAAAAAAAAAAAACAAAATTTTTCACCTTGTAAACTCAAAACGTAAACCTCCACACAAATCAATATACAAACTACTCAAAATTTCTCACCAAAAAAACTCAAAACTACCTTCACTGCTCAAATTCAAACTACTTGGGCCGCTTGATTTACACAGAGAGAGAGAGACACTGCCCAGAGAAGAAGGAACTCCTTAAGTGTCGTGTACTCGCGCCGCACGATTACAAAACCCACTTAAGTGGCCGCTGAGCAGAGATCTGGTGTGGTACGCGAACGTGCCACACAAGGAACTGACCATTGAGAAGGCGGTACAGAACTGGATCAGATATGAGGGGGACCGGTTCAGATTCCCTGGTGGTGGGAGTGAGATGTTAGGTGAGGAACAAAGAGAGAAAGTAGAGAGAGTGAGAGTGAGAGAGATTCAGATTGTGATTTGTGAGATAATGATTGAGGGAGAAAAAGTAGGATGTGGATTTTTTCAATATTTATAACATCCCCATCACAATCCGTTGTGAGTATATACATATATATATATACACATACTATTATATCCAAATTAAATGATAAAGGCCAGTTACAATTTATATATCCTAATAATTAAATGATAAACTCAATCAATGTAAATAAAATCACAAGGGTATAAAAGTTCAAAAAATATGCTTGAAATCTGCTAGAAGGACTACTTCCTATTTTATCTCATTAATTAAGGGTGAATTTCAAGGTTTACAAAGTCAAAGTGACTAACCATATATTGACTGGATTTTGAGGGATCAAAATGTATATTTCTATATAATATATAGTCCTGTACATGTACTGTTTTTAGAAATAGGTACAATGAATAAGTCCACTTATAATTTAGTCCCTCAACTATTTTAAGGACCAAAATACTCTATATAATTATTTGTAATTATATAGATATATATATATATATGTATATAGAAAGAAAGAGAGAGACACATACACATACACACACACACACTTAATTACTCCCCACATCAAGGAGGAAATTAGGGTTTCAAAATTCAAAACCCTATATAATATACATACACATAAAGAGAGAAGTCTGATAGAGAAAGAAAAAGATGAGAGAGAGAGAGAGAGTCCATCCACTCACCGGTGGCACCACCACTACTCCCACCCACCCCCACTCCCCTCTTTGCCGCCACCGGCAGCTCCTCCATCGATCACCCTCCGCCCTCGTCCACCCCTCTTCCTCCATAACCACCACCCTAACCTCCGAAACTCCACTATTTTCGGCCACCTCTTCTCCACCACACCACCAATTCTAGCCACTCCTTTCGCTCACTGGCTAACCTACAGAAGGTGATCACTCTGTGTAAAAAAATAATTCACTAGTTTGTGAGAAATTCTCAACGCTTGATTGAGATATTGTCCTAATATGGAGTTGACGAAGTGAGAAATTCTCATTGATTTTTAATTCCAGTGAGAAATTCTCAACATTCGACTGAGAAACTTCCTAATATGCAGATGACACGAAGTGATAAATTCTCATTGATTTTTAATGACAATGTGAGAATTTCCCGAACGTTTGACTGAGAAATTTCATAATATGTAGTTGACACGAAGTGAGAAATTCTCACTTTTTTTTTTTACGAATTTCTCACACATTGAACGATAAAAATGACAACTGAAATTTCTCACACATTGAACGAAATTACTCACCAATGGTTCAAAACATGTAAAGTATGTTCAAATCCTACGAATCAACATGGAAAATTAGAAAGAAATAAAATCACATAAAATAATCACCAACACAAAAATTAAGGTGTATATCTTTATGAATTACGTTATATTCAAACTCTCCCATGTTGAGTATCCCGCACTCATAACTGTCAAGATATATGAAGATGAATATGAAATTCCTCACCTAGTCAATATAAACGACATTTGAAGTTGTAGAAATTTCTCACCAACAATTGAGAAATTTTTAATTTTCCATGATAAACAAATACAAAAATGTTCAAATTAGAATATGTTTAGATAAGTTAGGCAACTAGATACAATTTTCCTTGATTTATGGAATACAGCAATTTCAAAGCTTCAGCCAATAGCAAACGGATAGCCACAACAATCTCTTCCATCTCACACTAGTGAAGAACAAAATCCGTTCAAATTATAAGATGTTTAGATAAGTTAGGAAAATATTTTCTCCTTGATTTATCTGTCGAGCTTATATGAATAAATTATAGTATTAAATATGTATTATATTCCTAAAACATAAATTTCACTGACTAATATATAGCAAGGGCATATAAGTCCAAAACAAATCTATAAAAAGAGGGAAAATGACTAATTTATAATAATCCTTATGGTAAGGGGACTAATTTCAAATCTAGAAAGTCAAAGGGACTAATTTTTCCTTTGACCCATAATGAGGGGCTAAACCTTATATTTCTAAAATATTAATGTTACAAATTTTAGTTTATAGAAATATGATTAATTTAGGTTAAAAATAATTAATTTTTGAGTAGTGCCCATATGCACGGGCAACTTTAGTGATCTATATATTATAGGAGGAATATTTTTGATGACTAGAATACTTTGGACCTTTATGTGTGTTTTTATTTAATGGCCCAAAATTGATCTCACTCTTCACCGCTTACTTAAATATAAATTTTAAAAAAATTTACATATCTTCCTACTTTTTACACATTTTGCATTTTCCTCCTATCTTATACGTCATTCTTTGTCTCACAACACTCTCTTTTCTCGAATTTAAGCATGTAACTAAAATTTAATATCAAATAAAATTTATTTGCAAACTATGAATTATTGTAGATTTAAACATACTTCTTTTCTTTTTCATTTTATTTTTTTTTTGCTTATTCCAATATAGACAAAATGATGATATAGAAATCACTTTTAAGTATGTGGAGACTAATTGATATAATTGAAAGTAGAAGGATAAAACCTACAATTTCCCAAACTAAGAAGGTGAAAAAGTGTTGCTTAATTATCCTTTTCCTGTAAATCTACCTAAGACTTCCCAACCAGTGTTAGAACCAGACCTCGCTGGGATTGATAGTGACTTTTGTGTGTATATATATACATATACACACACTATGGGGAATGTTGCGTGCACAACACGCAACTTGATATCCGTGAATAGATTGTAGATTATAGGTACTTATTTAAGCACTTGCAATTGAAGGAAACAAATAGGAATATAAAATAAGATATTGAAGGGTAAAAATAGTTCTAAACTTTTGTATCCCAAATTTAATTACCAAAACAAATGCGAACAAATCAGAATAAGTCATAACATGGTAGCATACATCTATTCATCTACATTAATAATAGTATTTATGAAAATGCAAAGAATCCCCAACTAAAGCAAGTTACCTTTTGACTATAAGTTGTAGTGGCAATAAAAAAAAATATTACTCCGTAATAGGATACTCTGTCCATGCCTTTATGTATTTGAAGTGAGTTAAGAGTAAATTACTATCCCTTTCATGACATGTGGATATGTGTATACATGCATACACATATGGATATATATGTGCTTTTTTTTTTTACATGTATACACGTGAGGATATATTTTCACTACACCATATGGCATCATTACTAACGGATATTTCCGTTGGAAAAAACATTTCTAACGGATATATCTGTTAGTATTTTAGCGTTAGTAAATCAAAATTTTACTAACGGATATATCTGTTAGAAATCTAGTCACTAACGGTTAATTTTTTTAACTATTTTAGAATATTTATATTGAATACGAACGGTTTTGTTAATAATTTCTACCTACTATATCCGTTAGTAATTTTCAGAAAAAAAAAAAAAAAAAAAAAAAAAAACAAAAAAAAAAAAAAACACAAAACAAAACAAAACAAAAATATACTAACGGATTTCCTAGCAGGTATATCCATTAGAAATATATATAAATTTAAAAAAAAAATTGTTTATATGCTTCCCAATTTTTATTTGCACCTAATTAACAAGCATAATAATCCATATTAAATACAAATAACAAGCTCAATCTGCACCCAATACAACAAAAATAATCCGTATATAGAAATCATAAGAAGTCCAGTCATAGATAACCTACAATATCATTGGGAATATTCTCTATGAATCCCCAAAAATAAAACATCACTATATGTAAATTACAAACATATATTTTATAATAATTCTCTATGAATCCTATTAAGTAAAACATCAACATATAAATAACAAACATGTACTTTACACTGCTACCCTCTGACTGCACTCCATCCCTTTGATGTAGCAAATCAAACCAAGGTTCAAATGATTCTAAAATTTTGATTTCTCATATCATATATCCTGCATAGATAAAAGTAAACACAATATCTTTCAATGGCAAGAAAGAAGGTGGATAATAAAATCCATGAATCAAGTAGAGCTCAGTACTTCAATCCATAGAAAAAAAAATTGTATTCCAGTTGAAGAACTAACACTCAACCCAGCCAATAGAGCAATAGCAATTACAACTCCTCGCTTAGAGTGCAAGGGATGTTTCTCCACAAGAAGCAACTTTCCAGATATTCCCCGCGCCACAGTATCACTGTATGCCATGAATTAAGAGAAACCATTGATTTGTGTTGGGACACGTCCAATGAAGGTTATTGATTGCACCATAAAGGGAGACTACTAGTGTTCATATTAAGGTTAATGGTGAAGGAGGGTAAAAAGACAAAAATTCACATGGAAAGAGTTGGTAAGAAAAGATAAAGTACTATGTAGCTTAAGTAAGACTACGATTTTGGATAATGCAAATTACCAAAAGATCGCCTAATTGAATACTAAGAGTATCACAAATATAGTTTGGCATTTTAGAACATTGGTTCTTGTCTCATCATAAATTTTCACAAAATCGCTCCATAAAAATGAGATTACTAAGAGCATTCAATTAACACCCATGTTAATTTAAATAATGAGTTCGAGCAAATTCAAGCAAATGTAATATAACAGTTCATGTTTAACGTTTCAGAAACGAAAAAGAGTCCTTAGGGTTTAATATCAGTTAATCAAACCTTGAGTAGGAAGCTCTCTATCATTGAGATATCAAACCTTGAGATGCTTTCTTCTTCATCGACAAAAAGGTGCCGCACTGAAGCAAATCCTAATGGAAAATCCCAGTAAGAATCTTAACCAAATGAATTGAAAATATCTTTAAAAATGTAAAAAAGATATGATCTCTGATACTGATGAACATAGAGTATAAAACACGATATGCAAGTAAGGACACAAATTTGACACAATAATTAGGTGGATGAGAAACAAAATTCAGAGAAGCAGGAAATGAGAGCAAGGAAAAAAAAAACCTACGATGAACATGTATAAACAAATCATATTTTCTAATTGGATTCAAATATAGAGAAACCTAGAAAAGTATAATGCACTTACCATTTACTTGGCATATTTATGTGTTACATGTTAAGCCTAAAACTTTGCCGCAGGCGACTGGATTCTGGCATTCCCCGGGGACAATCGCTGAAAATTTTTGAAAACACTAAACCTACTATTTTGAGCATTTCTCTCTCATTTTTTTGACTGGTTTGAGTGATTTAAGCCTATTCTGCTTAATTTTTTTTGCAAGGAATCCGACCGTATCACTAATGTTATCAACCGTTTAACATGATGATAATTTTACACAAAAAAAATTGTAAGGATTAGTTCCTCTCCTTTACTTGAACTTTTACAAAGATATCACCCTACTTTCTCAACTAGTCCCCTCTCACACTATTATGTGTCACTCTCTAATTTGTGTAAATACACGCCTTGCTTCAGTGCCTGAACTCTCTTATTTATAGGACAAAAATTGATGACCTTTTTCAAGTAACTTGACTGTCTTTTTGTTAGCAAGTCATTTCTCCAGCTATTGTTTAAGTATAGCATTTCACCCAAAAAATTTAGTTACAAGAAAAAATGGATATGTCTGGATGCAGATAGATCTTAATGTGTAAATTTTAAATTTTAGCATATTGAGTTTATTAGATTTTTTTTTATAGTGGTTCCACCATAGAATGAATGCCATTCCTCACTCCATGAAGAGGATTGAGGACTATACCTTCTGCGGGGGACGGGAATTTTAACTATAATTTGGCATACCAAATGGAAAAAAGGAAAATACATAACTGGAGTAATGGGTATCCCATTCCTGCATACAAAAAATAACTTGAAGGTAATGCTAGAGAAAGAGCAAAAAACTAATATGTGTGTGTGTGGCAGCCCGTAGTGTAAGAGAGGATATCATGTTAAAATGAATAGAAATAGAAATAGGTTTCAATCTAGTCAAACCCCAAATAGTTGCTATAGGGTCCAAGTAAAGTGGAGTTTTTGTTGATTTATCAACTACTACATTTTTGCTAGTCATTTTTATTTCTTCCAAAAGATTAGAATTAAGTCAAGTTTGTCCTATTATTATAGAACTTATAAACCATGCACAAGATAAGAAACATAGAATCAAATACTCAAAGGCAACATACACGCTGACAACAATGGTTAATACCAGGACCTAAAATTGCACATATTGCAAAAAGAGGCAACAATTACTAGAGAAAAAGAAGAACAAGAAAATAGTAAATATATGATACAAGTGATGGTTCACGTAAACAACAAAACTGATATATGCTACATTCTCAGAGAATGATGACAAGTTGAAAACTCTCTCTATATATATATATGTATACATATACTAGTGATCATGTTTGAGTTCTAAAATGGCAATATAGTGAAAATTTTATTGCCAAAAATTAAAGATACCTAATATACAAACGGAAAAAATAATGAAGAACATTTAAGAAAAATAATGTTAAAACTCTCTACGATGTGGAGGCTGGAGCTCTAAACTGATAATAATTCAATGCTTGACCAAAAATATACCTCGATGTGCATGGCTTTCCCTATTTTCCAGAACTCAATGCAACAGCCAATCCCAGAACTTGCAAGTCTCATTATCAAGTAAGTAGAGGAAGACAATGAGCTGACTAAAAAAGCTCACAACAACCGACTTTGCAGATAGCCCTTCCATAGACTTGTTCTTGTTTCAAAATTGGATATCTTCAAAGGGGAAAAATTTGCAAGTTAGCTACACATCAAATAAAAAACCATCATAGGACAAACTTAGAGAGCCGCCATTACCATTCTTGAATGCCAAGAAGTCGAACACAGAATGAAGTAATGAGACAACCATGGTAATCCCCAAAAGGATAGGATTTCCTTCCAAGAACACTCTCTGAATGAAAATAATTAAATAAATCAAAATTTGAGAAAACAAGGAAACAAAATGGTACTAAATATGTAGAATTATTTTAGGAGGGAAAAATATCAAAAATATGTTGAAAGTACAAGGTCAACCCGACTCTGTGTGAAGATGAACAAGAGTTTTGATGCTTACACTCTCACTTCACAAACAACAATCATCTTGTATCTGAGTCGTGTCAGTTTAAATGCCTCATAGTTTTGAAAGGTCTTTCAATTTGATATTTCATTTTACATAGCACATAATGAAAATATTATTTTATTCAAAACAAGTTAAGTGTATAATGCAGAAAATACTATTTATTTGCTTGAGGTTCAAACTTTAAACAACAGCTTTGAAATTTAAGTCTCTCTTATCTGATTTCAACTATTATCCTCAGCCAAACCTTTAAATGAACCATGCCAAAGAGAGACTTAAACGAAGATATAGTAGAAGTACCTTATGTTCATTAGCCTCTCCTTCAACCATGCTTCCATAACTACGGTGAATTTGGAATGATTGATAAATCTACAAAAATAGCTGCCATTTGGTCATGCTTATGGGACCCACCTCTAGATTCAGTGGCAACTCAGTCACTGTCTCATTGAGTGCTATAATATATCTCGAAGTAGCCAAAACTCATTGAAGCAAAATGGTGGGATAGTAGTTCCTTTCACTAGGTTCAACATCCAAATCTGAAAACTTTATTTAAGGAAACGAAACACGGAGACCTCATTGTAAGAGCACAGTAGCAAACAACTTATCTCGTTGAATGCTAATATAAACCAATAAATAAATTTTAATTACAAAAAGAAATCTTTAGAAACAAAGGTGGCCTCACTGCATCTAGGTACCCTTAAAAATTGTCTTAACATGTCAACAACATAGTGTCACCCAAACAGATATAGCTGTTCTCCAGAGATATAAAAATACGTATGCATCAATAACTAAGTATCACTTCCAAACCCACATATAAGGTGATCTTTCCAAGATCATTTTTATTATTTTAATAAGAATGCGGATAACAGGTTGTCATTGCATCACTCTCACAAGTCACAACAAACAAGTTGATTTTCTACAAAAATGGTGCTAAACGCCTAAACCCAGAGTTCCAGTTCAGTTTTCAGACTACCAAATCTCAAGTAGAGGATGTAAGGAATGTTGCAACATGTACGAAGCTTGAGTACCACAATATCATACCCAAGAGAAAATGTGACAAAGCATGTTTATGTGACTGCCGGTTCTTGCAAGGTTTGTAAAGAATTGACAGTGCAAGAATAAATACCTCATAAAATCATCAACCAAATTAATTGTGATTAGGTAATATAAAAGGAAAAGTGATTAATCGAACACAAGCTAGAAATTTAGAAGGTAGGAAATATACGACCTTCTCAGACGTGTAAATAGTAAAAATGATGTCAAAAAAATATAGAACATTACACACATTGAAACAAAATGAACCACATTGCTGTGAACAAGAAGAAGGCAAAAAGAACAAAGTAACAAAACATAACTAATAAAAGGAGATAGCACTGACAAATTCCATGGGGTTGCCACAACCGACGACTCCAATATGTTGCAACTTCGTTGCCACATTGAAAAAATTTCCATTCAATTAATTGTTAACTATGAAAAAAAATGATAAACCAAGCACCGAGGAAAAACAATTGCGAGATAAACAATTGATTTGAAATTATTCCAAAAACATTGATCTACTAAGCAATCACAAGATACCAAAGGGGATATAAGGCTAAAGCAACAACCGACAGTCACAAGAAACATTCTAAAATCCAAAACAAACTCTGTATCTTTTTAGAATCAAAGCTCTGATGTGAAGTTAATATGGAAAAAATCAATAAATAAATGGCAGTAACTAGCTCTTTATACAATCTGCCAAGGAAATTGGGGACTTAAACTATACAAAGCATTGAAAAGGAGGAAAAGGGAACATGGAATGGATACATGGAACAGTCCAAATGAGCTAAAGTTGTACATATGAACCTTGGAAGACCATGGAATGGATACACTACAAGGTTATGTGTTTAATTTTTAAATCCTTGGAGAAAATTTACACATAACCTTGTAGATCCATACCTAATGAACGATTCAACTAACATTGAAACACAAAACTGTAAATGGAAAAAAAAAAAAAAAAAAGAAGAAAAAAAAGGAACACACCGCTGGAGAAAATTAACCAAGAAAAAAAAGGCAAAAATAGCACCCAGCATATCCATACCTCTAGATTTCTTGGGTTAAAAGGTTTAGATCTAGGGTTTCAATTTGGAGGAAGAAGAAGAAGAAGAATGTAGAAGGAAGATCTAGGGTTTTCAATTCAAAGAAGAAGGAAGAAGTAGAATAAGCAGAAGAGGAAGGAAGTACTTTCTCTGGCGGCGAGGTGCGGATGGCGAGGGGAGGCGGCAAGGGTTCTTCTTCTCTTCTCTGTTTTGCCTCGTCTCTTCTCTTTCTCTCTTATTTCATTTTAGCTCGATGAGAGGACCTGCCAAGGGAAAATGACCAGCGAGGGGCGACAGAACAGTGAGGGGTGACAGCGAGGACGGATCTCCTTTCTCACACACACACACACACACACACACACTCTCTCTCTCTCTCTCTCTCTCTCTCTCTCTCTCTCTCTCTCTCTCTCTCTCTCTCTCTCTTACCTCTTCTGTGTTTTGGGGGGGGGATTGAAAGAATAGGGCACCTAATTTTTTGGGGGAGATATTGTGTCCTCTTTCTACTTTTATTTTTCTTTTTTATTCTTTTATGTATAATTATATTTAATTTCGGTATATAAACTTCTAACGGATATATTCGTTAGTATTGTTTTTCAAACCGTTAGAAAAAATATAAGTCTATATGAAGGGTCATTACTAATGGATTTTTCTCATTTCTAACGGATATATCCGTTAGAAAGCATAAAAGTTGTCCGTTAGAAATCTGGTCATATGGTGTAGTGTTTGCGACTGATTTTCAGCACCAAAGGGTTCTATATTAGAATTGAACACAAGAGTATCAATCATTCAACTTAATCAACTCCAAAAATAAATAGGAACTCTTGAGTTCACCCAGAGAGGAAAAAAATGAAAAAAAACAAAAGAAGAAGAAGAAAGAAAGAAAGTCCAGCCCAGAGACTCTCTCCATGAAACTCGGTCTAAAACTTGCATCAAAATAATTTTGTAGGTAGGAATTAACACTGATATACGGCAACAAAGTCCATAAAATCAACTCTCATATGTTTGTGTGTATTTTATTGATAAGTGTTGTGTGTGTAGTACATATATATATACATATATTAAACCCTAGCCCCATTAAACCAAAAAAAAAGGGAAGAGAAGAAAAGAAAAGAAAAGAAAACAGAAAACAGATGTAGAGAGAGAGAGAGAGAGAGAGAGAAGAAGAAGAAGAAAAAGAACGGTTTTGGATTCGTCGTCGAGTGTGAAATCGCGGAGCTAGTTTGTCGTTAGGTTCGTACTCGTATCTATTCGACGATTCAAACAAGATGAGTTAAATGTGTGTATTCTAATATATATACACACGTACGTATATACATATACACGAGTGAATGAATTTCTTGTCTAATTTAATTGTTGGTGTTTAATTTTTACGTTAAAAGGCAAAGTATTATTGTCGAATTAATTTATGACTTCATGAATTTGATCCTCGGGTAATAATCCTAGGGTATTTGTAAAATGTTATATATGTGGATAGTTAGATTTATAAACACTTGTGTGGAATACTAATGATAGTTTCGGAGTTTAAGTGAAATTCAATTTTTTATTTATTCTAACAGTTGCTGAAACTTCAAAAAAATATTGTAAAATCGTGGGTTAGAATTTTAACATTCTGTTTGTAGTGGCTATGTAAAACATAATTCTGCTCAACTTTCGTGGTTTTTTTTTTTTTTTTTTTTTTGTGTTTTCTCCAATTCTGCACCGTTTGGACAAAAATTGACAATTACAGTAGTAGTGAACAAATGAATCAAAGAATATTTTACGATATAGAGATTATGATTGATTATTATGTGCTTCATGTATACTAATATTGAATGTTTTGGTTAAGGCAACTGTACCTTAAATAATTGGTTGTATATTGTGAAAATTTTGAAAAAAAAAAACTAAACTAGATACGTTGAATAGTATATTGGTGATCTTATAATTCGATTAGAAAATATTGTGGAACGATTGTTATGGGTAAATTGATAAAACCCTATATCATGAAAAATTGGAACGCATCTAAAAGATAGAGATGTTATCGGACTATGCTAAGACGGAACTATGTGATAAACATGAATTTCACAAAAATGAGAATAATACGAACGATAAACGATAATGGTAACATAACTCCTTTAGTTTTCACCACACCCCATTGTGTGATATGTTGTGGTACCTCCACTTGCTGAGCGTACCTTTGCCAGTGGTTGTGTGATCAAGCTGGCCTAAGCCTTATGCCCGGCTTATTTATTAGAAGATTTGGCATAGTGGCCAACCTTCCATGTGTAGATCTGGTTTTGTTGATACGTACCCCACCCAAATTGGTAACAGAGTGGGCATTGGTATTATGTTTGGGGACACATGGGAATATATGTGTCGGCCGTACCATGGAGGGTGGCCAAGGTAGTGAACCTAGGGAACACAAAGATAAATTTAAGGCTAATAAACAATGAACATGGATTTTTTCATAAGACTAATAAGCGTGGAATAATGAACGCGGCGTTTAAGTTAGAAAGTGGACGGTTTATATATGGAATTGTTTGCTTGGGTTGTGATCATTAGATTTGTAGGATGGTAGGCCCACTAACGTTTTAATGATTTGGCTCACCATAAGTAAATGGGTAAGTATGAAATTCATAATAGGTTTGAGTTTCGGGCAAGAAACTACTTGCCACCACATAAATGGAAACTACTCTATTATCCAGATATGTATGTGGAACTACCTGTCTTAGCCCAAGAGTGTTGTAGTGAGGTCTGTAGTCCACAAGTTCAAGTTGGATCCCTAAGACTTGTTTTGTTTAACTCATACCAGTATTTTATATACTATAATACCCTGTATTTTCAGATGTATATATACCCCTAGTACTTTTCCTAACCTTTGGTGAGTTTGTGTGCCCAATCGATTGACCCTTTTTCCAATCGATTGCCATTAACCTAAGCCCAATCGATTGGTCGTTTACCAATCGGTTGACATTTTGCCGATCTAACCCCAATCGATTGCCACCTGGTCACAATCGATTCGGAGTAGCTGAACTTGGTCACCACGTTTAGTTTGTATGGCTGTGATTGTTCCCCCTCCTTTATATAAACCCTTCCCCTTATACATATATATGGTTGGTTGTGTGTGTTTGGGAGAGAGAGAGATATACTCTTATATATACATACACACACATATATATCATATATATACACACACCACTCTCTTGGGTTAAAGAGAAAAGAAGAAGAAGAAGAAGAAGAAGAATGAGAGGAGACCAGAGAGAGAGAAAAGTCGGACAGAGAAGAAAGAAGGAGAGAAGACCACCAAAGTCGCCGCCGCGGAGCTCGGGACGCGATCAACGGAATGCCGGGACAAGGTGAGTTTCATTAACTCACTCAGGGGTTTGTCTTTGGGTATGTTTATATATGTTTAATAACGTGCATGAGAAGATAAGAGGAACCCCCAATGTTTTTATAAATAAAACCAGCAGTTTTGAGGAAGAAGACAGAGTCCAATCGATTGGTATTGGATTCAATCGATTGGATGATATCCCAATTGATTGCCATATTTCCCAATCGATTGATATCCCAATTGATTATCATTTTATGCAATCAATTTCCATTTTGCCTAATCGATTGTCATTGTTTCCAATCAATTGTCTTGTTTGGTCAATCAATTGGGTAAGAACAGAATGCTATTTCTATGTTGTTGTATGTTATGAGTTAGTTGTGATATCTCTGAGTTGTTAGTAGTTGTACTAATGCTGATATAGTTATGCCAAATGTGACACTGTGATATGTGGATTTATGAATAATCAGCATGATGTTTACATTAGACTTATAGAATGTTACATTGATACTATGAATTGAACTGTTTTATATTAATCGTTGATCCAAGATGAACTGTTTATTGGTAGTAACTGCCATATGTTTCTACTGCTGAACTGTATAGTAGACAGAACACGACTGCATGTTAATAACTGGATAAAGAGTAGATATGATA
The DNA here is from genome assembly GCA_033977485.1 of Hydrangea macrophylla. NCBI lineage: Eukaryota > Viridiplantae > Streptophyta > Magnoliopsida > Cornales > Hydrangeaceae > Hydrangea > Hydrangea macrophylla. The sequence continues at coordinate 84,861,211 of CM066990.1, forward strand.
GATATAGAGCATGTGGAAATTTCTGTATCTAAAGCATGAGCATTGCACGACATGTGGTCAGCATGCATGGGATAGTGGTATGAAGAGATAAGAGAACAGGGTGAGATATGGGATATGTGCCTGATTGTGGAATAATGTGATATGTGTACTTTGGATCCGTGGGATCAACGGCTGACGAGCCGGGTGGACGTTGACGGTTAGAGTTCCTAGTGCGTCTCTCGTTGTTGAAGACATCTAGTGATGCATTTGCACTGTTGAAGACGTCCAGTGTACCGTTGACGATTATGTCCGCCTAGTGCCCTAATATATGCTCACCGTGTAGACGACCAGTGAGAATATACACAGCGTAGAAGACGTCCGTTGTGCCATTTCTATCGTTTACAAATAGGTGGTACCGTGTAGACGAACGGTAACCCTATCAAGGGATTGTGGGACCTACTGCCTAGTCAGGTGATTCTGATTGGTATTATGGTATCGACGTATGGATACAGATTAGTATTATGGTATCGACATATGGATACAGATTTATATTATGGTATCGACGTATGGATACAGAATGGTATTGTGGTATCGACTAATGGATACGAAAATGGATATGAATATGAGAATGGTTAGTAAATGATTATTCAGTCAGGGATTTAGTGTCCCGACGTAAACGTATATGCATGGGATGGATGCATGGGTTGCATGCATGGATTTGGTGAATATGTGATGAGATATTATACCATGATCTTTATCCTTGTCATTACTAAATACGATTCCTGTTATCATTGAATTCATGTATAGTTTAGTGAGACCTCCGCTATCTCCGTGAGTGACGTCATTGATAGGAGATTAACCACATTTTAAGATGCTGAACCGTAACGGGTGAGCAGTGTGTTTGATGTACTCACTCAGCTATGTATTCAAAACTGATGGCGTTTGTGCCATGGACATTCCAATGTCTAGAGCTTTGTAGGTCTTGAGGATGAAATACTGATGTTTCGCCAGACTTGGAGCTGGAAGCTTAAAGAACGTGCTGCTTTATAATAATTAGTTTGTATATCTATTGTACTGCTATTATTGTTGTTATAGGTTTCAGACTTTAAGTCAGCTGTTGTACTAGATTTAGTAGACTTCTATCATTAGTACTTGGGCATATGTTGCTTCCAAACCTTTTATATTTCCGCTGTAACCTCTGATTATGTTAATAAGATATGTTCTATGAATAGCATCCTCCCTATTCGTTGTGTTTGTTAGTTTGAGTAGATGACAATGCAGTATTTACCAGTCACGAACCTACGGGACCAAAAAGGAACTTGTTTTTCTCTATTTTTGCTTCTCCGGGGCGTGACATATACTGACCCAGGAGTATTATGCATTCTGGGGCGTTTCTATATGAAACATAGTCGAATATATGTGTAGGTTTAGTAATGGGGGAGATTTTCAGTGGAGCTTCTGTCTGTGTGAAGGGATTGCTGCTGTGCTGTTTCTTGTCAGAGTTATATTTATTTTCTTATTGTACTTGATTTTTATTTCTGGCAATGTGAGCCATATTTATGATGTTGTAGTATGGATTGTATTATTGAGATTGGGAATGGTGTAGTGGCTCTTGACCAAAGGATGTCTAAAATTTATTTTATTTCCGCTGGACTCTATACAGAGATTTTATTTAATGAAAATGGTGTTTTTTTTTTAAATTGAAAAGGGAATAATATTTACAATGGAATACTATTTCCTTTATAATGAAGGTGAATGTTTGGGAATACATGTTTAATAATCAAGAGTTATATTTAGAACAAGATCATGTGTTTTTATTTAATGGGTATTAAATTTTGTTTTCAATATAATCATTTGTTAACCTGTATGAGGATGTCACCCTTGGGATTTTGGCAATTGAATATTAATCCGGATATATGCTCGGTATTGAATATTTGATTGTCTAAAAATCGGGGTGTGACACGGGGTCCAAACGGGCTCTACTTGACTTCCAAGCAAGCCCACTTGGAATCCTAGTATAACCCTAATGGGAGAGAGGTTGTATATATATATATGTTATATATACACACTAAAAACAGATATACTCTCCCTCTCTCTCTCTCTCTCACGCTCTCTCTCTCTCTCTATATATATATACATTTCACTCTCTCTCTCTCTGGCCTAATCACATCTAGGGCTTGGGAATTAGCACATGGATTCAAAGGGGGCTACTCTAGTAGTAGTTCTCACGACCATAATGAAGCACAAAGCGTACACGGAGGCTAGGAGATCTTGTGTGGTGATTGCAAAGAATGAGGTTCGTAATAGTCAACGTTCATCGATCCATCGGGTTCAATTCCACTAGATAAGTTCCTTAACTCGACCCTATGCATGAGTGGGCATGTTTTCCAACATTGGTATAAAAGCCTATAGGTTGATTTGTTCGCCAATTTTTAGATCCACCATGGATTTATTCGTTTTATTAACAAATATTATCAAAAACGAATCTCGTGATGGGTCTACGTAAAAACTTTAATATTCTTTTAATTTTGGGCAATGCTAGGGGCACAAACAAATCTCACTAACACTTACTAACACACTCTATCTCTCTCCTAGTGGCACTGTGGGGTCCGCTGCGGATCTCACAGTGCCACTAGGAGAGACATAGAGTTTGTTAGTAAGTGTTAGTGGAATTTGTTAGTGCCCCAAATATTATTCTTTAATTTTTTGGTATGGATTTGTTCTAATACATCATTAGAGTCTACCCTTAAAGTTTCATAGCCTAACTATATCAAACGAGTGAGATATATCGAACCCTAGTTTTGAAAACAATAATTTTCGAAAAAAATTTCTCACCTTTGAGCCCTTTTTCTAGGCGATTTAGTTGTCCAATTGATCTCTTTTTTGGCACAAACTATAACACCCACATTCGTGTTATTTCATTTGCATTACATTGTCATGCATGATAATGTGATGTGACGTGTCCTATGACACTTGGTTGAGTGAGTTTTGGACTCACGAGTTGATTTGGGTGTCTGTATTAGAGAACCCTTTGAAACTGTTGTGATTGAGGATTTATTGTTGTGAAGTCTCTCCGAGTATGAGACGGTCACTGTGGAACATTTAAATGTTTATCTAAAAATAAATGTTTACCTGCGTATTTCAATATCTGTATTATTTTCTGTTTTAGAATTCATTTCTGTTGTTAGATTTAGTATCCTGGTGAGAACGAATGAACACGCTATTAATTTGGTAGGCTAATTAGCAACTTCGGAAATGTCATGTAGAAATTCGCGTTTTAGCGACCAAACGAAACTTAGTCGAAAACTTTTATAATTTTGAAGTTTCACTTATAAAGCTATGAATAAGCTGTATAGAAAGTTTCAGAGACTGATTAAGAGTTTGGAAAACTCGTGGGGAGGTAAACGTAATTCCCCGAGAATGTTGCCTATATATAGATAGAGATGGACTTAGATATTTCATAAGTTAACCTAAAGTTCAAGAGGAGGCCAAAAAGGGGGCTAGAGGGAGATTTGATTGCTTAGAGCTTTGCGACGCCAAACGACGACCTTTCGTCAGTCTGTTTTCTCCCAGATTTCGTATTCGAACTCCTCGAGGTAAGAGCTTTGTTTTGATACCTATTAGGGCCTGTTTGGCTAAGTTTTTCGAAAAGTTATTTTCTAGAATTTTTTATAAAAGTTGATAAATGGAATTCTGATCCATAGGAATTGTACTAGACGGACTTCTGCACGTTCTTTGTGCACGGGTTTTCTTCAGATTTAATTATAGGAGCGCTATTTGGAGGTGAGTGATCCAACTATGTTTTGGAATGATTTCTTGGGGTGTATTCATGTTATGTTTGAATAGCATGTAATTAATTCTTAGAGATATCTTGTGTAGTTCATATTGGGCAATTATATTGATAAGTAGGCTCAATAGCACGGTGATATGTTTTGATTACCGCGAGTATGGTGATATGTATTTGAGCATGTTAAGTTGCTTATTTGGGTCAGAAGGAGCACGTGGTCACCGTGCCATTTTGTGGAGCCGATATAGGCATTAAGGTCGCACGATTGAAGAGAAGAATCGTGGGTCTTACCCTTTCGCGTGGACTTATTGGCGAGGAGTCGCGGATTGGGAGTATGGACGGGCACGTGAGTCTCCGGCGACTAGTATGAAATGTAGAGATGTGAATGCGGACATGTTGATCATTCATGTACATATGTTGTTTTATTCACTAAGCATTAGCTTAAACAAATCGAAACATGTGTGGTTATTCAAATAACCATTGCAGGTATAAATGCTGGCGAGGATTTGGAGAAGTGAGTACGTGGGTTGGGAGTTCCTTGGAAGGCAACTTGAACGATAATCTTGTAGTTTTGGGGATAATAGAAATGTTGTAATAAGATTTTGGTTGTTTTAAACCATGTTTAACTTAGTATGATAGAACGGATCTAGAACGTTGTAATAGACTATAACATGTTGTAATTATGTTTTAGTAATGCTTTAATACAGCTAGAATTACTTTGGACTGGGCTTGGATTAAGTGGTTGATCATTGGGTGGAAGTTAGAAAGCTTTTAAACTTGAAATTCTACAGATTGGGCTGCTGCCAGGGGAGCAGTCGACTGAACCCCTGAGTCTGTTAGCAACTGCTTCTTATTTTAGCAAAAGCAGTCGACTGGACCCCACAGCAGTCGACTGGACCCCCAGTCTCAGTCGACTGGAATTGCTATTTAAATCCCTGCCCACTCCCGTCGACTGAACAATCGACTGAGCAGTCGACTGAACCTCTGGTTTTGAAAATGTGTTTTGTTTTTCCGCTGCGTGTGTTCTTCAAACCTAATTTTGGGAACGTTAATGAATTGGTTTAGCCTCGGTGGCGTGCCACGGGCTCCGGTTCCGCTATTATGGGACCGGGCTGTGACATTTAGTGGTATCAAAGCATAAGTTTAGAGCCTTGGGAACGAGTGACGTTATATATGCTGAGTGACGTCGAGTGGAGTGTGTAATTGTAAAGAAAATTGTTATCATTGTAGAAATGCTTCATGTGTTAGCATTTGTTGATGGGGATGAACTGTGCACATATATCTATATTGTGGCATAGCATGCATGGTCATTATGCATTGAACTCAACAGGGGAATATTTGAAACGTTATGGCTGATCCACCAAGAGAATTGTCACCGCATTCGCGGATGGACCAAATAGTGAATATGGTGGGAAATTTCATACAAGCGGTAAGTGAAAGAGAACAGATGAACGTTCAGCCTCCACAAGTGGAAATTTTTTATATCAATGCACCACCAGCACCGCGACCTCAACACACAATCGTGGAGCAGTTTCATAAACGGAAACCGACTCTGTATTATGGGCAAGTTGACATAGACTTGGCCGATCATTGGAAAAATGGACATGGAAAGACACTTCCGTCAGGTAATATGTACCGATGAGGAGAAAATTTTATGCGCATCCGATACGTTGATGGGCGAAGCATTGGATTGGTGGAACAACGTACTTGAACAAGGAAAGCCGACCACGTGGGAAGCATTTAAAGAAGAATTCAACTAACGTTTCTTTCCGCAATCTGCTTATACTCAGAAACGCCAAGAGTTTGCAAGTTTGATTCAGGGAGATATGACCGTGGGTGAGTATGTTTCTCGTTTCAATGCCTTGTTACGATTTGGGAAAACCACCGTTCCGACTGATAGGGATAAAGCTCGTAAGTTTGAGGAAGGGCTTAGAGAGAATATCCGTGGCCGTGTGGACATGTTGCAACACCCGACCGTCTCTCTAGTCGAGGAAGCCGCCCGTATAGCTGAAAAGAGTGTCGACCGATATCGACAAGGGCAACAAGGTAAGAGGCCCAATGATAATAGGGGCAAGAGCCAAGGGAATGCGAAGAAACCGTTTACGCAAGGTTCGGGATCGCATATGAGTAGTCAAGGAGGGAGTACGTTCATAGGGGACTCGAGACCGTTGTGTCCGACATGTAACCTGCGACACAGAGGAACCTGCTACCAATTGATCACTTGCTATTTTTGTAAACAATTGGGGCATGTGTCTAGGAACTGTCCTTTGAATACAAACTCGACCGCACCAAATACCTTTTCAAATACGAAGAGCTACAACCCAGAGATGAGGGGAAAATGTTTTGACTGTGGACAACTGGGACACATAGCAAAGAATTGCCCGAGTAAGAGACAACCGGGAATGAGTACCGGGGCATCGAGTGTGCCAAGCGGATCAAGGGTAGAACCTTGAGTGGATAAAGGGAAAGGAGTCGCGCAACAACAAGGACGATACTTCCAGCTCAGGCCGGGGAATACGGATGATACCGTCGTATCAGGTATTCTTCCTATTTGTTCGTATCCTGCACGTATACTTATGGATTCTGGTTCAACGCATTCGTTTGTATCACGTGATTTTGGTAAGCATTTAACTGTTAAGTCAGAACCGCTAGGATATGACTTGTGTGTATCATTGCCTAGTAGTGAACCGTTAGTTACTTCTTCGATATTCAAGTCATGTGAGATCAAGATAGGTGACAAAGTCTTGAGCGTTGATTTGATTCCGTTGACGGTGAATTACTTTGATGTTATCTTGGGTATGGATTGGTTGTCGGTTAATCAAGCCAAAATTGATTGTGAACAAAAACGGGTTAGTTTCTATCCGTCAGGGCGAAAAGAGTTTACTTTTCAGGGTAAGGGAGTGATCGTACCGCCGTACTTAATATCGGCGATTCAAGCAAGTAAGATGTTGAAGAAGGGTTGTTCGGGTTTCTTATGCTCAATTATCGACACGAGAGTTCTTGGACCACTAATAGAAAACATTTCAGTAGTTCGAGAATTTTCAGATGTTTTTCCCGATGAGTTACCCGACGTATTGATTGAAAGAGAGCTTGAGTTCACAATAGAAGTAGTACCAGGGTCACAACCGGTATCCAAAGCACCGTACCGAATGGCACCGATAGAGTTGAAAGAATTGAAAGTTCAGTTAGAAGAACTGTTGGAGAAGGGATTTATCCAACCGAGTGTTTCACCATGGGGAGCTCCAGTCTTGTTTGTGAAGAAGAAGGACGGGACAATGCGTATGTGCATCGACTACCGAGAGTTGAATAAATTGACCGTCAAGAACAAGTATCCATTGCCACGAATAGATGACTTGTTTGATCAATTACAAGGGGCTCAAGTTTTTTCGAAGATCGACTTGAGATCCGGTTACCATCAGTTGAAGGTCAAAGAGGAAGATGTTGAGAAGACAGCTTTCAGGACTCGATATGGTCACTTTGAATTTTTGGTTATGCCATTTGGAGTGACTAATGCACCAGCTGCTTTCATGGATTTGATGAACCGTGTCTTCAAAGATTATTTAGATGAGTTCGTTATCGTGTTCATAGATGACATCCTAATCTACTCCAAAAGCGTAGAAGATCACGAGCATCAATTGCGATTAGCTTTACAACAATTGCGTGAAAAGAGATTATTTGGTAAATTGAAGAAGTGTGAGTTTTGGTTGACCGAGATAGCTTTCCTTGGACATATAGTGTCGGCAAAAGGAATTTCTGTAGACCCTCAGAAGATAGAAGCAGTTACCAACTGGGTGAGGCCAACGAATGTGACAGACATCAGAAGTTTCCTAGGATTAGCTGGGTATTATCGGAGATTTGTAAAAGACTTTTCGCGTATAGCAATGCCGATGACACAGTTAATGAGGAAAGATATTGTTTTTGTTTGGAGTCCGGAATGTGAAGAAAGTTTTCAAGAGTTGAAAGGTCGACTAGTGAAAGCACCAATATTAGCCGTTCCGTCAGGGACTGAAGGATTTATTATTTACAGTGATGCTTCATATAGAGGTTTAGGTTGCGTTCTTATGCAAGGTGATAAAGTCATTGCGTATGCATCGAGACAACTTAGACCGCACAAGAAGAATTATCCAACACATGATCTAGAATTGGCCGCCGTGATTTTTGCATTGAAGATTTGGCGTCATTATCTATACGGAGAGAAATGTGAGATCTATACGGATCACAAGAGTTTGAAGTACTTGTTTACACAACGAGATTTGAACATGAGGCAAAGGAGATGGCTAGAGTTGATGAAGGACTATGACTTGTCAATTCAGTATCATCCGGGCAAGGCGAATGTCGTCGCCGATGCTCTTAGTCGCAAAGTACCAACCAACACCGCATCAGATTTGACTTCTCAGAAAGAACTGATACGTGATATGGAAAATTTGGAGCTTGAAGTGATACCGAGGATTGAAAGTGGCTTGATGTCGACGATGATGGCACAACCGCTCTTGATTCACGAGATCCCAGAGAAACAACTTCAAGACGTGGCTTTGAAGAAGATTTGTGATGAGATTCCAATGGGCAAACAACCGGGATTCACGTTTGAGAACAATATGTTGAGATTGAGGGGTAGAATTTGTGTACCTAGTGAGAAAGAGTTGAAGCGAAACATCCTAGAGGAAGCACACAACACAAAGTATACCGTTCACCCAGGAAGCACCAAGATGTATAGAGACTTGAGACATGTTTATTGGTGGCCGGGAATGAAGAGAGAAATAGCACGCTATGTTTCGTGTTGTACGAGTTGTCAACAAGTAAAGGCCGAACGTCAAGTACCCTCGGGATTATTACAACCGTTACCGATAGCCGAGTGGAAATGGGAGCACATAACAATGGATTTTGTTAGTGGGTTTCCGAGGTCGAAGAGATCAAATACTATTATTTGGGTGATTGTTGACCGTTTGACGAAGTCGTCGCACTTCCTACCACTCCGAACAACTAAGCCGATGACGTTAGCTAAGTTGTATAACCGTGAAATTGTGAGACTACATGGTATTCCAGTTTCTATCGTTTCGGATAGGGATAGTAGTTTTACATCGAAGTTTTGGAGAGCCTTGCAAGAAGCAATGGGTACAAAATTGCATTTTAGTACAGCTTTTCATCCACAGACCGATGGTCAATCAGAGAGAGTAATCCAGATTTTGGAAGACATGCTTAGGCTATGTGTACTAGATTTTCAAGGTGATTGGGAAGACCACCTACCGTTAATTGAGTTCGCGTATAACAACAGTTTTCAGTCAAGTATTAAAATGGCTCCTTATGAAGCTTTATATGGTCGTGTATGTCGTTCACCAATTAATTGGACAGAGGTGGGAGAAAGAAAGATTGAAGGGCCAAAAATTGTACAAGAAACGACGGATAAGATAAAGGTAATTCGACAACGGTTACTGACAGCTCAGAGTAGGTATAAGAGTTATGCCGATAAGCGTAGACGACCGTTGGAATTCGATGTAGGAGACTTGGTGTATTTGAAGGTGTCACCTTCAAAGGGGATAACCAGATTTGGTAGATACGGGAAACTCAACCCGAGGTATGTAGGACCTTTTGAAATCATTGGAAGGGTTGGACCCGTAGCTTATCGTTTGAACTTGCCGAGCGAGTATGCTCAAGTTCATAACGTGTTTCATGTATCGTTGTTACGCAAACAATTAGTGGAAGATAGAGATCAAGTGGTGACTCCGACATCGAATGAGATTCAGAGTGATTTGACGTATGTTGCGCATCCGGTAGAGATATTAGATCGAAAAGATCAAGTCTTACGAAATAAAGTAATATCGAAAGTGAAAGTGTTATGGCGTAGCCAAACTACGGAAGAGATGACGTGGGAGATAGAAGATGTGATGCGTACTCAATATCCGCACCTTTTCGAGACTTGAGGTATAAGTTTGGGGACAAACTTCTTTTAAGGGGGAGAGTATTATAACACCCACATTCGTGTTATTTCATTTTCATTACATTGTCATGCATGATAATGTGATGTGACGTGTCCTATGACACTTGGTTGAGTGAGTTTTGGACTCACGAGTTGATTTGGGTGTCTGTATTAGAGAACCCTTTGAAACTGTTGTGATTGAGGATTTATTGTTGTAAAGTCTCTCCGAGTATGAGACGGTCACTGTGGAACATTTAAATGTTTATCTGAAAATAAATGTTTACCTGCGTATTTCAATATCTGTATTATTTTCTGTTTTAGAATTCATTTATGTTGTTAGATTTAGTATCCTGGTGAGAACGAATGAACACGCTATTAATTTGGTAGGCTAATTAGCAACTTCGGAAATGTCATGTAGAAATTCGCGTTTTAGCGACCAAACGAAACTTAGTCGAAAACTTTTATAATTTTGAAGTTTCACTTATAAAGCTATGAATAAGCTGTATAGAAAGTTTCAGAGACTGATTAAGAGTTTGGAAAACTCGTGGGGAGGTAAACGTAATTCCCCGAGAATGTTGCCTATATATAGATAGAGATGGACTTAGATATTTCATAAGTTAACCTAAAGTTCAAGAGGAGGCCAAAAAGGGGGCTAGAGGGAGATTTGATTGCTTAGAGCTTTGCGACGCCAAACGACGACCTTTCGTCAGTCTGTTTTCTCCCAGATTTCATATTCGAACTTCTCGAGGTAAGAGCTTTGTTTTGATACCTATTAGGGTCTGTTTGGCTAAGTTTTCCGAAAAGTTATTTTCTAGAATTTTTCATAAAAGTTGATAAATGGAATTCTGATCCATAGGAATTGTACTAGACGGACTTCTGCACGTTCTTTGTGCACGGATTTTCTTCAGATTTAATTATAGGAGCGCTATTTGGAGGTGAGTGATCCAACTATGTTTTGGAATGATTTCTTGGGGTGTATTCATGTTATGTTTGAATAGCATGTAATTAATTCTTAGAGATATCTTGTGTAGTTCATATTGGGCAATTATATTGATAAGTAGGCTCAACAGCACGGTGATATGTTTTGATTACCGCGAGTATGGTGATATGTTTTTGAGCATGTTAAGTTGCTTATTTGGGTCAGAAGGAGCACGTGGTCACCGTGCCATTTTGTGGAGCCGATATAGGCATTAAGGTCGCACGATTGAAGAGAAGAATCGTGGGTCTTACCCTTTCGCGTGGACTTATTGGCGAGGAGTCGCGGATTGGGAGTATGGACGGGCACGTGAGTCTCCGGCGACTAGTATGAAATGTAGAGATGTGAATGCGGACATGTTTATCATTCATGTACATATGTTGTTTTATCCACTAAGCATTAGCTTAAACAAATCGAAATATGTGTGGTTATTCAAATAACCATTGCAGGTATAAATGCTGGCGAGGATTTGGAGAAGTGAGTACGTGGGTTGGGAGTTCCTTTGGAAGGCAACTTGAACGATAATCTTGTAGTTTTGGGGATAATAGAAATGTTGTAATAAGATTTTGGTTGTTTTAAACCATGTTTAACTTAGTATGATAGAACGGATCTAGAACGTTGTAATAGACTATAACATGTTGTAATTATGTTTTAGTAATGCTTTAATACAGCTAGAATTACTTTGGACTGGGCTTGGATTAAGTGGTTGATCATTGGGTGGAAGTTAGAAAGCTTTTAAACTTGAAATTCTACAGATTGGGCTGCTGCCAAGGGAGCAGTCGACTGAGCAGTCGACTGAACCCCTGAGTCTGTTAGCAACTGCTTCTTATTTTAGCAAAAGCAGTCGACTGGACCCCACAGCAGTCGACTGGACCCCCAGTCTCAGTCGACTGGAATTGCTATTTAAATCCCTGCCCACTCCCGTCGACTGAACAGTCGACTGAGCAGTCGACTGAACCTCTGGTTTTGAAAATGTGTTTTGTTTTTCCGCTGCGTGTGTTCTTCAAACCTAATTTTGGGAACGTTAATGAATTGGTTTAGCCTCGGTGGCGTGCCACGGGCTCCGGTTCCGCTATTGTGGGACCGGGCTGTGACACAAACCTAATCTACTCTGTGAGGGCTTTCGAACCGTATATTACACACAAATTTTCATTGAGAAATGAAGCCGTGGTGAGGCCGCGAAGTGGGCATCGCGGGCAGCCCTGCGCAGCCCAATCTGGGTTTCTTCTTGAAGAAGAAGACCCCTCTCCAGCCCCCCCCCCCCCAAGGCCACGCCCATTCTCACCGAGGAGAGTGGGGCCCACTCACAGGCGGGCAGTGGTCCGGCAAGTGTGGGTCCCTCTTTGGGTCTTGGTCCCTAATATCATTTTTTAATATTTGTTTTAGAAAATTATTTAATTATTTAGTACTGTAATTAAACTAGTTTCTGTTAATTAAAAATAAGTTTTTAATATTCTACATCTGTTTTAATTACTTTAAAATTCTGAAAAATTAAGGAAAATTTATTTTTTATTTTTGCTAAATTGAAGACTCTGTAAGGGGCTAGAAATAATTTATTCGTAAATTAATTCAAAGTTTTTGATGTTTTAGAGCATTAAAGATGTGTTTTGTACGTGTTTTTAATTGCTTAAAATGTCCTAAATACAATAATAATTTTTGGGATTAATATATGGTGGTTAATACTTTGAGTGGGACCCAATATAATTCCTAGTATAATTGTAGTAGGAATTATACTACTATTTTTGGTATTTTTGAACATATAAAATAGAGTTAATTAGTATAAAGTCCTATTTAGTCTAACTTTGTTATAATAGGTTCAACTCTAACAACATTTTGGTGATAGGTCCACATTTTTATTTAGTGACCAAACTACCCCTAAAACCCATCAATGAGTCATTCCTTTTTAAACTCATTTATCTAATTTGGAAACACCCAAAATCAAGGATTTTCAAAATTTAATCACCAAATTTATATATATATATATATATATATATAAGATTTCCACCTCTCTCTCTCTCTCTCTCTCTCTCTCTCTCTCTCTCTCTCTCTAGGATGAACCAGAGACTCCATTCAACGAGAAAAAAGCTTGCGATGGTCTTCTTCGGCGAGGTGGTGATTGTTTTGAGTGTTGCAGTTGGGATCGCGCTTGTTGTCACGCTCGGGTTTGCAAGAGAGGTCATTGTCTTCGTGATGTGGATGAACCGGAGACTCCATTCAATGAGAAAAAGGTTGCGATGGTCTTCTCCGGCGAGGTGGTGATTGTTTTTGGGTGTTGCAGTTGGGATCGAGCTTGTTGTCACGCGCGGGTTTGCAGGAGAGGTCGTTGTCTTCGTGATGTTGCTTTGCTTTTCAATTTTGCCTTTTCAGTGGTGTTTGCTGACTTTTTGTATTTTGTCTTCTATGTTAGTTATATTGGAGCAGTATTTAATTTGGGTGTTTCAGTGGGTGCTTTTTTGAGTCTTTGGAGGGGGTGTTTAGTTGAGTCCATTTAATTGTGTTTTGGAAGTTGTTTGGATCTGGGCGTGGCTTTGTTTAATTATTCTAGTATGAAATTGAACGCTCATGTTCATTCTAGTGTGAAATTTAACACTCATGTTCTTGATTCCTATATTGTGATGCGAAATTGTATACTGCTAGTATGTACTATAATTTATTATTTGAATGATGACTGCTTACCAAATTAAAAAGAGTCAACTGCTAATTGAATCTCCATTCCAACGTAATGCTAATTAGTTTGTTCCAAAAACAACTCCACAATTCAAAGGTTGTAGTGTGAATATTAACACTCATGTTCTTGGTTCAAAGGCTATGTGATTTATGGCACAAACACAAAAACGGAAAGCACTATAATTATGGGATATTAATTCAAAATGAGATATTGGCAAGTCAAAATGCTATCATAACTACCAGAATTAATGTGTATATATGGCAAGTCAAAATCCGGTTTAATGAAAGCAGTGAAATTTTGCAGTGTAAAATTTCCCTAATAAACCAGTTGCAGTGTAAAATTTCACACTAATAAACCAGTTACAATATAAAAATGATCTGTTTGCAGTGTAAAATTCAATGTCCGCAGAAAGATTCGTTTATGATGTGATATCTAGATTGAATATGCAATACACTGAATTAGAAATGGTGAAATTCGTTTGTAACCGTTGTGTAAATTAATATCCTAAAATATTAGGATAAAATTTCTATATATATTGTAACCAATATCAATTGGGATTTGATAAGATTTGGTCAGATTTGGTAACTGATTCAATCATTAAATCTGAATTAATATATGTATATATATATATAGGTTAGGGGTAGAAAAGACATCTAATAATTCTATAATAGGAAAATTTGGACTAATCTCTAACAACATTTACAATTATAGGGTCTATCATTGGGAAGTACCAAATGGTGGGTCTATTACAATAAACGTTGGTAGAATGGGATTTTCCACTAAATTTTTCTATAAAATATGTAAAAGTGCATGATTTTAATTGCTAAAAATATTCAAATCACATTGAAGAAATTTGATTCTGCGGTTTAAAATTCCCAACACAAGCTGCGGAAAGAAATGAGTATAGCTAGGACAAAGTGATAACATCTCAAAATAATACATTATTGTTGAGTTGCCTTTTTGTCTTGCATATATGGTTCCCAGAATCACAAAGCAGACAATTTGATTTAGTTTTTGATAGACTAATGTTTGAATACATATACTAATGTTTCTAAACTTTCCCATATATATAAATATATATATATATATATGCGTATGATAACACCAGTCCCCTATGTTCATTATGATATATTATTATTGTTGAAAGATAAATGCCTTTTTCTTAATATTGAACCATAATGTTACATGTGCATCATGTAAAATCCCATTATTCATGACCAGGCTGTTAACATAAGAAAGAAGGCTTGGAAAATGGTAAATAGAAACACGGGCAGTAAATCAACATACCTAGGAAAAGAGCCAAAGTGGTCGTTTGGACTATTATAAAGAATAGAAATAAATCCGTTTTGCAGACAATGGAAGATATATATATATATATATATAAAAGAAAATATAAGTTGTATCGTACCTACAAGGTGCATTACAACCACCGAGTGCAATTAGATTTACAAAACTCGTTAACATAATTTCCAGGTCTATGCTCTTTTTCCCCAAAATAAAATCACAATTGCAAACTTCAAATGCAACTTTAGTTGTGGTCCAATATAACAAGCCTCAAACTATAGGAGAAATTCTAGTTCTGTAATAGTATTTCTTCTAATTGTTCTTCAATACAAAAACCCCAACCACTACCAATGAAAAAGTAGAAATTCAGTCTAGTTTAGGTTTTGGATGATTTGGTTAATTACACCCAGTTTGTAATTCAATGGTCGGAAGTTAAAAATTTAGAGATTAATGTTTTGTCCGTGAAATTATTGTGATATAGATATCCGATTTCACTGGTCGAGGTGGGGTTAAATTCCATTTCTTCCGCTTTTGCTCATTGATTAGTGATTGTTTAAATGAGACATGCAAATCTCTATCTTACACTAATCTAGGACAATAACAAAGGACAAATCTGCCGGTTGGAACACGAGCTGAAAACAAATTTAAAAAAAAAAAGTGAGAAAAATCACATGCGATCTAAAGAAACCAAACATTTAAAAACCACAAACTTTTTTTATGTCCAAATTGGAGACATCACCACCCAATGGCTGATGTGAAACAGTGAAATATAGAAACAAGCTTGAATTTCCTGTTTACAATATGCTGAAGTTAAAGAAACAAGGAATAAACAAATTTTTAAAAACTCCCATAACCGATAATTTAATAAATGTGTTAATGTGTGTGTATATCTCAAGTCAGTTAACTCAATATTTCAATTAAACGGTGGAAGGTACGTAATTCAATATTTCAATTAAAAAGTTTTATTTTAGGGCCCTCTATTTCAATTAAAATATTTATTTAAATTCACAAATAGGATTATGTTCTGGCATCCTATTATACCAAAATCTCTGAGGACATACAATACCCAAAGGGCGCGTTTGTTTGCCGTATTGATTGGGCGGATTGGACTATTTTAGTCCAATCTGGATAATACTGTGTTTGATTGGGCCTTTAGTAGTATTATTTAACCAAAGGTATTATATGGTGTGGTTAAAATTAGTGCCCCTTAGGAAGTATAAAACTATACCTGGGGAGGGGTGGTATTACGAAAACACGGGGATAGTTCGAGTTGGATTGTGGGACAACTTGACCATTTTACCCCCGGAATATATATACCCACTTCTTGTAGCATTTCTCATATTTCTTCAAAATTGTCTCTCAGACTTGAGAGCAAAGAGAGAGGCGACAAAGGCGATAGACGAGAAGTCGTAGCAGATGCCGACGCCGACGCCGGAGCAGGTGACGCCGACGACAAGGCAGTGACTTTCTTCCTCTCTCTCTCTCCAAAAGACGCTAGAACAACGCAGACGGCTCATGTTCTTCTTTTTTTTTTTTTTTTTTTTTTTTTTGATTTCTTAACTTTTTCTTACTAAAATGTCAGATCTACAAAGGTTATGGGTTATCCTCCTTGGATCTACAATGTTTTTTGTTTTGCATGACAAATTTCTGAAACTTGTGAGCTTTCATAATCTAGGGTTTGCTTAAATGCTTGACAAAATCAATAGATCTATGTTCTCTTACTTAATCTTGTGCTAGATCTATGTTTATCTGCATTTTTAGACTGAATTTGCAATTTTTTTTTTATGACTGCGATTGTAGACAGATTTAACACAGTCCAATGCAAATCCATATATATATATACTTGTTGTGAATATATACCAACCAGGCCCCATGGAATGATTGGTAATTCACCACGAAAGAGTTGTTCAGGTGTGTAGAGTAAGAGCAGCCATTTTCATGCTTGTTTTTTGTTGATCTTACAGACTAGAGTTGGCTTTTCTTGTCCAATACTTCTAGATGTTCCAAACCAATACATTAATGTACTTTATTTCATTAAAGTATGGCTATAAAGACTAGAGTATGGCTTTTCTTACAGACTAGAGTATGGCTTAATTTTCATTAAAAGTATGTATTTTATTATGGATGGAAGTGATATGCTGGTTATGTCATACCACTAGAAAGAATTTCTCATAGTGTAGTGAAACATTTCTCATATAATATGAGAAAATTCTCACATTTACTGAGAAATTCTCAATATTTACTGAGAAATCCTTAATGTTTATTGAGAAATTTCTCATAGTTAATGAAACATTTCCCATATAATATGAGAAAATTATCATATTTACTGAGAAATTCTCAATGTTTACTGAGAAATCCTCAATGTTTACTGAGAAATTTCTCATAGTTTAGTGAAACATTTCTCATATAATATGAGAAAATTCTCATACTTACTGAGAAATTCTCAATGTTTACTGATACACCACCAAAAATCATATACAAAAAAAACTATAACTTGTCCTTGATCAAAGGCAATTAGTAAATTTTGTGAAGACTCCAAGGATAAAATGCAAGTGCTTTGCACAAGGATTGGTTATCAACATGATGTGAGTGAAGCTAGAAAAAATATTTATGGAGAGATAGACAAGTTGGACAACTTGGGGATGAGCGACAAACTCAAGGCAGTCACTTTGATTGCAAATAATACTGGAAAAATGGATGTGTTCTTTACTCTTCCAAATGAATTCAAAGAAGAATGGGTTGCATAACTCCTTAGGGGAGAGTTGTAGGTCATTTAGACATGATTTTATGTTTTATGTGGTGGTGTTAGATTTTTTGTTTTGAAGACTTTGAACTATGTTTGGTTGATGCTATAAGTATGTTTGTGTTGATGTCGGAACTTGGAAGTATTTTTGTGTTTATGTTAAAACTGTGTTTTAATTCATATGAGACTATGTTTGGTTGATGCTATAAGTATGTTTGTTTTGATGTTGGAACTTGGAAGTATGTTTGTGTTTATGTTAAAATTATGTTTTAATTCATATGAGACTATGTTTGTGTTGATGATAGAACTATTTTTTTTTTTTTGGTTCCCCTCAAAAAAGTGTAGGACATAATATAAACATGCCAATATTAGTATGAATTGTTCAAACATGTAATATAACCACCCACCATTCCCAGTACCCCAATTTCACAAAAACCCCCAATTTCACAAAAGTGTTTTTAGGTAAAAAGTACTGGGAGAATTCAATTAACAATTACAGTTTTTCATAATATAATGAGAATTTCTCACTCTTTTCAAGTGGGAAATTTCTCATTCATACTGAGAAATTCTCAATGTTTACTCAGAAATTCTCAATCTTTACTGAGAAATCTTCAATGTTCACTGAGAAATTTCTCATATAATATGAGAAAATTCTCATATTTACTGAGAAATTCTCAATGTTTACTGAGAAATCCTCAATGTTTACTGAGAAATTTCTCATAGTTTAGTGAAACATTTCTCATATAATATGAGAAAATTCTCATATTTACTGAGAAATCCTCAATATTTATTGAGAAATCCTCAATGTTTACTGAGAAATTTCTCATAGTTTAGTGAAACATTTCTCATATAATATGAGAAAATTCTCATATTTACTGAGAAATTCTCAATGTTTACTGAGAAATCCTCAATATAAAAGAAAATTCATATATAAGAACTTCACTTTCAGCACTTTGTTTTTTTTAAGTTTTTTTTATGCACAAGTGAGTATGTTTTTGTAGTTAAATGAAACTTTTTGTACTATTTTTTGGCTTGATGAAATGACTTCTTGTTATTTTACTTCAGGTATATGAACAGAGATTGTTGAAAAGAGTACCAGCATGTCTAGATTGTTATTATTTTGGTGAAAATTTGTAATCTTTTCTATTTTGCATCGTTTTCTTTCCTTGTAATAGTATCTAGAAATTGTTGAAAATGAATACAAAAACTTGAGTATTTGGGATATCGACTCCAATGTTATGTTCTTTGATCTAGTTCGTGAAAATATGTTATGTTAGGACATATGTAGTTTTCTAGTTCGACTCCATTGTAGTTTTTTTTTTTTTTTTTTATTTCTTTTGCTCAAAAAAGTATGTGACATATGTATTCTGTAGTTAAATGTTATGAAAAAAGTGTGGGACATATGTATTGTGAAGGGGCTTTAGTATATTCATGGCAATTTTGTAATTTTTTAGCAAAAGGGGCATTTATGGAAAGTTATAGATTAATCCAGGCTTATATCATAGTCATCCAAACACAATATTGGACTAATTGTGTTTTATCCCCAGTATAATCCGACACGATACAAACACAGTATAAAAATAATACTGCACTGTTTTTATCCTGTGATTAGATATCCCAGCATAACTAACTACACTTTATACTATACCCATTTATCCTATCCGGAAACCAAACGAGGCCAAAGTATACTAAATTACCCAGAATACATTTTCAAACAAATAAAGACAACACAACATCACATCCAAGATAATGAAATCCATTGTCTGTCTCAAAAGCCATACTATTTTTTAGCTTTCCATTTGTTTATTCGTTGTTTACTTGTTACGCGAAAATTATCTAATTAGTTGTCGGTGTATAATTTATAGGGTAATAGTTGGGACACACCCATTCACACATTTTTGAGATACAATTCAAAAAATGTTTCTATCTCTCTTCCTGTGTCACTGTGGGATCTACTGACGTCATAGGAGAGAGATATAGACACATCTTTTTTATTGTGTCTCAAAAGTGATGTGAATGAGGGTGTCCAGGGGCGGACCCAGGATTTTTGGTCCGGGGGGGTGGGTGCTAAACTACACGGGGGGTCAGAGGTAGCGCCCTGATGCAAATTTTTTAAGTCTACTTATACACAATTATGTGTAAAACTGTAAAATTGGTTTAACACCCCTAGTTTGGGGTAAATCGTGTAATTTTATGAGGCATATTTCTAAAACCTGTAATATATTACATATAAATCTAAAATTTTCAAAAGTCGAGGAGGACCTGTATCTAAAATATATAAAATAATATATGTAAATCTAGAATTTTTAAAAATCCAGAGGGGGCTGTGTGAATTTTTGGAGGACCTATATGTAAAATTTATAAAATATCATATGTAATTCTGTAATTTTTAAAAGTCCAGGGAGACCTGTGCCACCCCTGGTGACCATGTAAGTCTGCCAATGAGTGTTTCCCAAACTTTATCCCAATTTATATGATGGCGCAAGTGAGTACTGACTCGTGACTCGAAATGAAAAAAGTTATTTTGAATATGTACTTCACCTAAGTGTACTTTTATAGTTAGATCTCTCGTATGTATATAAGACCTTAACAAGTTCTTTAATCCATATGAATATCCTAAAATGAATTGAAAATAGTTGTAATCTGCAACAAAAGTTAGAAGTTGTATAACTGAAGTCAATTACAAATATTGAACTTACATTTACTAATCTACATGATGTTTGCCATTAATGGTGATTCTGAAAGATGAGAGATTTTGATATTGAGCTGCGCGTAAGCCTAAAACAGGTGGAAAAGAAGCAATCTTCGAACCGTTTGTTATCTCATCATCACAATAATTTCATCAATCAGAGCTTCATGTGAATCAATTATATGGCTTTCAATCCATAAACTAGTTCAAACGTTGGTTAAGTCGATTTAGACGGAGGAGGAAGGTGATAAATAAGCATCCAAATGAATCGAAAAACAAAGTTTTTTTTTTTTCTTTTCGGAAAAGGATAAATAGATCCAAAAAAAGGAATGTACAAACGTACAAGGGGCAAACCCCGAAATAAAACAAAGATTATCGTGTGTTTGATAAATTTTGTGGTATTAGGAGTTTATGAATGTCATTTTAGATGTAAAATTAAATGTAATAAAATTATTTCACTTCACCGTGTACCAATATGTGACGGTTACTGTGATTTCTTTATTACTATGTGACCTATATAATACTCAAATAAGAGTAAAAGTTATACGGATGTGACCGTCATATGAGATAATTTTTTTGTAAAAAACCCGATTTGATATATTAATTTAGTTGCCATAGCATTACACTTGAGACTACTTAATTATAATTATTTTAGAGATTGCAACAGTTAAAATTCCTGATTAGAAAGTAGTCACTCTTTCATGAATACACAAACTAAAACTCAAATTGAACTTTTCACTCATGATGGTTACTTTTAGGGATTTTCGCCTATATTTATGTTTCTATTACTCTCACTAAAATGAGTAAGTCTTTAGGCACAAATAAATATTTTTAATATAATCCACAAACATTACAATATATCTCTTCTATGTGGTGAATTCCATAATGTCAATTAACCCCACCAAATATGTGATGTGGATTGTGTTTATATCCAAAGAGTTACTCTACTAATATATATTGGACAACTGCTATGTCGGTCAGAATATTTTTCACAGTCAGACCAGTTTGGGCACGAAATGGAAATTGGACGCTGAACAAATAAGATACGCTACGTTTACTTGCTCTTGGAGAGAGAGAAAGAGAGAGAGAGAGAGAGAGAGAGAGAGAGAGGAGCCTGTACAAATCAAGAAAATACCAACAATGCTCTTGGAGAGAGAGAGAGAGAGAGAGAGAGGAGCCTGTACAAATCAAGAAAATACCAACAATTTTGCAATTGCGCTCATACCGAGAAAATTCACTCTTTTATTTGTGTAGGATATCCAAATCAATTTTGCAATTGAACGCATGCCGAGGAAACTCGAGCTAATTTATGTAGGAGATAGATATATATATATATTTTGCATTATTTTAATAGGAGCTATTACTTATAACATGATGGTTGTTAGTTAGCAGTATACAACAGTTCTTTTAGCGACGAAAAATATGTTTTTAGCGACGAAATTTTTGTCGCTAAAGGTTCCAACTTTTAGCGAAGAAAAATTTTGTCACTAAAACCTTGTTTTTTGTCGCTAAAAGTCTCCTATGCTGTAAGTTAGCAAATCCCTATTTTAATTTGTAGAAAGAGAGTATTTTTGTTCACCATTGCTCACCTAGACTTTCATTAGATGACTGGGTGACATTTGTCTCATTTCACTCCCATTTGTTCCCTATTCTATCAACATTGTTACTGGAATGAGACGCATGTGTCATCAAGTGAAATAAAGTATTTTTGCTCAATTAATTTTGATTCACTAATACTCACCCAAACTTTTACTGGATGACATGCATCTCATTTCTTAAACAAAAGCTTCTCCATACAAGGAGAAAGTAATACTGCACATGCCATGCATAGATACAGAAATTGAAAGTAGTACTGCACATGCCCACTTCATATATTCAAATCAGCCACACCTTAACAAAAAAAAAAAAAAAAAACTGCCAAGATCAAGGAACTCACACACCTCACTCATCAATCTTATGTTGAGTCGTAAGGTCAACATGAGTGGAGATAATACATAATATCTATCAACTCATGCTTTTATTCAACCATTACTAGCACATAGCACCTAAGTAATAAGGTCCGAAGGTACCATGTCTATTATTTTAGGAGTAGATAAATTGAAATCTTCATTTCCACTTATATTTTAGTTCTGAGGCTTGGTTTCATGGGTTTCAACATTATTGGCAGTCTCATCACGGCAACACTTTTTGCAGTAACCGTGATTGCAGCACTTGTAGCAGTATTTTTTTTTTCCTCCGTATCCGTCGCCACCTCCGTATTCGCCGCCGCCGTACTTGGCTTCCTCTAGGCCTTTTGGCTCAGTAGTTTCCTCAGCTGCATACACAAGTTGTATATATTTGTGTCAGTAAAAAAAAAAAAAAAAACTTGGCTACCGGAGTGTTTTGAAAGTTCAAGAATCAAATCTGTTGTATATTCGTTCATGGTCCTACCTGGGAATAATGAAAGGATTTTCAGACCAAGTCTAAAGGTCATTTTGAGAAAATGTCAAAAACACGATCAGCCAAGTCTATGATATTTAACTAGTTTTCAAAACATCAGGTAGAAGTTGGTTTGAAAGAAAAAAAAAAAAAAAAAGTTATTGAGGTATTTTTAAGTTAAGCACTGAATTCAATATATCCAAAAATAGCTACACAAATACTTTACTATATAGAGCTAGTTATATTCGAGCCACATAATCATTTTTTGTGTTATGAAAAACCAGGACTATTATGTTGGATTGTTATTATAAAAGAATTATTAAAAAACAAAAACAACTCTTAAGTTAATTTTAAAGCTAGATATGGATTCCAATGTGCACCAATAATTTACAAACATAGGACTATTTAATTAGAACTGATTCTTCTATAAACTACACACTTGATTCCGGCAGATGCATGCTTTTCTTTTTGTACAGGAGCCTATGATTCTGATCCAAGATCACTCCAGAAGAATTGAAAGTGATTCTTCTTTTATGCACCTCAAAATGACCTTGTAACTATATTTGTTAAGAAAACTTTTTGATATGTTTATAGAGTAATGTTATGCTTCTCAAAAAAAAAAATTTCTAAAAAGTGTTTTTCAACACATGTGGTAGTGGAACCCTCTTCAATTAAGACCACTTCACCTTCAATCAATCAAAATCAACTGGACCCACTACCACATGTGTTGGGAAATACTTTTGGAAAAAAAGAAAAAATTTGGAAAGCATAGTAATTAATATTATTCGTGTTTATAATGCAAACTCACTTGTTTTCTCAGTGGTAGTCTCAGCAAGGTCTCTAGCTGCAACCTCTGAAGCAATGAGAAGAACAAAAGCCAATGTAAGACCAAGGAAGAGAAGTGTCTTGTGAGCCATTTTTTGTATATATACTCTTTCAAAGATATTTGGGGGTAAAAGGATGAGGAAGCCAGTGCATGGAGCATGTCTATTTATAGGCTAACATGGAGAGAGAGAGAGAGTAGCACCTTTTGTTTATTGGATATGGGAAATGTTATTGTGAAAAGCTTGTCACATGAGAAGGCGGGTTTTAACCGTTGGATGAGCATCTAGCCTTAAGATTCTCTCCAGATTCCTGGGAATCTTAAGGTTAAATGCTCATCCAACGATTAAAACCCGTCTTCTCATGTGAAAAACTTCTCACAATAGCATTACCCATTGGACATTAGCCATTTGATTAAAGAGTGATAATATGTTGTCCATAATGTGGTTGGATGTTTTGTACCAAAAAAAAAAAAAAAATGTGGTTGGATGTTTATTTTTTTTTGCTAAACGATGTGGTTGGATGTTTAATTCGTACGAAATCATCCATATATATTTTATATGACTTTTTTAGGTATCTTCATCGTTACTCCTACCATTATGATGACCTATAGGCATGTGAGTTTTGTAACACTCTCTCTCAATTTCGTGGACCTTTTCAGGATTTTCAACTCTTTAAGAAGGTTTATGCTATAGAAATATAATATTTAGTCCTTTTGTAGTTTTTTTTATTAAAGGTTAATTTATTTTCAGGGTTAGATTAGAAATAGATCTTTGATTAGGTATGTTAATCAGAAATAAGTCTTTTTTTCCAATTTGATAAATTTTTAATGTCTGAATTACATTTACTCACATAGTCAGTTATATACATATATATTCGTGTATCTATATATGGACATAATATAGATTTGAAGTTAATGTCATTAACTGATAATGGGATTATGTTCTCTCAATTTAAGGGATCCTCTTATCTGCTCACCATGATCTTTTAGTTGAAATTCAAATTATTTAATACGTTTTGCTCAAAGAGTGAGAATTTCTCAGTCTTTACACAGACTGTCTTTTAGGTCCGTTTTTTAGGATTTACTTAAGATCCGAACTGTATTTTCGTGTATCTGTATATGGACATATAGATATAGATTTGAAGTTAGTGTCATTAACTGATAATGAAATTATGTACGCTTAATTCAAGGGATCTCCGTATCTGCTCACCATGATCTTTTGGTTCAAATTCAAATTATTTAATACATTTTGCAGACTTGAGTCATCCAGTTTAGTTGTCATCATAAGACAGATCAATCTAAATTTAGTAAGAATATTTCTCAGTGTTTGACCTACAAACACCATAATCATTTTTTTGCATAAAGAATTTCTACAATTTTGTTAATTTTCTCAGTGTTTGTCATAAAACTCCACACAACACGAGAATATTTAGTGAGAAATCTCTTAGTATTTGACCTACAAAAAATCATAATGAACATTATTAAGGAGGTATCAAAATGCATTTTCCATTCAATACAAAATTCATCCAAACTCAACCTCAACTATTCTAAACCAAACAAGTCTTCACGCCCAAACACAGAGCATTTGCATTCTACGGTTGGTTACTATACTAATCAAGTCACTTTTTGAATCCACAATTTCAGCCATTAACATCATCATCATCAAATCATCCGTATGTAAATTTCAAAAGCTTCATCACTGGCTCTGTATTCTCCCACAGATCAGTTTGCTTCAATTTTCACTTTGGAATGAAAACTCTCACATATTCAGAAAGGGAAGGAGTCCAAGAATGGGAGATCAGATGACTGGAAGGTAGTGACGACGACAACCAAGACTGGGCGACGATGGCGCTGCTGGATGTGTTGGTGCCGGCGGTGGGGGGCTGCTGACCTCTCTCTTCTTTCTCCCTCTATCTCTAGCAGAAATCTCTCTCCATATATAGTTACAGATTCTCGCTCTTTCTCTATTTTGGGTTTTGAATTTTTAAAATAAGATATTTGATATATATAGATAAATACATATATATATATATATATATATAGAGAGAGAGAGAGGATAATATAAGAGTATTTATGTCTTTAGGAACACAAAGGGACTAATTTCTAGATTCAGATATAAGGATCTATTTGTTGAAAATTTTAATTTATTGTTATTGTCCTACTTTTGAGCTAAAATTTCACTATCGTATTAAATGAAAAGTTAAAGAGCAAAGTGAATATTGCTCATTTGGTACCGAGCTAGGTCTTAGGAAACCCCCCCCCCCCCCCCCCCCCCCATTGGTCGAGTGTTCGATCCCGTGCCCCTTCGCTTCTAATAATAATAAAATAAAATAAAAATAAAAAGTTGAGGAGTTTATATGACGAAGGATAAATTTAAAAAATATCTAATTAAAACATAGAGTATTAACTTTTTGAAGTGACTTCTAAAATATAACAGATGGAGAGTATGTGTTGGATTTTGTCCATAATCCAAGTCACTTGGGCGTTGTTTTAATTACTTAAAATTGGTTTTGGGTTGCAACTTTTTAAACTTTTCTTAGTTAGCCTTAGGCCTTTTTATTTCAAAAATCCAAACAAGTAGCCTAAGCCTTTAAGTGATGTGATGTGTAACCCACATTGGTTAAACATAAGATGATTTTACTCATTATATATGTTTACTTCTTCTAAGATTGTTAGCCTTGTGTTGGTGAAAGACTCTCTCACGCGTGCGCACGCGCGCGTGTGGAGGAGGAGGGGGGAAGCTGCAAATCTTGGATTTGGACCATCCAATTTGGCTTGGAAAATCGAAACTTGCGCATACACAAATGCAGTCTGATTTGTACCCTCGCGCATACGGGTGGTAATGCCACGTTTTTCTGTTTGCATTAAACTTTTTGACTGTTGGAATTCTGCACATGTTAAAAATGATACAAATCTGTTTTAAAACTGGTTTAACTCATGTGACTGTTGGGATGGTTTTAATAGAGTTTAATCTCTTTTTTTAATTACAAAACAAAATTTGATTACAGAATGCTTTGTTCTCTCTCTCTCTCTCTCTCTCTCTCTCTCTCTCTCTCTCTCTGGTTTCTGCAAATACTCTTTTATGTTTTTGGAGCAATTCTGAGCGGTCATATACTCTTCTAATTTGAGTGCACGTTTGGAAGATTTGATTGCTAAATCCTGGAGAATATAGCATGTCAAGCCCTTGAGCAGCAAAGATAGAAAAAAATAAATATCCTTTTTAGGTCCATAGGGAATAGCGGGTGAATGACACTAAATTGTCCACACCATACAGTACTAGTCTGTCATAGCCCGGTCCCACAATAGCAGAACCGAAGCCTGTGGACCGTGGCACACCACCGAGGCTAAATCAATTCATTAACAATCCCAAAAGAATTAGTTTAAGAACTTGCAGCGAAAAAGAAAATAATCCATTTTAGAACCAGTAATCCAGTTAACTGTATCGCTGGCCCAGTTGACTGCTTTAGAGTCATAGAGAACCTCAACCTCTCAGCAACCCAATCCAGTCGACTGTCTCCCATGTCCAGTCGACTGGGGGATCAAATTCCCAGTCGACTGGTACTATCTGGTCGACTAAACTCTAGTCCAAGCAGAAGGTCAAATTTTGAAACATAAACCAGTCGACTGTGTCGGGGGACCTAGTCGACTGCTTTTATAAAAATGAGGTAGTGTCTCATTCAACAAATGAATCCAGTCGACTGGCACTTAGTCCGGTCGACTCGTTTACCTTGCAGCAGAACATTCTGCAGAATTTGCAAGTTAAAGGTTTTCTAAGTTCATCCATAGACTAATTACACACTCCAAACTCATTCTAAAGTGATACTAACTGAATTATAACATCACCAAAACATAGTTACAAAATATTACTATCTATTACAACATCACAAATTCGTTCTAAGGTTCCAAGTTAAACATAGTTTAAAAGTCATAAAATTCTTATTACAACCTTTCTATTTCAAGACTACGACATAAACATGATGAGTCGCCTTCTAAGAGAACTTCCAAACCCACATGCTCACTTCTTCGGTTCCTCGCCGGCATTCACACCTGCAATGGTTATTTAAATAACCACACATAGTTCGATTCGTTTAAGCAAACGCTTAGTGAATAAAACAACAATGCACATGAATGATAAACATGCTCTCATTCACATTTTCTGCATTTCATACTAGTCTCCGGAGTCTCACGTGTACGGCCCACACTCCTAGTCGGTGACTCCTCGCCCATAAGTCCATGCGACAAGGTAAGACCAACATTTCTTTTATTCAAATGTGCGATCTCATGCCTATAACGGCTCCACAAAATGGCTTGGTACCAGGTGCTCCTATGACCCAAATAGCAACTACACATGCTCAAATCACATTTCACCGTGCTTTTGAAGTAAGTCAAACATTTCACCGTGCAATTGCGCCTACTTATCAATATAGCTGCCCAATATGAACTAAACAATATATATCTAAGAACTAACACATACTTTTCATACAAAACAGAATATGTCAAGAAAACATTCCAAAATATATAGTTGAATCACTCACCTCCAATTAGCGTGTCTCAAATTCGTTCCAATGAAAACTAGAGCACAAAGATTGTGCAAAATCCATCTAGTATAATTTCTATGGATCAAAAGTCCGATGAACAACTTTTTAGGAAAATTCTAGAAAACAAGTTTTTGGGACACGTAGCCAAACAAGTCCTAATGGATATCAAAACAAAGCTCTTACCTCTAAGAGTTCGAAAAAATGATTTGGCTGAAACCCATTGGACAAATGATCTTTGTTTGCCGTGAAGATCAAATCTTCCAAATCTCCCTTTTGGCCTCTCTAGATTTAGGTTAGAAAACTTTTGTAAATGAAAATATCTCACCTCTTTCTATGTATAGGCACGACTCTAAAAAATTGTGTTTATCTCCCCACGAGTTCTCGAAACTTCTAATTATTCTCGGTCTTACACGTCTAATTCATTGCTTCACGAGTGAAAACTATAAATTATAAAAGTTTTCGTCTAAGTTCCGTTTGGTTGCTAAAATGCGATTTCACATGATTTTACGAAATTACTAATTAGCCTACCAATTAGGTAGCGTGTTAATTCATCCTCACAAGGATACTAAAATTAACGACAAGAATATATTCTAAACCACATAATAAGACAGATAATGAAATACACAGGTAAACATTTATTTTCAGATAAATATTTAGGATATTCCACAATGAACGTCTCAGTCTTAGAGAGACTTCACAACACCAAAACATCCATTTCACGCAGTCTTAGAGGATTCTCTTACACAAACACCCAATTCAACTCGTGAGTCACAACTCACCCACACAAGTGCCACAAATGCATAACACATCACATATCATGCATGACAAATGTAATAAAATACGATAAACACGCATACGAGTGTTTGGAAATGCATTCATTTTAATAAAATACGAGTGTTATTGCCACACCCATCCCGGAAATGCATTCATTTTAATAAAACATATTTAGAACCATGTGAATTATTAATATTTATTAATAATTAAGGTGAGGTTGACTATGGGTCAACGAGGAGTGTCAAGTGAGGATACGAGGATTTGATAATCCATGAGGCATTGACATGAGTAAATGACATTTATGTGCATTAAATGTTATTTGACTTTATCTGATATGTGTGAATAGTAATTTTATCTGTGTAGAGTAATTTCTGATAATGTTGACTTTGATTTAGATCATATCGAATACTATGGTGAGAACGTAGGTGATACGTTCCATAGAAATAGTTTTCAGAACGTTATTATGGATCCAAACAAAACTTAAGCGAAAACTTTTATAATTTATAGTTTTCACTCGTGAAGTAATAAATTAAATGTGTGCACTATAACAAAAATGTGCTTTAGCGACGAAACATGGCGACGAAATTTAATTTAAATTTCGTCGCCAAAAGTATAGTTTTAGCAACAAAATTAAATTTCGTCGCCTAAGAGGCTGGAAAAAATATATAAATTTGACGACGAAATATAATTTCGTCACCTAAAGTGATGTCTATGGCGACGAAATTTTGATTCGTCGCCTAAAGTGATGCCTATGACCATATGTCTGATACTCTTAGCTAAGTACAATATATGACCATGTCTGATATCTCTTAGCTGAGTACAATAAACAATTTATAATGGTTATGGGGCAGCTATTTTTTTTTAAGACTTTCCACACAATGATATTGGGCAAGGATTTGTAAGCAGTGTTCATCATACAACTCAATTTAGCTTTATGTACCATTGCTAAAGAGAACACAAAAACAAGGCATCCAATAATTATTATTACTATATCTGTTTATGCATCCATTGCTACATAATGTTAGAGATCTCAAAATAAAGTCAATATTGGAACAAAACAATAAATAAATAAAAAAAAAACCATGATACAAAATAAAACAGGCCCACAAAATATTTTAAAGCCAAATCGAGAACCCAAAAGAAGCAAAACATGCAGAGAACAAATAGTCAACCAAAGCTAGAGAATTACACCAATAAAATAGCCTTCATTGGAGTTACCAGCCATGAGATTCTGGGCTCGGTATTTCTTTCTTCCTTTCTGCTCTAACTTCTCTCTTCTTCTTCTTTTTCCTTGGCTGTTGTGATCTCTCCTAAAAGCCGCTTTCTCTCGATCTCTATAAATACTTAGCTGATATGTATCGATGATATGGTGTGACTCACACCACATGAATTTGTGAAAGGGGACAATTAACAGTTATGGGTGTTCTTCAGTTACCCTTGAATCAGGCATATGAGTTAGCTCAAAAAAATGGGGGAATTTAAATGATGTTATTGAGAGAGAGATAGAGAGGCTAATGGTGGCTTTAGAGGGATAGAAAACATTAAACCGATTTTATTGAGAGAGAGAGAGAGAGAGAGAGAGAGAGAGAGACAGAGAGAGGGAGGGGGGGGGGAAGTAATGGTTGATTTGCTTTTTTTATTTCAGTTATTCTTTAATCTGGCGAGAAACCTAAGCCGTGTTTGACAAAAAAAAAAGAATTAAAAAAATAAATAAAATTCACTTGACCTGTCTTAAGAGGAAGCATCGAAATAATATAAGGAACATGACTCTCATTGTAACACGTAGCTGTTAGGCTTCCGTATTATACTAATAAGATATAGATTATTTATTAATATCTAAGTTAATTTATTGGGAGTATTTTAAAATTAAATTCACTATAATTTTGGTAAAAGAAAACAATACACGTGATAAATACAAAACAAGGTTAAAAAAATAGAAATAGAAAAACAAAAATTAATTATGACTTCATATTTGGGTATTCATAAATATTTTTATTTTTCTGATCTTTTTTCTTTGCGTTATAGAATCATAAGTAATTAGTGTTTTATTTATGACTATTATTTTTTTAAACTATTTATTACTGTACTTATTTAAGAATAAACTTAATTCTAGTGGCCCTATGTGGGGAACACATGGGTCCCAAACTGAAAATTAAGTGTTGAATTTTAAGTACTAAAAATATTAAGTGATTGAATTTGCAGTACTAAAAACAGTGTTTCAAGTAATGCAATCGCATTCAGTGATTATTTTCAGTAGAAAATTTTCACTTAAAGTTTTCAGTGGACTTTGGCTGCTTTTCAATTAAGTGATATGTTATCAAATGCTCTGAAAAGAAATAAGTGTTAAAAATTTTTCATTTTCAGCACTTAATTGAGTTATCAAACACACCCTAAGTAGCAAATTTTAAAAACTTTGTTAGACCCACTTCTCACATTCCCCCCGCCCCCTCGTCTCTTTTTCCCGCTTATTTTATGTCTCACATTTCCACTCCTTCCTTCTCATTTCTGTCTTCTCTCTCACAGAATTGAGGAATCCCCAAATTGAGAAATCCTTGCCAGTGAAATACCCCCCCATACTACATTGGACCGGCGACTCATTCCGGCGGTATGTTATCTCTCTCTCTCTCTCTCTCTCTCTCTCTCTCTCTCTCCCTCTGTGTGTGTATGTGTGTGTTTCTATCTATTCTTCCTGGCTTCTGGGCAACAAATGGTGCTCATGATAACCACTCACATCATCTTCTCTCTTCCCCACTTACAAACAGTGGTCTGTCACCATTTTTGTATAGTTTAAAAGTTAGGGGGGTTTCTCAGATTAATGTTTTCACAAATTGGGGTTTCCTCAAATTAGGTTTTTTCCAAATTAGTGTGTTCTCAAATTGGGGTTTCTTCAAATTAACTATCTATTGTGAAAACGTAGTGAAATTAGTTTTGAGGTTATAATTTATGTAATTTTGTTCTTTTATATCTTCAAATAGGGATTTGGAAGTTGATATTAAGTAGTGATATAATTCAAGCAGTTCAAAAATGGTATGTTGATTAAACGTTCAATTAGGGATCTGCGCACTTCCCTAGATCAATCTACTTTTTCACGATTGTTTTTTTTTTTGGGTGGGTTATCTATGGCTTTTTATTTGTATATATGATCAAGTTATCATCTTACTTTATTTTCTTTTTTTTTTAGGGGAGTGTACTTTTTTTATGGGCCAATTGTGTTGTTCAACATGGCTCCTAATGTTGCTCTTTGGCTCTTAATATTATATATATAATACATATATATTATATATGTATAGTGCCTGGGAGTGTTAGACCGTAAGGATCTTCTTGATTTCAAATTCAATATGTTTCATCGAACCAGTTAAACTTGACTTCATCCGTGAAGCCGGAAAGGTAACTAAATTAATCTTCCTTTATGTAATTGAACTCAATATTTTCTTTACTGTAGTGTAATGTTACACTTCCTAAATTTTGTATCCTAAATGTGGTTCCAAACACGTGTGGCAATGAGACCAACTTTGATAATGATGGAACTACTTCAACATCCTTAAATGAAAATCAACTGGGCTCACCGTCCCATGTGTTGGGAACCAAATTTGCGAAGCCTATCATTATTCTTTATTATAACTTGGTGCCAATGAGTGTTACTGATAATGCCAAAATTTGGTTTAAGTAAATTAAAGCAATTTAAGGGGAGAGAGAGTGAGAGACTGATTTTTTGTATGTGGTTCGACCCTGTTAATGAAGGAACCTACGTCCACGTGTGTGTCTGAGCACATTCACTATACTGTAAAAAGTCGGGGACCTGTGGTGAACCAACAATAGTTTGGAGCTACCGTAGGTCGGTCGGGCGTGTTGGTGACTGTTATAGAGGTGCTGTAGAGACTGAAAAGTCAGTCCCTTTCAAGGGGGTGAGTGGTCTCTTTTATAGATGCAAGAGACCTACTCATTCTTGGATAAGGAAATATAATCCAATTGAGCTTGACTGACATTAATTGAGGGGGTTTCCCAATTGGATTAGGAAACAACATTAGTTATACATTAGTCTTCTATCTTGAGTAGGAAACTGCTTGAAATATTCTGGGGCATGTGTTATGGGCCCAGCTGGCCTGCGCCTGTACAGACCGTACGAGTGTGGTCTTCTTAACCTGTTGATCTGGTCGTGACTAAACTGCTGGGGATGGTGAGTCTCGGGTAGACTATATCGCTCGGGCTGATGCTTGTCCGAGGTGTTGTGCACGATTTGACCGGGACATGGACTGGCTGCTGATTTAAACCGGTCGGTCATAGGATAGAGCCAATTTTGGGTGTATCAGCTGCCCCCCATTTCCAAGGTTGTCTTGATGCCATATCGGGGCAAGTTTGGAAATTTTTTTGAAGCCACCTGCCACTGTCTGAGTGCTCGGGGAAGCTGCCTTGGAGCTTCTGAGTCTTGTGAGTACTCGGGAACTGGCTAAGAGTTGAGACTTAGCCTAGCTCGGCGTCTTTAAGTGCTCAGGAATTGGCCAGGAGTTGAGACTCGGCCTAATTCGGAGTCTTTTGCTTGAGTTAGCTCCCAGGATGGTTATCTTCTACCCGTAAACCTTCGTCAAGGTTGTGGGCAAAAGAATTTTACCATGTTGGAAAAGCCGACCTAAAGCGTATTGCTTTAGGGTCCTTTTATGTTAACTCCCCAGGATGGTTATCTTCCGCCAGGTCAGCCTTCGTCAAGACTGTTGGGAGAAGAGTTTGACCATGTTGGTGGAGCCGACCTAAATCACGTTTCTTTAGGGTCTTTTTGCTCCTCTATCGTCGGCCAACCTAAGAGATTTTAGTCACCTCTATCGTCGGTTTAGACCTAAGTGGAGTTTTTGCCTCTGAGTACTGTAGGCGCCCGGGTTGTCTAAGAGTTTGCCTTAGTTACCGCAAGGCCTGTAAGTACCCGGTGTGATTACCTGTTTATTCCATTGTGCCTTTCTACCCCCTAAGCTTTCGCTAAGACGAGGGTCTTGTGGAGGCTAGGGCTGTAGATAACCGACCTGGAACATGGGTGGTTGCAGGGTCTTTTGGCTTGCCATCATCAGCCACCTAGTGGGATTCGCCCCCATCGTAGGTTGGACCTAAGTGAAGCCGATGCCTTGGGCGTGACCCCGAGGTCTTCTACCTCGGGTGTGATCCCGAGGTCTTTTGTGCCTGGGTTCGGAGCCCGAGGTCTTTTGATGTGCCTCGGGTGGCCCGAGGTCTTTTGATGTGCCTCGGGTGTGGCCTGAGGTCTTTTCAAGAGCTCTCTGACAGTTTGCGGAGCCTCATGCGATGATCGGGTAAGTACCATTGTAGTTGGATTGGTCGAGACTGTTAAAGACAGGAGGTCAGGTCGGGATCACCAGACTCCTGATTACTCTGAGCTAGATTCAAGGTCGGGATCACTGGATCCTGACTGCTGCGAACTAGAGGTCGGGCCGGGGCTGCTGGACTCAGACCGCTATGAACTGGAGGTCGGGTCGGGACTGCCGGATCCTGCCTGCTGTGAGCTGGAAGAATTGTCAGAACTCCCGGGCTGATATCACTTTCGCTTACTTCTTGAAGACTCGTTGCTTACGCACCCAGGGTCTATGGTCTTTAAAAATTCTTCAGCGTCAATGTATTTTTCAACCCTCTCAGCGAGTTCAACCAAGGTTGCCGGTCGAATTCTGTGAAACGATGTGGCGTACTTAGTGTGTTGAACTCTCGAGC
This sequence comes from Hydrangea macrophylla, assembly GCA_033977485.1. NCBI lineage: Eukaryota > Viridiplantae > Streptophyta > Magnoliopsida > Cornales > Hydrangeaceae > Hydrangea > Hydrangea macrophylla. The sequence continues at coordinate 84,895,510 of CM066990.1, forward strand.
AGAAGGCTGTAACAGTGATAGTTTCATCGAGATCATAGATACCGAGCTTCTCTTGATTAAACCAGTCAGTGAATTCCTTGAGGGACTCATTATTCCTTTCCTGACTGTCAGCGACTGTATGTCAGGCTTTGGCCGTTCATGCATACCAATGAACTAGTCGATGAACCTCTTGCTAAGTTGCTTGAAACTGCTGATCGATCGGTGATTCAAGGAGTAGAACCATTGAGCGGCCAAGCCTTTCAAAGTACTAGCAAAGGCCAGGCAATGTAGTTTGTCGGAGTTGGTGGTCAGGGTCATCTGAGCCTTGTAGGTCCAAACGTGGTCGACCAGGCTTCCCGAACCGTTATAAGAATCTAACGGGGTTGTTTAAATTTGCACAGGAGGGCAAACCTCATGATCTGGCTGGAGAACGGTGACTCTGTCTCGGTATTGGCATGATTCTGAGTAGGGTTTTGGCCCAACTTTTTGGCCACTCCATCAATCTGTTTTTGCAAATCCTTGAGACGGGCCACCACATCTTCCCGACCGGTATCTGGGTCGTAGGTCGGATTAGTGGAAGAGGCTTCCTTCTCATGGCGGTGTGTTATCCTCAGGGATCGAGCTCGGCTATGACTTCGGTGGATCGTGTGCCCAAGGACACCTCGACTCTTGACCGAGGACCCTGGACTGATTCCCGGGCCGTACACTCCTGCCTCTCCTCTGGGGCAGCACGTTTGCTGTTGATGTCTCTGACGTCTTCAACGCGGGACGGGTTGGCTCGGGCACGCTGTCTGGTCAAGATTGGTTCTCGACCGTACGCAACGTTCCCGGGCTGTCTCCCGACCACTACAGGATTGCTTTGTTGGGCAAGTAGGGCTTCGATTTGCTACTGGGTTTGACGCTGGATCTTCAAGAATTGTGCGAGGGTCGTGGTGATCTGTTCAGATGTCATGACTACCGCAGTCGGTGTCGGGGCAGGCAGAACATCCCAGTTGCCCTGTTGTGCAGTCTTCTCACTCTTCTTCGAAGGCATGGCTATCAGCCAAGAGATTTTTTGATGAAGAACTTGTCGTTCCCACAGACGGTGCCAAGCTGATGATGCCAAAATTTGGTTAAAGTAAATTAAAGCAATTTAAGGGGAGAGAGAGTGAGAGATTGGTTTTTTGTATGTGGTTCGGCCCTGTTAATGAAGGAACGTACGTCCACATGTGTGTCTGAGCACGTTCACTGTACTGTAAAAAGCCGGGGACCTGTGGTGAACCAACAATAGTTTGGAACTACCGTAGGTTGGCCGGGCATGTTGGTGACTGCTATAGAGGTGCTGTAGAGACTGAAAAGTCGATCCCTTTGAAGGGAGGTGAGTGGTCTCTTTTATAGATGCAAGAGACCTACTCATACATGGATAAGGAAATATAATCCAATTGAGCTTGATTAGTATTAATTGTGGAGGTTTCCTAATTGGATTAGGAAACAAGATTAGGTTTCCATTAGTCTTCTAGATTGAGTAGAAAACTACATGGAATATTCTAGGGCATGTGTTGTGGGCCCAACTGGCCTGCGCTTGTACGGACCGTACCAGTGTGGTCTTTCCGACCTATTGATCTGATCGTGACTGAACCGCTCGGGATTGTGAGTCTTGGGTAGACTATACCGCTCGGGCTGATGCTTATCCGAGGAGTTGTGCACGATTTGACCGGGACATGGACTGGCTGTTGATTTGAACCGCTCGATCATAGGATAGAGCCAATTTTGGGTGTATCAGTTACTATTTGTATGAAACTATTTTTCAAAAAATTGTATGAAACTAAAATTATAGTGTTCTGATGGGAATTTTGTAAAGTGCCATTTAATAGTAATAATTAATCCTACTCTATTGTAGCCAAGTCCTAAATATGGGTTATTTGGTAGTAAGAATTGGCTCTATTATACTGTAACTAAGTCCTAAAAAAGTTGTAATATCTTTTGTCAATTTTTACATTTAATAATATACTCTTTTTTAATAATTTATTTACACTTAAATATATCTTTTACGCACGGATAATTGGCAAGTAATCACTATTCTAGTCCTTTCCTATAGGAGGGAAAAAAAACACCCATCTATTTAAGGAATTAGCCTTGACTTTTATTTAATCCCCCATTTGATTTCTTGATTTTCTTCTCTTGTCTACATAAATTTTTTGGGTAAATTAAAGAGACACCTCATCATGTATTGAACTTTTTCACTAACACCCACTAAACTAAAAAAAAAAACTCAATAAACTGACCCTCACCTATTTGTGAGGTATTTGAAGAAAAAATATAATTGTTGAAAGTTTGTTGAGTTTTTTAGTTTAGGGGTGTTAATGAAAAAGAGTAATGCATGAGGGGGTGTCTATCTAATTTTTGTAAGGATTTGTTTGGAAAGTTATGTGTTTGGGTAAAACGTTGTATTGTACACACACACACACACATATATATACACATACATACATATATATATAGGATGTCCACTCGAATTGTTGTAATTTGTAGTCCAAATTGGGTGTTTTTCAAAGCCAAACTCTTTCTCTCTCTACATCTCTCGAATTGGTGTGGTAGTGGGTAAAAGTGTGATTGAGACCCTCATCCCACATTGCTTAGGAAGAGAAAGTTGAGAGGCTTAATATAAGCTTTCTCAATATGGACTTAGTAATAAGTTGGAACATGTAGGCTCTCACGCGCACATGAGTCAAGCCCAAGCAAATCCCAAATTCAATAGACGGGCGCGTCACGTCTTACTCGCGCGCAAGGGGGGTGCAAATCCCGGCCTCCAAGCCTCGTGGGCTCACATGGTTGGACCATCTTTTTGCAAATTATTTTCTCCAAAAACTTTCCTTTTAATTTTGCTTTGACTGATTAAATTCTTTCCGTCACAGATTTACGCCTTCCTAAAATGTGCAATTAATTAGCCGTTTAAATGATTTATATCATTTCTTTATAACACGTTTTATACAAATCAAGGAATTTCCTGTCGGGTCAATGTGGCTATAAAATTCGTGGGTCATTCTCTTTGAGAATACTCAGCAATAAAATCTTCTTCTTCTCTCTAGTTCAATCATTGATATACAACAAGGTTGTTCTGTGCCCCTTGTTCAACGAGTCCACATGAACAAGGTAGAGACTGCTTAATCCTGGAGGGTAAACCACTGAGACCTTTCTGTACTGAGGCAAGAACTCCGAGGGGCGGAAATTACTCTTAAGGACAGTGTTCTCCAACACGACTCAGTCAGACTCTTCGACCCGTTTGATAAGTATTTTCGTTCATAGCAGTGTCTGTTCACTATTATTTTTCTTACAATATTATTTTTCTTACAATCTTAAGAGTAATTCCTCATGGATACTGCTATGCTAACAGCGACTAAAGCTATTCCCGACGTCACCAAAATTGAATCATTTAACGAGAATAACTTTAAGCGCTGGCAAACCAAATTGCTACTTGTTCTTGACATTGCAAAAGTCGATTTTATTTTGACTAAACCAAAACCCGTTGAAGGTTCTGAAAATTATGAAACCCAATTGCCTCTTTGGGAAAATGCAAATAAGATTTGCAAAGGTATTATTTTAAACGCCCTATCAAATGAACTTTTTGACATTTATTGTACTTTCAAATCGGCAGCTGAAATTTGGGATGCTTTGGTCACCAAATATATTATTGAGGATGCCGGAATTAAAAAATATGCCATCGGAAATTTTCTCAATTTTCAAATGACCGATGACATAGATGTTTCTACTCAAATTCACAATTTTCACCTTGTTGTTTTGGAACATAGTAATGAAGAAATAAAATTGCCCGAACCGTTTGTAACCGGTTCAAACTTCCGGATTCTTGGAAAAATTATAAGAATATGATGAAACATAAGAGGAAGAAAATGACTTTGGAAGAAGTTGTTGTTCATGTTCGCATTGAAGAAAAGAACCGTTCACTTGATCAGAATGAGAAAGCCAAAGCTATGGCTTCCAAGGCTAACCTCGTTGAGGAAAAGCCTAATCGCACCCAAGGGAATTTTAAAAGGCAGAATAACAAACCCTATTTCAAGGGAAATGTTTTGTGTGTGGCAAACTGGGTCACCATGCTGCTCAATGCAGACACGGGAAGAAAAACGACCAACCTACCCCTATAGCTAATCTAGTTGAGGCAGATGTTATTGTAGCTGTCGTTTTTGAGGTGCACTTAGTGGCAGAGGAGAAAAATTGGGTGGTAGACTCTGGGGCTACCAGGCACATCTGTGGCAACAGAAGTGCTTTTACCTCCTACATACCAGTAGGGGAAGGAGAGAAACAGGTGTACATGGGGGACTCTAGGCCCTCACCTGTGATTGGGAAAGGGAAGTAGTTCTCAAGCTAACTTCCGGAAAGATCCTCTCTCTTACCGACGTTCTCCACATGTCTGATATTCGTTGGAACCTTGTGTCTGTGTCGCTGCTTGGGAAAGTGGGGGTGAAAGTTATTTTTGATTCTGATAAAGTTGTAATGACTAAAAATGGGGTGTTTGTAGGAAAAGGGTACTACAACAATGGTCTGTTTGTTTTGAATGTTCTTGATAATTTGAATGGAAATGCTACTATTTCTTCTGCTTACTTGATTGATTCTCATGATTTATGGCATGCTAGATTAGGACATGTGAACTTTTCTTACATAAAGAAAATGAAAGAATTAGGCATTCTTGAAAATGTTAGTATCACTAATAATGAGAAATGCCAAATTTGTAGTGAAGCTAAAGGTACTAAGAAACCTTGCAAACAAATAGTACAAAGAGAAACTGAACTGCTCACTTTAATTCACTCAGATTTAGGAGACATGAAATCAACTGAATCTAGAGGAGGAAAGAGATATTATGTGACATTCATAGATGATCACTCGAGATATACTAGAGTATTCTTACTTAGAAATAAAGATGAGACAGAAAGAAAATTCATACAATACAAAGCTGAGGTTGAAAATAAGTTAGATAAAAAGATTAAAAGACTTAGATCTGATAGGGGAGGTGAATATGAATCTGGCCCTTTAGGCCAATTCTGTGAACAACATGGTATAGTACACGAGGTAACTCCACCCTATTCACCAGAATCTAATGGAGTAGCAGAACGAAAAAATAGAACTTTAAAGGAAATGATGAATGCTATGTTAATTAGTTCAGGAGCACCTAATAATTTATGGGGGGAAGCTATCCTCTCTGTGTGTCACCTTCAAAATAGAATAATTTTTAAGAAAACAAGAAAGACCCCTTATGAGTTGTGGGAAAATCATAGACCTAACTTGAAATACCTTAAAGTGTGGGGGTGTCTAGCCAAAGTTCTACTTCCAGAACCTAAGAAAAGGAAAATAGGTTCAAAAATAGCAGATTGTTTATTCATAGGTTATGCTGAGAATAGTGCTGCATATAGATTCTTGGTTCTTAAAAGTGACGTGTTAGAGAAAAACACAATAATTGAATTGAAAAATGCAGATTTCTTTGAAAACATATTTCCGCTGAAAACAACCATTAAAAGACCAAGGTTAGAACCTACAGTTGAACCTAATGTTGACTCAAATGAGTCTGTAGAAATTGAATTAAGAAGAAGCAAACGAGATAGAAGAGAAACAAACCTAGGAGATGGGTTTTTCACGTTTTTAATGGATAATGATCCAATGACTTATAATTAAGCTATTTCCTCTCCTGATGCTCCCTTTCAGAGAGAAGCAATTAATAGTGAGATAGAATCTATCATGGCTAATCACACTTGGGAATTGGTTGACTTACCTCCTGGTACAAAATGTATAGGATGTAAATGGATATTCAAAAAGAAGTTAAAACCTGATGGATCTATCGATAAATTTAAAGCTAGACTTGTAGCTAAGGGATACACTCAAAAGAAAGATGTTGATTATTTTGATACTTATTCTCTTGTGGCTAGAATATCATCCATTAGAATTCTAGTAGCTCTTGCTTCCTTGCATAAACTCATAATTCATTAAATGGATGTTAAAACTGCGTTTCTTAATGAAGAATTAGAAGAGGAAATATACATGGAACAACCTAAAGGTTTTGTATCTCCTGGAACAAAAATAGAGTTTGCAAATTAGTGAAATCTTTGTATGGTTTAAAACAAGCACCAAAACAATGGCATGAGAAATTCGATAGTGTAATGACCTCTAATGGATACATTGTGAATGAAGCCAATAAATGTGTGTATCATAAATTTAATAATAATGTTGGTGTAATCATTTTCCTATATGTGGATGATATGCTTATTTTAGGCACTGATATGATTATGATAAATGAAACAAAACATTTGTTATCTTCTAGCTTTGATATGAAAGACCTAGGTGAAGCTAATGTTATACTTGGGATAAAATTGACAAAAACTAATGAGGGTTTTATGATGTCTCAAGAACACTTTGTAGAAAAGATCCTTAAAAAGTTTGGTCACTTTGACACCAATATGAGCATACAATTAAAGAAAAACAATGAAACTAGTGTATCACAGTCTGAATATGCTCAAATAATTGGCAGTCTTACTTATCTTATGAATTGTACCAGACCTGACATTGCTTATGCAGTTAATAGGTTGAGCAGATACACTCATAATCCTAATAAGGAACATTGGACTGCTATATGTAGAGTACTAAAATTTCTCAGAGGTACTATGGATTTTGGTTTGACATACTGTGGATTTCCCGCTGTACTAGAAGGGTACAGTGATGCTAACTGGATCTCTGATTCAGATGAGACAAAATCCACAAGTGGGTACATATTTACCCTAGGAGGAGGTGCAGTCTCTTGGAAATCATCCAAACAAACATGCACTGCTCGGTCCACTATGAAATCCGAGTTTATCGCCTTAGAGAAGGCAGGATCTGAGGCTGAGTGGCTTAGAAACCTCTTGACAGATATCCCTTTATGGATGAGACCAGTTCCATCTATGTCGTTACATTGTGATTGTCAGGGTACAATAGCCCGAGCAAGAAATAAGGCCTATAATGGGAAAAGCAGGCATATTCGCCTAAGACATAACATTATAAAACAGCTGTTAAAAGATGGGATTATATCCCTAGACTTTGTGAGGTCAGAGATGAATTTAGTAGATCCTCTGACCAAACCATTAGCAAGAAAGCTAGTGGCCAATACATCAAGGGGGATGGGACTTATGCCCATAACAGAGGTCAATAGTAGTGGTAACCCAACCTATATGAGTGGAGATCCCACAAACTAGGTTCATATGGGTAATAACAAACTACTGGTTGACTTAGTGAGACACTATTAATTATATATAATTATAGTTCATCCCTATGGTGTAGATAGTACAGACTGCAACGTGTGAGGTTGAGTCTTAACTCTTAATGAATTCATAGTCCTTATTGGGTAGTGTGTATAATTGTAATACATACTTGATGAATTCACCTATATGAGTGTGGAAGTGGGGCCGCTTCCTATGAGAACTTAGGCAGGTTCTCTAGAGCACTCATGAAATCCAAGTACGGCGCATGGCCGAAACGTGCCAAACCGCGTTAACAGCATTGTTTATCAAAGTGTATTGTGGGTGATAAGTACTTTGATTCACACAAAGAAATAAGGTTCATAGAAATTCTAATTTCACCAAATTTCTGTGAATCAATTCTTATTTCCCTAAGTGTTGGTTCATAGTCCAAAAGACACCATCACTGATGTAATATACTAAAGTGGTCGATCGTTACTTCTCAAAATTTGTCTTTGAAAAATGTGGGGGATTGTTGTAATTTGTAGTCCAAATTGGGTATTTTTCAAAGCCAAACTCTTTCTCTCTCTACATCTCTCTAGTTGGTGTGGTAGTGGGTAAAAGTGTGATTGAGACCCTTATCCCACATTGCTTAGGAAGAGGGAGTTGAGAGGCTTAATATAAGCTTTCTCAATATGGGCTTTGTAATAAGTTGGAACATGTGGGCTCTCAAGCGCACATGAGCCAAGCCCAAGCAAATCCCAAATTCAATAGAAATTTGGGTTTCGATCCGAAAATCATTTAACCTGGCGCGCCACGTCTTACTCGCGCGCAAGGGGGGTGCAAATCCCGGCCTCCAAGCCTCGCGGGCTCACACGGTTGGACCATCCTTTTGCAATTTATTTTTTCCAAAAACTTTTCTTTTAATTTTGCTTTGACTGATTAAATTCTTTCCCTCACAGATTTACGCCTTCTTAAAATGTGCAATTAATTAGCCGTTCAAATGATTTACATCCTTTCTTTATTACACGTTTTATACAAATCAAGGGATTTCTTGTCGGGTCAATGTGGCTATAAAATTCGTGGGTCATTCTCTTTGAGAATACACGGCAATAAAATCTTCTTCTTCTCTCTGGTTCTTCTCTGTTCTTCTCTGTAGTTCGATCATTGGTATACAACAAGGCTGTTCTATACCCCTTGTTCAACGAGTGCACGTGAACAAGGAAGAGGCTGCTTAATCCTGGAGGGTAAACCGCTGAGACCTTTCTATACCGAGGCAAGAACTCCGAGGGGCAGAAATTACTCTTAAGGACAGTGTTCTCCAACACGACTCAGTCAGACGCTTCGACCCGTTTGATAAGTATTTTCATTCATAGCAGTGTTTGTTCACTATTATTTTTCTTACACGAATCACATGGATTCCCTTTTTTCTCTTTTCATCCTAATACCATTAATCTATAACCCTAAGATTTGGGCTTTCTTTTCTTCCTATTTTGTCTCTCCATTCTCTCTATAGTTACCATCATGTTCTCATATTTTTAATTTATTAATTTACTACAACTGTGTAGATGTGTTATGTTTGTTTGTGTAATATACATCATGGGTATAATTGGTTTAGTTTTTGGTTTTTCGCAGTTCGGTAGCAATGTCAAAAGGAAAATCTGATTCCAAACCTAGATTACTACTTGGTGAGTATTGTGTAAATTTAGCTATCTAAACAATTCATACTAGATTACTAGGATTTATATTTCACTCACACACTGTGTCAATTTTCATGTTGCAACCTCTTTGGATGATCATGTTATGCTTATCACTTGGTTTAGAACTCAATACGGATGATCTGGTGATATCTTAAGCCATTGCAAACTTGGAGTGCTTTACCTACTTTTAAATTAATGTACACAGGAACATACCAGATATTAGATTAGTTAGATTACATTATTTTTGTTAATCTCTTGTTGTGCCACTTAGTAAATATTGTCTTCATACCAGATATTAGATTAGTTAGATTACATTATTTTTGTTAATTTGTTGTTGTGCCACTAAGTAAATATTGTCTTCATTCTGACCTGCTTAATCTTTGTCTCTTTTAGTGTGATTCAGTGTATGGACTCAGTTCCCATGATTTTTATAGGCCATGGTGTGAACATTTTTGTGTATTTTGTTTGTTCCCCTTTGTTAATTCAGCCTTGGTAGACAGAGAATTAATGGTGAATCAACAGTGGCAGCACTGAATCTTGAAAATAAGGTACACCCATATGTCCTTTGATCAGTTAAAGATGACCCAATTGTTTCCAATTATTGTGTTTTGAAAAAAAAATATCTTGTTTGTTATTTGATGATAAAGCCAAGCAAAAAGCTCTAAAGATAGCCTCTCAGATACTTCATGCCAAAAATTTTAGAGTAATGCTATGCTTTTTAAATTTGGTTAAAATATTCCCATAATTATTGAATGCGGTCCCACAATCATCTCGCCTGAAACCATAGAGGTTGGTGAGAGATAAAATACATTAAGGTTTTTTAATTTCTACTCTTGTTTCCTAGTGTTAATTTTTGTATAGTTTCATAATTTGTTCTAAGAAAATGTTTCTCAATCGTGCTGGCATATAGGCATTGAACTTCTGCACATCACGTATTATTTGAAATTTATAGTTTACGTATAACACCTATATTTGTGTTATTGCTTTTGCATTATATTGTCATGCATGATAATGTGATGTGGCGTGTCTCTTGGCACATGGTTGAGTGAGTTTTGACCCACGAGTCATTTTGGGGTGTCTGTGTTAGAGGATCCTCTGAGAATTTATTAGTGAGTGTTTTGTGGTTGTGAAGTCTCTCCGAGTATGAGACGGTCACTGTGGAACATTTTAATTGTTTATCTGGAAATAAATGTTTACTTGTGTATTTCAATATCTGTATTATTTCTGGCTTAGAATATATTTTTGTTGTTAGATTTAGTATCTTGGTGAGGACGAATGAACACGCTATTAATTTGGTAGGCTAATTAGCAACTTCGAAAACGTCATGTAGAAATTCGTGTTTTAGCGACCAAACGAAACTTAGTCGAAAACTTTTATAATTTTGAGGTTTCACTTGTAAAGCTATAAATTAGCTGTGTAGAAAGTTTCAGAGACTGATTAGGAGTTTTGAAAACTCGTGGGGAGGAAAATGTAATTCCCGAGAGTTTTGCCTACATATAGATAGAGATGGATGAGATGTTTTTACGAAGCTTTCAACCTAAGTTTCCAAAGAGGCCAAAGGGAGATTTTTTTGCTTCGAGCTTTTCGACGCCAAACGACGACCTTCCGTCAGTCTGTTTTCTCCCATATTTTATATTTGAGCTCCTCGAGGTAAGAGCTTCGTTTTGATATATGTTAGGGCTTGTTTGGCCAAGTTTTCTGAAAAGTTGTTTCCTAGATTTTTTCATAAAAGTTGATAAATGGAATTTTGATCCATAGGAATTTTGATCCATAGGAATTGTACTAGACGGACTTCTACACGTTCTTTGTACACGGGTTTTCTTCAGATTGAATTATAGGAGCGTTATTCGGAGGTGAGTGATTCAACTATATTTTTGGAATGGTTTCTTGATATGTATTCATGTTATGTTTGAATAGCATATCTTAATATTTAGAGATATCTTGTGTAGTTCATATTAGGCATTTATATTGATAAGTAGGCCCAATAGCACGATGAAATGCTTTGATTACCGCGAGCATGGTGATATGTATTTGAGCATGTTAAGTTGCTTATTTGGGTCAAAAGGAGCACTTGGTCACCGTGCCATTTTGTGGAGCTGATATAGGCATTAAGGTCGCATGATTGAAGAGAAGAATCGTGGGTCTTACCCTTTCGCGTGGACTTATTGGCGAGGAGTCCCGGATTGGGAGTATGGACGGACACGTGAGTCTCCGGCAACTAGTATGAAATGTAGAGATGTGAATGCGAACATGTTTATCATTCATGTATATATGTTGATTTATTTACTAAGCATTAGCTAAAACAAATCGAATATGTGTGGTTATTCAAATAACCATTGCAGGTATAAATGCTGGTGAGGAATCGCAGAAGTGAGCACGTGGGTTGGGAGTTCTTTTAGAAGGCAACTTGAACGTTAATCTTGTAGTTTTGGGATAATAGGAATGTTGTAATAAGAATTCTTATGGTTTTTAGTTATGTTTAACTTGGTATGCTAGAACGAATCTAAAATGTTGTAATAGTTGGTAACATGTTGTAACTGTGCTTCAGTAATATGTTAATACAGTTAGGATTGCTTTGGAGTACTTTTGGAAGTGTGTGTTTGATCCCTGTTTGAATTCAAAAGCTTTTAAACTTGAAAATGCTGCAGAATGTGCTGCTTCTAGGGGATCAGTCGACTGGTTTGTTGAACAGTCGACTGGACCCTCCTTTTCAGCAACTCTCTGCATCGTTTCATGGAGGATCACTCGACTGGGTCTCCGACACAGTCGACTGGATCATGGTTTCAAAACAGATATTTTTGGCCAGGCTGGACTTCAGTCGATCGGACTTTACCAGTCGACTGAAACTTTGAAGCCCCAGTCGACTGGATGTAGAAAGCAGTCGACTGGATGGGGTTTTACAACCCAACTTTCTGCTGGACCAGGATCAGTCGACTGGACAGATGGTTTTCAAAATGACTTGTTTTATTCCGCTACGTGTGTTCTTAAAACTAAAGATTTGGGAACGTTAATGAATTGGGTTAGCCTCGGTGGCGTGCCACAGGCTCCGGTTCCGCTATTGTGGGACCGGGCTGTGACATTTAGTGGTATCAGAGCATAAGTTTAGAGCCTTGGGAACGAGAGACCTTATGTATGCTGAGTGACGTCGAGTGGAGTGTGTAATTGTGAAGATAATTGTTATCATTGTAGAAATGCTTCATGTGTTAGCATTTGTTGATCGTGATGAACTGTGCACATATATCTATATTGTGGCATAGCATGCATGGTCATTATGCATTGAACTCAACAGGGGAATATTTGAAACATTATGGCTGATCCGCCGAAAAAATTGTCACCGCATTCGCGGATGAACCAAATAGTGAATATGGTGGAAAATTTCATACAAGCAGTAAGAGAACAGATGAACGTTCAGCCTCCACCAGTGGAAATTCGTTATATCAATGCACCACCGACACCGCGACCTCAACACACAATCGTGGAACAGTTTCATAAGCGGAAACCGACCTTGTATTATGGACAAGTTGACATAAACTTGGCCGATCATTGGATGATGGACATGGAAAGACATTTCCGGCAGGTAATATGTACCGATGAGGAAAAAGTTTTATGCGCATCCGATACGTTGATGGGCGAAGCATTGGATTGGTGGAACAACGTACTTGAACAAGGGAAGCCGACCACGTGGGAAGCATTTAAAGAAGAATTCAACAAACGTTTCTTTTCGCAATCTGCTTATACTCAGAAATGCCAAGAGTTTGCAAGTCTGGTTCAGGGAGACATGATTGTGAGTGAGTATGTATCCCGTTACAATGCCTTGTTACGATTTGGGAAAACTACCGTTCTGATTGATAGGGATAAACTCGTAAGTTTGAGGAAGGACTTAGGGAGAATATCCGTGGCCGTGTGGATATGTTACAACACCCGACCGTTTTTCTCGTTGAGGAAGCTGCTCGTATTGCTGAGAAAAGTGTCGACAGATATCGACAGGGACAACAAGGGAAGAGAGCAAATGACAGTCGGGGTAAGAGTCAAGGGAATGCAAAGAAACCGTTTACGCAAGGTTCGGGATCATATATGAGTAGCCAAGGAGTGAGTACATTCATGGGGGATTCGAGACCGTTGTGTCCAACATGTAACCTGCGACACAGAGGAACTTGCTACCAATTGAGCACCTGTTACTTTTGCAAGCAGTTAGGACACATATCCCGCAATTGTCCTTTGAATGCAAACTCGACCACACCAAATACATTTCCAAATACGAAGAGCTACAACCCAGAAGCGAGAGGAAAATGTTTTGAGTGTGGAGAACCGGGACACATAGCAAAGAACTGCCCGAGTAAGAGATAACCGGGAATGAGTACCGGGGCATCGAGTGTGCCAAGCGGATCAAGGGTAGAACCTCGAGTGGATAAAGGGAAAGGAGACGCGCAACAACAAGGAAGATACTTCCAGCTCAGGCCGGGGAATACAGATGATACCGTCGTATCAGGTATTCTTCCTATTTGTTCGTATCCTGCACGTATGCTTATGGATTCTGGTTCAACGCATTCATTCGTATCACGTGATTTTCTTAAGCATTTAATTGTTAAGTCAGAACCGTTAGGATATGACTTGTGTGTATCATTGCCTAGTAGTGAACCGCTAGTTACTTCTTCGATATTCAAGTCATGTGAGATCAAGATAGGTGATAAAGTCTTGAGCGTTGATTTGATTCCGTTGAAGGTGAACTACTTTGATGTTATCTTGGGTATGGATTGGTTGTCGGCTAATCAAGCCAGAATCGATTGTGAACAGAAACGGGTTAGTTTCTATCCGTCAGGGCGAGAAGTGTTTACGTTTTCAGGATAAGGGAGTGATCGTACCGCCGTACTTGATATCGGCGATTCAAGCAAGTAAGATTTTGAAGAAGGGTTGTTCGGGTTTCTTATGTTCAATTGTCGACACGCGAGTTCTTGGACCACTAATAGAAGACATTTCAGTAGTTCGAGAATTTCAAGATGTTTTTCCCGATGAGTTACCCGGCGTATTGATTGAAAGAGACCTTGAGTTCACCATAGAAGTAGTACCAGGGTCACAACCGATATCTAAAGCGCCGTACCGAATGGCACCGATAGAGTTGAAAGAATTGAAGGTTCAGTTACAAGAACTACTTGAGAAGGGTTTTATCCTACCGAGTGTTTCGCCGTGGGGAGCTCCGGTCTTGTTTGTGAAGAAGAAAGATGGAACAATGCGTATGTGCATCGACTACTGAGAGTTGAATAAGTTAACCGTCAAGAACAAGTATCTGTTGCCGCGAATAGATGACTTGTTTGATCAGTTACAAGGGGCTCGGGTATTTTTGAAAATCGACTTGAGATTAGGTTACCACCAGTTGAAAGTCAAAGAAGAAGATGTTGAGAAGACAGCTTTCAAGACTCGATATGGTCACTTTGAATTTCTGGTTATGCCGTTTGGAGTGACTAACGCACCAGCTGCTTTCATGGACTTGATGAACCGTGTTTTCAAGGATTATTTAGATGAGTTCGTTATCGTGTTCATAGCTGACATCCTAATCTACTCCAAAAGCATTGAAGATCACGAGCATCATTTGCGATTAGCTTTACAACGATTGCGTGAAAAGAGATTATTCGGCAAATTAAAGAAGTGTGAGTTTTGGTTGACCGAGATAGCTTTCCTTGGACATATAATGTCGGCAAAGGGAATTTTTGTAGACCCTCAGAAGATAGAAGCAGTTACCAACTGGGTGAGACCAACGAATGTGACAGACATCCGAAGTTTCCTAGGATTAGCTGGGTATTATCGGAGATTTGTAAAAGACTTTTTGCGTATAGCAATGCCGATGACACAGTTAATGAGGAAAGATATTGTTTTTGTTTGGAGTCCAGAATGTGAAGAAAGTTTTCAAGAGTTGAAGAGCCGACTAGTGAAAGCACCAATTTTAGCCGTTCCGTTAGGGACTGAAGGGTTTATTATCTACAGTGATGCTTCATATAGAGGTTTAGGCTGCGTTCTTATGCAAAGTGATAAGGTTATTGCATATACGTCAAGACAACTTAAACCGCACGAGAAGAATTATCCAACACATGATCTAGAATTGGCCGCCGTGATTTTTACATTGAAGATTTGGCGTCATTACTTATACGGGGAAAAATGTGAGATTTATACGGATCACAAGAGTTTGAAGTACCTGTTTACACAACGAGATTTGAACATGAGGCAAAGGAGATGGTTAGAGTTGATGAAGGACTATGACTTGTCAATTTAGCATCATCCGGGCAAGGCGAATGTCGTCGCCGATGCTCTTAGTCGCAAAGTACCAACCAACACCGCATCAGATTTGACTTCTCAGAAAGAACTGATACGAGATATGGAGAATTTGGAGCTTGAAGTGATACCGAGGATTGAAAGTGGCTTGATGTCGATAATGGTGGCACAACCACTCTTGATTCACGAGATCGCAGAGAAACAACTTCAAGATGTGGCTTTGAAGAAGATTTGTGATGAGATTTCGATGGGCAAACAACCGGGATTTACTTTTGAGAATGATGTTTTGAGATTGAGGGGTAGAATTTGTGTGCCTAACGAGAAGGAGTTAAAACGGAACATTCTAGAGGAAGCACACAATACGAGGTATACCGTTCATCCGGGAAGCACCAAAATGTATAGAGATTTAAGACATGTTTATTGGTGGCCGGGAATGAAGAGAGAAATAACACGTTATGTTTCGCGTTGTACTAGTTTTAAACAAGTAAAAGCCGAACGCCAAGTACCCTCGGGATTGTTACAACCATTACCGATAGCCGAGTGGAAATGGGAGCACATAACAATGGATTTTGTTAGTGGGTTTCCGAGATCGAAGAGATCGAACACTATTATTTGGGTGATCGTTTGACGAAGTCGTCGCACTTCCTACCAATCCAAACAACTAAGCCAATGACGTTAGCTAAGTTGTATATTCGCAAAATTGTGAGACTACATGGTATCCCAGTTTCTATCATTTCGGATAGGGATAGTAGTTTTACATCGAAGTTTTGGAGAGCCTTGCATGAAGCAATGGGTACCAAATTACACTTTAGTACCGCTTTTCATCCTCAGACCGATGGTCAATCAGAGAGAGTAATCCAGATTTTGGAAGACATGCTTCGGTTATGTGTACTTGATTTCCAGGGTGATTGGGAAGACCACCTGCCGTTAATTGAGTTCGTATATAACAACAGTTTTCAGTCGAGTATTAGAATGGCTCCTTATGAAGCTTTATATGGTCGTGTATGTCGTTCACCGATTAGTTGGACAGAGGTGGGAGAAAGAATGATTGAAGGGCCGAAAATTATACAAGAAACGACGGACAAGATAAAAGTAATTAGACAACGATTACTGACAACCCAGAGTAGGTATAAGAGTTATGCCGACAAGCGCAAACGGCCGTTGGAATTCGATGTAAGAGACTTGGTGTTTTTGAAGGTGTCACCTTCAAAGGGAATAACCAGATTTGGTAGATACGGGAAACTCAACCCGAGGTATGTAGGACCTTTTGAGATTATTGGGAGAGTTGGACCCGTAGCTTATCGTTTGAAATTGCCGAGTGAGTATGCTCAAGTGCATAACGTGTTTCACGTGTCATTGTTACGTAAACACTTAGTGGAGGATAGAGATCAAGTTATGACTTCGATATCGAATGAGATGCAGAGTGATTTGAAATATGTTGCATATCCAGTAGAGATCTTGGATCGGAAGGATCAAGTCTTACGGAAGAAAGTAATATCGAAGGTGAAAGTGTTACGGTGTAGCCAAACTACGGAAGAGATGACGTGGGAAATAGAAGATGAGATGCGTACTCAGTATCCGCACCTCTTTTTGAGACATGGTACAAGTTTGGGGACAAACTTCTTTTAAGGGGGAGAGTATTATAACACCCGTATTTGTGTTATTGCTTTTGCTTTATATTGTCATGCATGATAATGTGATGTGGCATGTCTCTTGGCACATGGTTGAGTGAGTTTTGACTCACGAGTCATTTTGGGGTGTCTGTGTTAGAGGACCCTCTGAGAATTTATTAGTGAGTGTTTTGTGGTTGTGAAGTCTCTCCGAATATGAGACGGTCACTGTGGAACATTTTAATTGTTTATCTGGAAATAAATGTTTACCTGTGTATTACCTGTGTATTTCAATATTTCTGGCTTAGAATATATTTTTGTTGTTAGATTTAGTATCCTGGTGAGGACGAATGAACACGCTATTAATTTGGTAGGCTAATTAGCAACTTCGGAAACGTCATGTAGAAATTCGCGTTTTAGCGACCAAACGAAACTTAGTCGAAAACTTTTATAATTTTGAGGTTTCACTTGTAAAGCTATATATTAGCTGTGTAGAAAGTTGCAGAGACTGATTAGGAGTTTTGAAAACTCGTGGGGAGGCAAACGTAATTTCCGAGAGTTTTGCCTATATATAGATAGAGATGGGTGAGATATTTTTACAAAACTTTCAACCTAAGTTTCCAAAGAGGCCAAAGGGAGATTTTGTTGCTTCGAGCTTTCCGACGCCAAACGACGACCTTCCGTTAGTCTGTTTTCTCCCATATTTCATATTTGAGCTCTTCGAGGTAAGAGCTTCGTTTTGATATATGTTAGGGCTTGTTTGGCCAAGTTTTCCAAAAAGTTGTTTCCTAGAATTTTTCATAAAAGTTGATAAATGGAATTTTGATCCATAGGAATTGTACTAGACAGACTTCTACACGTTCTTTGTACACGGGTTTTCTTCAGATTGAATTATAAGAGCGTTATTCGGAGGTGAGTGATTCAACTATGTTTTTGGAATGGTTTCTTGATATGTATTCATGTTATGTTTGAATAGCATGTATTAATATTTAGAGATATCTTGTGTAGTTCATATTGGGCATTTATATTGATAAGTAGACCCAATAGCACGATGAAATGCATTGATTACCGCGAGCATGGTGATATGTATTTGAGCATGTTAAATTGCTTATTTGGGTCAAAAGGAGCACGTGGTCACCGTGCCATTTTGTGGAGCCGATATAGGCATTAAGGTCGCACGATTGAAGAGAAGAATCATGGGTCTTACCCTTTCGCATGGACTTATTGGCGAGGAGTCACGAATTGGGAGTATGGACGGGCACGCGAGTCTCCAGCGACTAGTATGAAATGTAGAGATGTGAATGCGAACATGTTTATCATTCATGTACATATGTTGATTTATATACTAAGCATTAGCTTAAACAAATCGAATATGTGTGGTTATTCAAATAACCATTCCAGGTATAAATGCTGGCGAGGAATCGCAGAAGTGAGCACGTGGGTTGGGAGTTCTTTTAGAAGGCAACTTGAACGTTAATCTTGTAGTTTTGGGACAATAGGAATGTTGTAATAAGAATTCTTATGGTTTTTAGTTATGTTTAACTTGGTATGTTAGAACGAATCTAAAATGTTGTAATAGTTGGTAGCATGTTGTAACTGTGCTTCAGTAATATGTTAATACAGTTAGGATTGCTTTGGAGTACTTTTGGAAGTGTGTGTTTGATCCCTGTTTGAATTCAAAAGCTTTTAAACTTGAAAATGCTGCAGAATGTGCTGCTTCCAGGGGATCAGTCGACTGGTTTGTTGAACAGTCGACTGGAGCCTCCTTTTCATCAACTCTCTACATCGTTTCATGGAGGATCAGTCGACTGGGTCTCCGACACAGTCGACTGGATCATGGTTTCAAAACTGATATTTTTTGCCAGGCTGGACTTCAGTCGACCGGACTTTACCAGTCGACTGAAACTTTGAAGCCCCAGTCGACTGGATGTAGAAAGCAGTCGACTGGATGGTATTTTAAAACCCAACTTTCTGCTGGACCAGGATCAGTCGACTGGATCCTAGGATCAGTCGACTGGACGGATGGTTTTCAAAATGACTTGTTTTATTCCGCTGCGTGTGTTTTTAAAACTAAAGATTTGGGAACGTTAATGAATTGGGTTAGCCTCGGTGGCGTGCCACAGGCTCCGGTTCCGCTATTGTGGGATCGGGCTGTGTCATTACGCTTGGAGTGACTAAGGAAAGAATAAAGTGTTGAACTAGTATACTTAATATGAAGTATCTATGATTCTCATTTTTCATATTCAGGACATGCTTTAATAACTGTCTCTTTTCATGTATCCATATGAATTTTATCCCAATTGTTTGGAGAATGGAGAATGTATGTTAGTTTTCCTTATGTTGTGGCAATGGGGGGAGATTTCTTTTTATTTTCTTAGTTTGTAATACCAGTTCATCGTCTTTTTATTATTCTCTATCCGTTACTCTTACTCACTGAGATTATAATTACTCTTTTATTATTTTCTGATACACCCAAAATTGGCTCCATCCTATGACTGAGTGGTTCAAACCAGCAGCCAGTCCAGGTCCCGGTCAAATCATGTACAACTCCTCGGACAAACATCAGCCCGAGCGGTCTAGTCTACCTGGAACTCATCATCCCGAGCGGTTTATCCACAACCCGGCCAACAGGTCGGGAAAACCGCGCAGTCACATCCCACCGCGGGAACAGCTCATCCGAGCCCACAGGCATGATCCCGAGCATTACGGGCAGTTTCCTACTCAAGCTAGAAGACTAATGGAAAGTGTCCACTATTTCCTAATCCAATTAGGAAACCCCCACAATTAATGCCAATCTATGTCAATTGGATTATATTTCTTTATCCATGTAAGAGTAGGTCTCTTGCATCTATAAAAGAGACCTCTCACCCCCCATTGAGGGGGCCAACTCTTTAGTCTACACAGCACCTCTATAAAATTCACCATTATACGCATACACCCGGTCGGTATTACTGGTAGTGTCGCCCCTCTTTGTTGGCTCACCAGGCCCGCCGGTGATCTGCTAGTGAATGTGCTCAGACACACCCGTGGACGTAGGTACCTTCATTAACAGGGCCGAACCACATACAAAAAATAGTCTTTCACTCTCTCTCTCTCCTAAAATTGCTCTACTTTACTCTTACCAATTTCTGGCATCATCAGTTTGGCGCCGTCTGTGGGAAACGACAAGTCTTCCCATCAACAACTCTCTTGACTGATCGTCATGCCACCGAAGAAGGGTAAGAAGGCTGATCAGCAGTCCGACCGTGATGTTCTGCCGGCCCCGGCACCAGATGCGGCAGTCATGACATCTGAGCAGATCACCGCGACCCTCACACAACTCTTAGAGGGCCAGCGTCAAATCCAGTAACAGATTGAAGCCCTGATAGCCCAGCAAAGCAGTCCTCCAGGGGCCGGGAAATGACCCGAGAACGTTGCGTACGGTCGGGAACCGATCTTGACCAAACAACGTGCCCGAGCCAACCCGTCCCGTGTTGAGATTGCCAGAGACATCGACAGTGGACGTGCTGCCCGAGAGGAAAGGCAGGAGCATATAGCCCGGGAATTAGTCCAGGGTCCCTCGCTCAAGAGCTGAGTCATCCCTGGGCACACGGTTACCCAGAGTCATAGCCGAGCCCGAGCCCGATCCCAGAGGATAGCACCCTGCCATGAAGGAAAAAGCCTCTTCCACCAGCCCGACCAACCCCTCGGGTACCGGTCGGGAAGGAGTAGAAGCCCGAATCAAAGACTTGCAGAAGCAGATCGACGGAGTGGCCAAGAAGCCTGGTCAAAACCGCACTCAGAATCAGGCCAATACCGAGACAGAGTCACCGTTCTCCAGCCAGATCACGGGGTTTGCCATCCCGTACAAATTCAAGCAGCCTCGCCTAGATCCCTATAACGACTCAGGAAGCCCGGTCGACCACGTCCGGACCTATAAGGCTCAGATGGCCCTAGCCACCTGTGACGCCCCGCAAAAATAAGCGTATTTCCATTGAAAAATTAAATAAATCACACTTGATTCTTTAAAATAAAAATACAAAATTTCTTTAAAAACTCCCAGCAGGTCCATATTCTTCACGGATCTCCTATATCATCCTTAACCTTATCTCCCTTCTAGGCTTCGGTTACCGGCACTGCCTGCATCTAAAAACCATACCGGGAAGTATACAATATGACATGAATAATAAAGGCTCAAAAGGATAATGACAATCAAATACATAGAATGATATCAAATCAATTGACCAGTCTCACAACCCAACTGCTCACACTACCCAAATGCTCATACCAATAGCATCATACCAGGTTCCTCTTGATCACATAGCAAGAGACACCTCACCTCACCTCACCCGTCTCCAGTACGTCGGTCCCTGAGGCCTGTTGGACTGTTGGTAGGTGCTCCTTGCTCATGACCCTTTAGTCCCATAGCACTTAGCAATAAACACATACTCATTGATTCCAAAGGAAAACACAACATAACTGCAAAAAGAGTACAAGTAGAGATAACAAAGAAATACTCCGGAGAATTTAGAAAGCATATTGTACACAACCCGGTACCTATAAATGATGTTGAGCAACTCCCAAACACTTCTCTTCTTCTTCTTCTTCTTCTAACTCGAGGTGTATGTATATCTATAATTGTGTATGTATATATATATAAATCTCTCTCTATGTGACTCTCTCAAGCTCTCTATGCTAGAAGTGTAGAATGTGTGTGTTTGAGAGAGTATTTGAGTGTATAAATAGCCAAGCTTCCACTTGGAGACAATGGCCTAACAATCCACTTATTAACCACTAACTTCTAATTAATGGGTAGTTTATAAGGAATATGCAAGATGATGTAAACATACACTAATGCACCTATAACTCCACTTAGAGACATTGGCCTAACAATCCACTAACTTCTAATTAGTTGGTAGTTTATAAGGAATATGCAAGATGATGTAAACATACACTAATGCACCTATAACTCCACTTAGAGACATTGGCCTAACAATCCACTAACTTCTAATTGATTGGTAGCATTCTAAAAACTGCTACTGAAATCCTCATTTTCTGCCCAAACGGTGCAGAATCTGAGAAAATTGCATTAGACGAAAAGTGTGCAGAATCGAGTTTTGCTTGAGACAACGCGGGCAGAATCTTAAATTTCCTTCGTTTTCCTAACAAAAATCTGAAAACAAAATTCTGCTACTGTTAAAATTAAAAGAGAAAATATTAGATTTAATTTTAAATATGACTCGAAAAATCTTAATTTCCAACACTAATACCAAATCATTTAATCTCACGCAACTTTTCCCAAAAAAATATATTTTTAGTTCATGACTTATAAAATTGAAAAAATGACCAAAATACCCCTGTGACCAATTTTCGCTAAAATCGCACACGAAGTCTAAATCGTCAATTTAAACATGAAAACACGGGTTACTACAATCTACCCTCCTTAATAGAGATTTCGTCCCGAAATCTAGAGATAAAAGCATTTGGTAAATAACTTCATAAATTTCTTAAAATAATGTTTAAAACAAATATAGCATATTTTGTTTTATAAAATAACAAATTTTTTTTTTTTTTTTTTTTTTTTCAACCTTCTCTGACTCCTCCCAGGCGATGCAGACTATCTAACCTTGACTTAGTCCTACATTTCCGGCTGGGGACAGGCTCTGATACCATTTGTGACGCCCCGCAAAAATAAGCGTATTTCCATTGAAAAATTAAATAAATCACACTTGATTCTTTAAAATAAAAATACAAAATTTCTTTAAAAACTCCCAGCAGGTCCATATTCTTCACGGATCTCCTATATCATCCTTAACCTTATCTCCCTTCTAGGCTTCGGTTACCGGCACTGCCTGCATCTAAAAACCATACCGGGAAGTATACAATATGACATGAATAATAAAGGCTCAAAAGGATAATGACAATCAAATACATAGAATGATATCAAATCAATTGACCAGTCTCACAACCCAACTGCTCACACTACCCAAATGCTCATACCAATAGCATCATACCAGGTTCCTCTTGATCACATAGCAAGAGACACCTCACCTCACCTCACCCGTCTCCAGTACGTCGGTCCCTGAGGCCTGTTGGACTGTTGGTAGGTGCTCCTTGCTCATGACCCTTTAGTCCCATAGCACTTAGCAATAAACACATACTCATTGATTCCAAAGGAAAACACAACATAACTGCAAAAAGAGTACAAGTAGAGATAACAAAGAAATACTCCGGAGAATTTAGAAAGCATATTGTACACAACCCGGTACCTATAAATGATGTTGAGCAACTCCCAAACACTTCTCTTCTTCTTCTTCTTCTTCTAACTCGAGGTGTATGTATATCTATAATTGTGTATGTATATATATATAAATCTCTCTCTATGTGACTCTCTCAAGCTCTCTATGCTAGAAGTGTAGAATGTGTGTGTTTGAGAGAGTATTTGAGTGTATAAATAGCCAAGCTTCCACTTGGAGACAATGGCCTAACAATCCACTTATTAACCACTAACTTCTAATTAATGGGTAGTTTATAAGGAATATGCAAGATGATGTAAACATACACTAATGCACCTATAACTCCACTTAGAGACATTGGCCTAACAATCCACTAACTTCTAATTAGTTGGTAGTTTATAAGGAATATGCAAGATGATGTAAACATACACTAATGCACCTATAACTCCACTTAGAGACATTGGCCTAACAATCCACTAACTTCTAATTGATTGGTAGCATTCTAAAAACTGCTACTGAAATCCTCATTTTTTGCCCAAACGGTGCAGAATCTGAGAAAATTGCATTAGACGAAAAGTGTGCAGAATCGAGTTTTGCTTGAGACAACGCGGGCAGAATCTTAAATTTCCTTCGTTTTCCTAACAAAAATCTGAAAACAAAATTCTGCTACTGTTAAAATTAAAAGAGAAAATATTAGATTTAATTTTAAATATGACTCGAAAAATCTTAATTTCCAACACTAATACCAAATCATTTAATCTCACGCAACTTTTCCCAAAAAAATATATTTTTAGTTCATGACTTATAAAATTGAAAAAATGACCAAAATACCCCTGTGACCAATTTTCGCTAAAATCGCACACGAAGTCTAAATCGTCAATTTAAACATGAAAACACGGGTTACTACACCACCTACTCCGATGAACTACACTGCATAGCCTTCCCCAGCACTTTGAAAGTCCCCGCCGCCCAATGGTTCTACTCGTTGGAGCCCCGATCGGTCCACAATTTCACGCAACTCAGCAAGCAGTAAATCGGTATGTACGAACGGCCAAAGCCTGACATACATCTACTGACGGTTATACAAAGGAATAATGAGACCCTCAAGGAGTTCACCGACCGGTTTAATCAAGAGAAGCTCAGCATCTACGATCTTGATGAACCGCCGCTATCATAGCCTTCTGCTCTGGAGTTCAACACACCAAGTGCGCCGCGTCGTTCCACAGAAACTGACTGGGAATTTTGGTTGAGCTCTCTGAGAGGGTTGGAAAATACATTGACACTGAAGAGTTTCTGAAGATCAAAGACACCGGGCAAGAAAGCAACGAGTCTTCCAGAAGTAAGCTAAAGCGAGATCAGCCCGGGAGTTCTGACAGTTCCTTCAGCTCACAGCAGGCAGGGTCCGGCAGTCCCGACCCAACCTCCAGTTCGCAGCAGTCTGAGTTCGACAGCCCCGGCCCGATCTCCAGTTCACATCGGTCAAGATCAAGAAGTTTCGACTTTGCCTCTAGCACAGAGAAGTCAGAAGCCCGACGATCCTGATCCGACCTCCTGTCTCCATCAGTCTAGATGAGCCCGACTATAGTGGTACTTGCCTGATCACCACACGAGGCTCCACCGCTTGTCAAAGAGCCCTTTCAAAGACCTCGGGCCTAACATCGAGGCATACAAAGACCTCGGGCCAAACCCCGAGGCATAAGAAGACCTCGAGCTCTGAACTCAGGCACTAAAAAGACCTCGAGCTCCGAACCCAGGCACAAAAGACCTCAGGCTCCGAACCCAGGCACCAAAGACCTCGGGGTCACGCCCGAGGCACCGGCTTTACTTAGGTCCAACCGACGATGGGGGCAAACCCCCTAGGTGGCTGATGATGGCAAGCTTCAAAGACCCTGCAACCACCATGTTCCAGGTCGGTTACCTACAGTCATAGCCTCTATAAGACCCTCATCTTAGCGAAAGCTTAGGGGGCAAGACGGCGCAGTGAACTAAATAGGCAATCACATCGGGTATCTACAGGCCTCGCGGATAACCAAGTCCAAATCTTGGACAACCCGAGCACCTACAGTACTCAGAGGCATTAACTCTACTTAGGTCCAGACCGACGATAGAGGTGACTAAATCTCTTAGGTTGGCCGACGATAGAGGAGCAAAAAGACCCTAAAGCAACGTGATTTAGGTCGGCTCCGCCAACATGGTCAAGCTCTTCTCCCAACAGTCTTGACGAAGACTAAATGGGCGGAAGACAACCATCCTGGGGAGTTAACATAAAAGGACCCTAAAGCAATACGCTTTAGGTCGACTTCTCCAATATGGTCAAATTCTTCTACCCACAACCTTGACGAAGGTTTACGGGCAGAAGATAACCATCCTGGGAGCTAACTCAAGCAGAAAAGACTCCAAAGTAGGCCGAGTCTCAACTCCTGGTCACTTTCCAAGCATTCAAAGACTCCGAATTAGGTCGGGTCTCAACTCCCGGTCAGTTCCCAAGCACCTAAAAGTCCCGAGCTAGGCTGGGTCTCAACTCTCAGTCAGTTCCTGAGGACTCACCAGGCTCATAAGCCCCGAGGCAGCTTCTCCAAGCACTCAGACAGTGGCAAGTAGCATCAAACTGATTTCCAAACTTGCACTGATATAGCATCTGGCCAACCTTGGAAATGGGGGACAGCTGATACACCCAAAATTGGCTCCATCCTATGACCGAGCGGTTCAAACCAGCAGCCAGTCCATATCCCGGTCAAATCATGTACAACTCCTCTGACAAGCATCAGCTCGAGCGGTCTAGTCTACCTGGAACTCATCATCCCGAGCGGTTTATCCACAACCCGGCCAACAGGTCGGGAAAACCACGCAGGCACATCCCACCGCAGGAACAGCTCATCCGGGCCCACAGGCATGATCCTGAGCATTACGGGCAGTTTCCTACTCAAGCTAGAAGACTAATGGAAAGTGCCCACTATTTCCTAATCCAATTAGGAAACCCCCACAATTAATGCCAATCTATGTCAATTGGATTATATTTCCTTATCCATGTAAGAGTAGGTCTCTTACATCTATAAAAGAGACCTCTCACCCCCCATTAAGGGGGCCAACTCTTTAGTCTACACAGCACCTCTATAAAATTCACCATTATACGCATACACCCGGTCGGTATAACTGGTAGTGCGGCCCCTCTTTGTTGGCTCACCAGGCCCGCCGGTGATCTGCTAGTGAACGTGCTCAGACACATCCGTGGACGTAGGTACCTTCATTAACAGGGCCAAACCACATACAAAAAATAGTCTCTCACTCTCTTTCTCTCCTAAAATTGTTCTAGTTTACTCTTACCAATTTTTGGCATCATCATTTTCCTTCTTGTAGCTATTCTCCAATGGGATGCGAGAGTCAGAGTAGAGACATATAACTCTACGAATCTATGCCTCTAGTAGGAGTATTTCATTGGTTTTATGTAAGTAATTGTGTTGTATCGCGTAACTTGCAAACCGTGTGTAGGAATTGAGTGCTGTTTGTTCCCTCAAGTCCAGTTGGTCGTGTGTGATGTGTGAGTTTCGGTCTCGTGGCTCTCCGAGTGCCGAAACTCATTTTGACCACACAAAATCTCAAAGCATAGTTATAAAAGGCCTAGGGATATTATTTTGCGTATTATCACGTAACTTGCAAACCGTGTGTAGGAATTGCGTGCCGTTCATTACTGCAAGTGTAGTTGGTCGTGTATGAGGTGTGAGATTCGGTCTCGTGCTTTTTCGAGTGTCGGAACTCGTTTCGACCTCCAAAACCTCAAAAAATAGTTACAAAAGGTCTAAGGATATTATTTTCCATATTATTGCGTAACTTGCAAACCGTGTGTAGGAATTGTGTGACGTTTGTTACCGCAAGTCTAGTTGGTTGTGTGTGAGGTGTGAGGTCTAGTCTCGTGCCTCTGCAAGTGCCAAAACTCGTTTTGACCACCCAAAATCTCAAAACTTAGTTATAAAAGGCCTAAGGATATTATTTTGCATTTTATCGCGTAACTTGGAAACCGTGTATAGGAATTGCGTGCCATTTATTCCCGTAAGTTTAGTTAGTTGTGTATGAGGTGTGAGATCTGGTCTCGTGCCTCTCCAAGTTCTAGAAATTTTTTTGACCTCCCCAAAACCTCAAAACTTAGTTAAAAAAGGCTTAAGGATATTATTTTGCGTTTTATCGCGTAACTTATAAACCGTGTGTAGAAATTGTGTACCGTTTGTTCCCGTAAGTCTAGTTGGTCGTGTATCAGGTGTGAGATCTAGTCTCGTGCCTTTTTGAGTGCGAAACTCATTTCGACCACCCGAAACCTCAAAACTTAGTTATAAAAGGCCTAAGAATATTATTTTGCGTCTTATCGCATAACTTGCAAACCGTGTGTAGGAATTGTGTGCCGTTTATTCCTACAAGTCTAGTTGGTCGTGTTTGAGGTGTGAGATCTGGTCTTGTGCCTCTCCAAGTGCCAAAACTCGTTTTGACCACCCAAAACCTCAAAACTTAGTTATAAAAGGCCTAAGGGCATTATTTTGCATTTTATCGCGTAACTTGCAAATCGTGTGTAGGAATTGCGTGTCGTTTGTTCCTGCAAGTCTAGTTGGTCTTGTGTATGGTGTGTGTTCTAGTCTCATGCCTCTTCGAGTGCTAGAACTCATTTTGACTCCCCAAAATCTCAAAACTTAATTATAAAATGCCCAAGGATATTATTTTGCATATTATTGCGTAACTTGCAAACCGTGTCTAGGAATTACGTGTCTTTTTCTCCCGCAAGTCTAGATGGTCATGTATGAGGTGTGAGATCCGGTATCATGCATCTCCAAGTGCTGGACTTTGTTTTGACCTCCTAAAACCTCAAAACTTAGTTATAAATGGCCTAAGGATATTATTTTGCATGTTATCGCGTAACTTGCAAATCGTGTGTAGGAATTGCGTACCGTTTGTTCCCACAAGTCTAGTTGGTCGTGTGTGACGTGTGAGATCTAGTCTCGTGCTTCTCCGAGTTCCAAAACATGTTTCGACCCCCAAAATCTCAAAACTTAGTTATCAAAGGCTTAAGGATCTTATTTTGCGTTTTATCGCATAACTTGCAAACCGTGTGTAAGAATTGTGTGTCGTTTGTTCTCGCAAGTCTAGTTGGTCGTGTATGAAGTATGAGTTTCAGTCTTGTGCCTCTTCGAGTGCTGAAACTTGTTTCGACCCCCTAAAACCTCAAAATTTAGTTGTAAAAGGCCCAATGATATTATTTTGCGTTGTATCGCGTAACTTGCAAACTGTGTGTAAAAATTGCGTACTGTTTATTTCTGCAAGTCTAGTTGGTCATATGTGAGGTGTAAGATCCGGTCTCGTGCCTCTCCGTGTTCTGAAACTTGTTTCGACCGCCCAAAATCTCAAAACTTAGTTACAAAAGGCCTAAGGATATTATTTTGCATATTATCGCATAACTTGCGAACCGTTTGGATGAATTGCGTGCTGTCTGTTCCCACAAGTATAGTTGGTCGTGTTTGAAGTGAGAGATCCAGTCTCGTGCCTCTCCGAGTTTTGAAACTGGTATCGATCCCCCAAAACCTCAAAACTTTGTTATAAAATGCCTAAGGATATTATTTTGCGTATTATTGCGTAACTTGCAAACCGTGTGTAGGAATTACGTGCCATTTGCTCCCGCAAATCTAGTTGGTCATGTGTGAGGTATGAGATCCGGTCTCGTGCCTTTCTGAGTTCCGGAACTTGTTTCGACCCCCAAAACCTCAAAACTTAGTTATAAAAGGCCTAAGGATATTATTTTGTGTACTATCGCGTAACTTGCAAACCGTGTTTAGGAATTGCATGCCATTTATTTTCACAAGTCTAGCTGGTCGTGTGTGAGGTGTGATCTCGTGCTTCTCTGATTGCCGAAACTCGTTTCGACCACCCAAAATCTCAAAACTTAGTTATAAAAAGCCTAAGGATATTATTTTGCGTATTATCGCGTAACTTGCAAATCATGTGTAGGAATTGCGTGCCGTTTTTTTTCCTCAAAACTTAGTTATAAAAAGCCTAAGGATATTATTTTGCGTATTATCGCGTAACTTGCAAATCATGTGTAGGAATTGCGTGCCGTTTTTTTTCCTGTAAGTCTAGTTGGTCGTGTGTGAGGTGTGAGTTCCGGTCTCGTGCCTCTCCGAGTGTTGGAACTCATTTCGACCTCCCAAAACCTCCAAACTTAGTTATAAAAGGCCTAAGGATATTATTTTGCGTATTATCGCGTAACACATGCAATTGCAATGATAGCAACATATATATAAAACAATATATGGCAATTGATTGATGTGAATTAATAAAACATATACATTCGCAAAAGACTAAATACCACTAATGTCTTAATAACATAAAAGTACATTATCAATCATCTAAATTAGTATCTCCATCTGTTAGGATTAATTCATCAACATCATCACAATACTCCATTAATGTTTCATCTTTGATGGCTGAAAACTCAACTATCACGACCCATCCTGCTATACGCAGAAATAGGACATGTGGTACGCTAAAGTAAAAATAGCAACGGAAAAACATAAGTAAAATCCTTTAAAATTAGAGTTATAAAAAGTTTTGTTCAATTGAAATAGTATCAAAAGAATTCAGTTTTGCAAATATAGGTCCAGTCGACTAGATCGGGGCTTCGGTCGACTGGAGATCAAAAGCAGTATGTTTAAAAAGTTCAACAGCCTTGGCCGGTCGACTGTGTCGGGGACTCAGTCGACTGGGACCTCAAATTATCAGTCGACTGACCCTTGTCTGGTTGACTGGGATATTTTTCAAGCAGAATGTGGTGTCCTGGGACATGATCCACTTGACTATTTTTCTCAATCCAGTCGACTGATCCTCAAACATAACAAGCAGTGTTCAGTTCAAAACAGTGATCCAGTCGACTGTATCAAAAACTAGTCTATTGATTGGTATCAACACACTAAGTATTCTACATAATTTCA
The DNA here is from genome assembly GCA_033977485.1 of Hydrangea macrophylla. Classification (NCBI taxonomy): domain Eukaryota; kingdom Viridiplantae; phylum Streptophyta; class Magnoliopsida; order Cornales; family Hydrangeaceae; genus Hydrangea; species Hydrangea macrophylla. The sequence goes on from CM066990.1 coordinate 84,925,436, forward strand.
AGCTAAGGTGCTTCGATTCAAAACCAACACAAACACAATGGTATACCAACTATTCAAAACATAACTTATAAAAGTTTACAAGCGATTACAATACCACAGAACAAATCCAAGCTTCTACTACAATATGTTACGAATTTAAGGTTCTTATTACAAATTTGGAAGCAAACAAAATATATAAACAAAGTGTTGATTCCCCAGCGTTCCTCGACCTCACTCCTCACGCTTCTTATTTCTCTTTTTCTTCTTACCTGCAATGGAATAAAGCTCCACTGCTCAGCTATATGCTGAGTACACAAGTTCTAAAATATAAAATGTATGACCAAAATATGCTCTAATTCTACAATTCATAACAAATAGTCTCTAGGAAGAAAAATATGCATTCATGTGGTAGTGGCAATTCCATGTCTTAAACCACGATTCCAATGGCAAGTCCAAGTCTATCAACCATTGCATCCCCAAGTGCCAGGCAAGTCCAAGTCTATCAACCATGCACAGTAGCCGTCGCTACTAAATTCTCAAACATCGAGAAGCTTATTCCGGCATGAAATTGTATAAATCCCCCTTTGACCTATATAGACAACTCGACGTGCTCGCGTAAAAGTAGACATGCTTTTGACATTTAAGCGCGTGCATAATTAACGGGCCTAAGATTAACACATGGATTTTGCCCGGATCTCAATTTCGTCGTCGAAAACAAAACATGTATATTTCATATATTTCATAGGTTAGAACTTCATACTTCGTGCGAATTTCTCCAAACTTTGAAAGAAGTACTATGGAGGCAATTAAACGTTAGATCTCCGTTTTCAGATGATTCTTACAAGTTTATACCTGTTTTCTCCAGATTTTTAGAAATTAGATTTTTACAAAAGTTGGCCAAACATGGCCTAATAATTATCAAAACGTAGGTCTTACCTCAAGGAGTCCAAATCTAGAATCTGGGGAAAATCTGACGGACGAAAGGTCGCCGATCGTCGTCGCAAAGCTCGTGGCAACAATTCCCCTTTTCTCTCTCAAGATATTTTAGAAAATTTCTAACAAATGAAATTCTTACCCTTGCTATTTATAGACAATCTTTGCAAAAATTGCGTTTACCTCCCCGCGAGTTCTCGAAACTTCTAATTAACTCCTGAAACGTCGCACACTTCCATTTTATTACTTCATGAGTGAAAACTAAAATTTATAAAAGTTTTCGAATAAGTCTCGTTTGGGTCCAAAATTACGTCCGGAAACTAAATTCTATGGAATTTCTACACAACCTACCTTTTATTTAACATGTCACTCACGTTCTCACCACAGTGTTCAAAATGCTCTATAGCGATAACAAAACTACCAGAAATTATACTACACAGGTATAATTCACTATTCATAAAACACCAAATAATACCAAATAAGATCAAATAACATTTAATGCACATAAATGTCATTTCCTTATGCCAATGCAACATTGCTTATCAAATTCTCGTGCCCTTACTTGACACCTTCTGTTGACCTCCAGTCAACCTCAATTCAATTATTAATCAACGTTAATAATTTCCACTTGTTACTACATATATGAAATAAAATGTATGCAAATTCTGGAACGGGTGTGACATCAACTTATAATTACTTTATATTTCACATATTTTATGTTTGTTCACTAACTTAAAAGATACTAATGCTTTATATTGATTTCATACAGATTGGGTGTGGATATGGTGGATCGGTAGATAGTCGATCACATCTTATTACTTTTTGTTATGTAGTCCAACAATTTGTATGTAGTGAACAATGATGTAGATATAGTGGATTGGTATATAATCAGAAACATCTTTTTTTTACTTTTGTTATGTAGTTTAACAATTTGTTATGTAGTGAACAATGTGCTAATACTTTTGTTAATTTTTAGTTTTTTTGTTGGGTACATGAACAATTAACGATATTAATTTTTGTTGCTTAATGAAGCTACTCAGAAACGTTAAGACTTTTTATGTTTAATCTCATTGTCTCTTTTGGTTTTGAAAATTATTGTGATAAACAGGAACAAACAAGATTATAGTATATTCAAATAATTCTATTTACTAGAATATATATTTGGCGACAAAATTATTTCGTCGCCATTGCATATGATGAAAATGAATTGGTGACGAAATTTTTTCATCGCTAATACAAGTAAATCGTTTATATATTTGGAGACAAAATTATTTCGTCGCTATTGCATATGATGAAAATGAATTGGCGACGAAATTGTTTCGTCGCTAATACAAGCAAATCATTTTTATCTATTTGGCAACAAAATTATTTCGTCACCTTTGCATATGATGAAAATTAATTGGCGATGAAATATTTTCGTTGCTAATACATGCAAAGCATTTTATACATTTCGCGACAAAATTAATTCGTTGCCATTGCATATGTTGAAAATGAATTGGCGACGAAAATTATTCATTGCCATTGCATATGATGAATTGGTAACGAAAATTTTTCGTCGCTAATGCAAAATTACTACAAAAAAATAACTCCTTTGGCGACAAAATGCGCATCAATGGCGATGAAAATTGTTATCAATAGCGATGAAATTATTTCGTCGCCATTTTTGTGTATGGGGCCTTTGGCGACATGGCAAAGGCGACAAAATTGGTGACATAATTTTTTTCGTCGCTAAAGCCTTTAGCAACGAAAAAGGACTTTTGGCGACGAAATTTGTTTGTCGCCAAAGCACATTTTTGTTATAGTGGTGAGACGTTTCGGAGGATAAGTAGAAGATTTGAGAACTCGTGGGGAGGTAAATGTAATTTCTGAGAGTTATGCCTATATATAGTAAATTCAAGATATTTTTCATAAATATCCAAAAACAAATATCTTGGAGAGAGAAAGAAAGAGAGAGAAAAGGGAGATTTTATTCCCACGGGTTTCACGACGCAAATCTACGACCTTTCAATCGTCAGTTTTTCTCCAAACTTGATATTTGAACTCCTCGAGGAAAGTGCAATGTTTGATAGTTTTTTTGGATAAGTTTTTACAAAAATCCTAATTCTAAAATTTTGGAAAAAAACACATGTATACTTGTAGGAATATTTCAAAATCAAAGATCCGACGTTTAATCGGTCCCCTAGTACTTCCTTCAAAGTTTAGAGAGAAACCGCACGAGGTATGAAATTCTAACCTATGTTATATAGGAAATATACATATTTTGACTTTCGACGACGAAATTGTGATTCGGGCAAAATTCATGTGTTAATAGTAGGCCCGTTAATTATGCACGCATTTAATTGTGAAAAGCATATCTAATTTATACGCGAGCACGTTAAGTGATTATGTGGGTCAAAGAGGGGACTTCTACAATTTCATGTCGGAGTAAGCTTCTCGATGTTTGAGAATTTAGTAGCGATGGCTACTGTGCATGGTTTAAGACTTGGACTTGCCAGGGCACTTAGGATGCAATGGTTGAAGGCTTGGACTAGCCACTGGCATTGCGGTTTAAGACTTAGACTTGCCGTTACCGGATGAATACGTGTTTTTCTCCCTAGAGACTATTTACTTTAATGGAATTGGATGAGCCTTGGTGGTGTGCCACGTGTCCTATTTTCTCCCGTAGCGGGATGGTCGTGACATTTAATGGTATCAAAGCCATAGGTAACAAAAGTTTGGAGACGTTCAATGACAAGTGGAGTGTTGAGTGTTTCGACACATATTCTAGATTGCATACATACATAGTAGAGATGTTTGATGTATATTTATATTATAACACATACATGGTTGTAATTATTGTCATACATGCATAGAGTTTATGCATTGAGATTTACAGGATTGTACAATCATGAGTGACGGTAACCGATATGTATAGACACATACTCGATGAATGAACCACATGACCGAAATGATCAGAAACATCAGAGACTTACTTCAAAATTTAACAGAGTGGTTACTTCCAACACCTCCATTCCAAGTAGCACCGATAGCAATGGTACATGCACCAGAGAACAGGGGTGGATGATATGTGTCTGAACAGTTCACTAGAAAGAAACCAATGAAATTCCATGGGACATCCGAAACCATACTCGCAGAGCATTGGATTATGGACATGGAGAGGATTTTCCGTTCTATTCTGATGTCCGATGCACTAAAGATAGAGAATGCAAGTGATATACTGAAAGGTGAAGCCCAAAATTGGTGGGTGAACGTTCTGGATCAAGGGGCATCGATAACGTGGGAAGGGTTCAAGGTAGAGTTTAATCGCCGATTCTTTTCACGGGTTGCTCACAATGCGAAAAAGATAGAGTTCGACAATCTTCGACAAGGAGACATGACCATAACCGAATATACTTCCAAGTACAATGCATTGTTGAGATTCGGAAAGGGGTCACTGCCAGAGGAGGAGGATAGAGAAATGAAGTTCAAGGAAGGTTTGAGGGAGATTATCCGGTTAAGGGTAAAGATCTATGAACATTCAACTGTGGCAGCAGTGCAATAAATGGCGCTTGTAGCCAAAAGTGGAATAGAAAGATCAAGGCAAAATCAGCAAGGCAAGCGAGGTAATGAGGGTGGTGACCGAAACCAAGGCGGATCTTGTAAGAGGCCATTTACTGTGCATGGTTTAAGACTTGGACTTGTCAGGGCATTAGGATGCAATGGTCTTGGAGTAGCCATTGGCATCGCAGTTTAAGACTTGGACTTGCCGCAACTGGATGAATGCGTGTTTTTTTCCCTAGAGGCTATTTACTTTAATGGAATTGGATAAGCCTTGGTGGCATGCCATGTGTCCTATTTTCGCCCGTAGCGGGATGGGTTGTGACGGTTATAATTCTCTCCCCCTTAAAAGAAGTTTGTCCCCAAACTTGTACCTCATGTATCGAATAGGTGCGGATACTAAATACGCATCTCATCCTCTATTTCCTATGTCATCTTTTTCGTCGTTTGGCTATGCCATAACACTTTCACCTTTGATATCTCCTTATTTTATAAGACTTGATCCTTCCGATCCAAGATCTCTACCGGATACATATCATACGTTAAATCACCCTGAATCTCATTCGACATCAGAGTCATGACTTGATCTCTATCTTTCGCTAAATGTTTCTATAGCAATGATGCATGGAACACGTTATAAACTTGAGCACATTCATTCAACAAATCCAATCGATATGCTACAGGTCCAACTCTCTCAATAATTTCAAAAGGTCCTACATACCTCGAATTGAGTTTCCCGTATCTCCCAAATCTAGTGATCCCCTTTGAAGGTGACACCTTCAAGTAAACTAAATCTCCCGCATCAAATTTCAACGGTTGTCTACGCTTGTCGGCATAACTCTTATACCTACTCTGAGCTGTCAGTGACCGCTGTCGAATTATCTTTATCTTGTCCGTCATCTCTTGCACAATTTTTGGCCCTTCAATCATTCTTTCTTCGACTTTCGTCCAACTAATTAGTGAATGACACACATGACAATACAAATCTTCATAAGGAGCCATCCCAATACTTGACTGGAAATTGTTGTTATACAGGAACTTAATTAACAGCAAATGGTCTTCCCAATCACCCTGAAAATCAAGCACACATAAACGAAGCATGTCTTCCAAAATTTGAATCACTCTTTGCGATTGATCATCTGTCTGAGTACTGAAATGTAATTTGCTACCCATTGCTTCTTGCAAGGCCCTCCAAAACTTCGATGCAAAACTACTATCTCTATCTGAAACAATAGAAACTAGAATACCATGTAGTTTCACAATCTCGCGGATATACAACTTAGCTAAAGTCTTCAGTTTAGTTGTTTGAAGTGGTAGGAAGTGCGACGACTTCGTCAAACGGTCAACGATCACCCAAATAATAGTATTCGATTTCTTTGACCTCGGAAACCCACTAACAATTTGTAATGTGTTCCCATTTCCATTCGGCCACTAGTAATGGTTGTAACAATCCCGAAGGTACTTGGCATTCGGCCTTCACTTGTTGACAACTCATACATCGGGAAACGTAGCGTGCTATTTCTGTCTTCATTCCTAGCGACCAATAAAAATGTCTCAAGTCTCTATACAGCTTGGTGCTCCCCGGACGAACTGTGTACTTCGTGCTATGCGCTTCCTCAAGGATGTTCCGTTTCAATTCTTTCTCGTTGGGCACAAAGATTCTACCCCTCAATCTCAAAACATCATTTTCAAAAGTGAATCCCGGTTGTTTACCCATTGGAATCTCATCACAAATCTTCTTCAAAGCCACATCTTGAAGTTGTTTCTCTGTAATCTCATAAATCAAGAGTGGTTGTGCCACGATTATCGACATCAAGCCACTGTCAATCCTTGGAATCACTTCGAGTTCCAAATTTTTTATATCTTGAATCAATTCTCTCTGAAAAGTCAAATCTAATGCCATATTGGTTGGTGCTTTACGACTAAGAGCATCAGCGACTACATTCGCCTTGCCCGGGTGATAGTGGATTGACAAATCATAGTCCTTCATCAATTCTAATCATCTCATTTGCCTCATGTTCAAATCTCGTTGCGTAAACAAGTACTTCAAACTCTTATGATCCGTATATATCTCACATTTCTTCCCATATAGGTAATGACGCCAGATCTTTAATGCAAAAATCACGACGGCCAATTCTAGATCATGTGTCAGATAGTTTTTCTCGTGTGATCTAAGTTATCTGGATTCATATGCAATGCCCTTGTCACGTTGCATAACAACGCAATCGAAACCTCTATATCACGCGTCACTGTAAATGATAAACCCTTTAGTCCCCATCGGAACGGCTAAGATTGGTGCCTTTACTTATCGATTCTTCAATTCTCGAAAACTTTCCTCGCATTCCAGGCTCCATTCAAAAGCAATACATTTTCTCATCAACTGTGTCATCGGCATTGCAATACGTGAAAAGACTTTTACAAACCTCCGATAATAACTAGCTAATCCTAGGAAACTTCAGATCTCTGTCACATTAGTCGGTCTTAACCAATTTATAACTGCTTCTATCTTCTAAGGATCTACAGAAATTCCTTTCGCTGATACTATATTTCCAAGAACAGCAATCTCTGTCAACCAAAATTCACACTTCTTCAATTTTTCGAACAATCTCTTCTTGCGTAATCGATGTAAGGTTAATCGCAGATGGAGTCCGTGATCTTCAACACTCTTGGAATAGATTAGGATGTCATCTATGAACACAATAACGAACTCATCCAATTAGTCTTTGAAAACATGATTCATCAAGTCCATGAAAGCTTATAATGCGTTAGTCACTCTGACGGCATAACCAAGAATTCAATATGACCATATTGGGTCTTGAAAGCTGTCTTCTCCACGTCTTCTTCCTTAACCTTCAACTGGTGATAACCGGATCTCAAGTCAATCTTCGAAAATACTTGAACCCTTTATAACTGATCAAACAAGGCATCTATTCGCGGCAATGGATATTTGCTCTTGACGGCTAACTTATTCAACTCTCGATAGTCGATGCACATAAGCATTGTCCCATCCTACTTCACAAACAAGACTAGAGCTCCCCAAGGCGACACACTAGGTCGGATAAAACCATTCTCAAGCACTTCAATTCTTTTAATTCTACCAATGCCATTCGGTACAGTACTTTGGATACCGGTTGTGACCCTGGTACTACTTCTATCATGAACTCAAGCTCTCATTCAATCAATACATCGAGTAACTCATTGGAAAAAATATCGGGAAATTCTCGAACTACCGAAATATCTTCTACTAGTGGTCCAAGAATTCGTGTATCAACAATCGAACATAAAAAACCCGAATAACCTTTCTTTAACATCTTACTCGCTTGAATCGTTGATATCAAATATGGTGGTACGGTCATACCACTACCCTGAAAATTAAACTCTTCTTGACCTGACGGATAGAAACTAACATGTTTCGATTCACAATCGATCTTAGCTTGATTGATTGACAACCAATCTACACCCAAGATAACATCAAAGTAATTCACTATCAACGGAATCAAATCGACACTCAAGACCTTATCACCTATTTTGATCTCACACGATTTGAATACTGAAGAAGTTACTAACGGTTCACGAATAGGCAATGATACACACAAGTCATATCCTAATGGTATAGACTCAATAGTTAAATGCTTAATAAAATCACGTGACACAAAAAGAATGCATTGAACCAGAATCCATGAGTATACGTGCAAGTTAAAAACAAATAGGAAGAATACCTGATACGACTGTATCATCTGTATTCCCTAGCCTGAGCTCGAAATATCATCATTGCTATTGCTCAACTCCCTTCCCTTTATCCACTCGTATTCCTGCCTTTAACCCGCTCATCATACTCGATGCCCCGATACTCATTCTCAGTTGTCTTTTACTCGGAAAGTTCTTCGCTATATGCCCCGATTGGCCACACTCAAAACATTTTCCTCTCATCTCTGGGTTGTAGCTCTTGGTGTTCGAGGTCGTGCTTGTTATAGTCACATTCGTGTTCAAAGGACGATTCCGGGATATGTGCCCTAGTTGCTTGCAAAGGTAACAGGTGCTCAACAAATGGCAAGTCCCTTTGTGTCGCATATTACATGTTGGGCATAATGGTCTCGAGCCTCCGACGAACGTACTCCCTCCTTGGCTACCCACATATGATCTCGAACCTTGTGTAAACAGTTTCTTAGCATTCCCTTGCCCTTTGCTTCTATTGTCATTATATCTCTTTCCTTATTATCCTTGTCGATATTTCTTGATACTTTTCTCAACGATGCAGGCGGCTTCCTCAACTAGAGAAATGGTCGGGTGTTACAAAGTGTCAACACGGCTACGGACATTATCCCTAAGCCCTTCCTTGAATTTACGAGCCTTATCCTCATCAGTCAGAACTATAGATTTTGTAAAGCGCAACAAAGCATTATAACGAGAGAAATACTCACTTACGTTCATATCTCCCTGAACTAAACTCGCAAACTCTTAACGTTTCTAAGTATGAGTTGATCGCGAAAAGAAACACTTGTTGAATTCATCTTTAAATGTCTCCCCGTAGTTGGCTTCCTTATTCGAGCACGTTGTTCCACCAATCTAATGCTTCTCCCATCAATGTATCGGATGCATAAAGAATTTTCTCTGCATTAGTGCATACTACTGTACAAAAATGTCGCTCCATATCCATCATTCAATGATTGGCCAAGTCTATATCAGTTTGTCCATGGTACAAAGTCAGTTTCCATTTGTAGAACTGTTATGTGATTGTATGTTGAGGTCGTGGTACCAGTGATGCATTAATAGATCGAACCTCAACTGGTGGAACCTGAACGTTCATCTGGTCTCGTTCACTTACGGCTTGAACAAATTCCCCACCATATTCACTATCTGATCCATACACGAATGCGGTGATAATTCTCTTATTGGCTTAGTAATGATGTATCACGTATTCGTCCTGATGAGAAGAATGCATAAAGACTATGCATGATATACCACAATATATATATATATGTGCATCGATCATCATCACAATCAACAAATGCAAACATGTGAAGCATTTCTACAATGATAACAACATTATCGTCACAATCACACACTCCATTCGACGTCACTCGTTCCCAAGGTTCTAAACCTAATGCTCTGATACCACTAAATGTCAGAGCCCGGTCCTACAATAGCTGAACCAAAGCCTGTGGCACGCCACCGAGGCTAAATCAATTCATTACCGTTCCCAAAAGAATTAGTTTAAGAACACGCAGCGGAAAAGAAAATAATCCATTTTAAAACTAGTAATCTAGTCGACTGTATCGCGGACCCAGTCGACTGCTTTGGAGTCACAGAGAGCCTCAACCTCTCAGCAACCTAATCCATTCAACTACCTCCTATGTCCAGTCGAATGGGGGGACAAACTCCCAGTCAACTGGACAAGTACTGTCCGGTCGACTAAACTCCAGTCCAAGCAGAAGGTCAAATTCTAAAACACAAACCAGTCAACTGTGTCGGGGGACCCAGTCAACTAATTTTACAAAAATGAGGCAGTGTCTCGTTCAATATATGAATCCAGCCGATTGGAACTTGGTTCGGTTGACTGGTTTACCCTGCAGCAGACATTCTGCAGAATTTCCAAGTTAAAAGTTTTCTGAGTTCATCCAGAGACTAATTACACATTCCAAAAAACATTCCAAAGTGATCCTAACTGAATTATAACATCACCAAAATATAATTACAAAAGATTACTATCTATTACAACATCACAAATTCGTTCTAAGGTTTCAAGTTAAACATAGCTTAAAAGTCATAAAATCCTTATAACAACCTTTCTATTTCAAAACTATAAGATCAACATGATGAGTTGCCTTCTAAGAAAACTCCCAAACACACGTGTTCACTTCTCCGATTCCTCGCCGGCATTCACACTTGCAATGGCTATTTAAATAAACACACACATTTTTATTCGTTTAAGCCAACGCTTAGTGAATAAAACAACAATGCACATGAATGATAAACATGCTCACATTCACATTCTCTACATTTCATACTAGTCTCCAGAGTCTCACGTGTACGGTTCAAACTCCTAGTCCGCGACTCCTCGCCAATAAGTCCAAGCGACAAGGTAAGACCACCGTTTCTTTTCTTCAAACATGCAATCTCATGCCTGTAATGGCTCCACAAAATGGCTTGGTACCACGTGCTTCTTTGACCAAATAGCAACTACAAATACTCAAATCACATTTTACCGTGCTTTCGAAGTAAGTCAAACATTTTACCATGCAATTGGGTCTACTTATCAATATAGTCGCCCAATATGCACTAAACAATATATATCTAAGAACTAACACATGCTTTCATACAAAACGTGAATATATGTCAAGAAATCATTCCAAAATACATAGTTGAATCACTCACCTCCGATTAACGTGCCTCAAATTCGTTCTAAAGAAAACCAATACAAAGATCGTGCAGAAGTTTGTCAAGTACAATTCTTATGGATCAAAAGTCCGATTAATATTTTTTAGGAAAATTATAGAAAACAAATTTTCAGAAAACTTAGTCAAAGAAGTCCTAGTGGATATCAAAACAAAGCTCTTACCTCTAGGAGTTCAAAAATATGATTTTGGTTGAAACCCAACGGACGAATAATCGTCATTTGGCGTCGTGAAGATCAAAGCTTCCAAATCTCTTTTTTGACCTCTTTAGATCTAGGTCAGAAAACTTTTGTAAATGAAAATCTCACCTCTTTCTATATATAGGCACAACTCTCAAAAATTGTGTTTACCTCCCCACGAGTTCTCAAAATTTCTAATTATTCTCTGAAACATCTTACACGTCTAATTCATTGCTTCACGAGTGCAAGAAGCTTAGTTTGGGTGCAGACCGGGTGAATTTCCCAGTGCCCACGCTCCCCATAACTCGAACACTAAACATCTTAAGTAGTACACCCAAGAAGCTGAGTTTGGGTACAGACCTTCTTCTTAGGACTTGCGAAAATTGGAAGTCCTCTTAACAAAAAAGTGGGTCTCTTACTCTCTCACCCAAAGCAACCACTCTTATTAATGCCAAAGTACCACGAAGGACTGACACACAAGTTTATAATTGTAGGCTATATGTCCTTCGAGAAATTCTTGGGTACTATTGTGGCATGCCTATGTTGGTGTCACGTGGTACGCTACAGGCTGCCACGGGTAGATGGATTTGATGGCAAAGGGGGCTGAAACCCCCCTCCCCCGCGTCCCTCAAAATTCCCTTATTGACGTAATTGGAAACCAACTCATCCTAAGTAAGGGTAAAAGCAAAACCGAAAAAAAGAAGAAAAAAAATTCGAACCGAAGTGTTTTACCCTAATCCTAAGTATGGGGTCCAACAAATTTTATTTTCCCTTGTTAACTTAACCTAACCAAATTAATTTCGCATCATTTCAAGCTTTATAAAAAATTCTACTCAAGAAATATGTATAAATAGTCCCCAAAAAATTTTGCCTTGGGGGCACTGCTCCTCGAATTCACTCCATCGAGTGCAACTTCCTGCTTTCGCTCTTACCCAAGACCCCCTACCCCCGTACTTCATTTTCCTGTATCCGCCCCTGCAGGCTATGATCAATGAGAATGGGTCTTTTGCTTGAGATTCACACCATCGATCCTACTAATCATGGATCTCGAGACATTGATCCCTCTAAAAAAGCTCATTTCTATTAACTGTAGGTAGGGTTGTATATGAGCCAAGTCGCTATCATCAAGTCCTCTCGAACATGTTCAACAACTGCGCGACCCGACTTTTTTAAAGCTCAAGCCTAGATTTTAAGCTAGTTTAATTAACAAACGAGCAAGCTCAAACACACATGAGCTCGTGAATGTGTTTGAATAAGGCTTGTTAGTATGCTCGCGAATGGACTTGATAAGGGCTTGTAAGTTGTATATATACATCGACTACAAAACTATGTATTTTAGAGGATAAATGAGCTCGACTCGTTTATAAGAGTCAAGATCAAGCCTAAATAAAATGTTATTGAATTGACTATAGTTTATACAAGTCAAGATTTAGCTTGAATTGTAGGCTTGTTAAATAAACAAGCCAAGCTCAAACGTGATTTCAAGCTCGTTTAATAAATAAGTCTAACCTATACATATTTAGCTAGACTCATGTATAGCCCTGCTGCAAGGTATCCGGAAAATGGTAAAAGTTTCGAGAGCATTTTTGCTCACCCAAGCCTCTACTAGTGACACGTGTCCCCATTTCATTCATATTTGCATGTCTATTATCAATATAATTATTGGAATGTGATACATGTCACATATTCTCATTCTAGTCTACAAGGATAAAATAGAAATGAAATGGGAAACATGTCACCTAGGGAGGCCTGGATGAACAACGTGTGAGAAAAATGCTCTCAAAAGTTTCTTATATCCATCCACACATCCTTGCACGTGTACAGAGTCGTATAACATAGCGGAGATTTTGGATCGTCGGCCGCAATTGTGTGCTACCATTGTGGGCAGCACTCACGTGATTACTTGCAGGATCATAAATTTTTTTTATTTGATTTTTTTTAAACAAAAAAAAATACTCCCTCCATCCCTTTTTTTGAGTCCTATATTCCATTTTGGGATATTCCAAAATTAGTGTCCACTTTCCTAAATTAGTATACAATTTTTACTTACTTTTCAAAACTACCCTTCCTTGAAATCTACACCAAGACAAAACTAAAAAAATTATTGTAATAATTATGAGCAATTGTGAAAAGTAAGTGTAGATTCTTTTTGTCTGCTTAATAAATTGAGTTCCTAAAAATAGACTCAAAAACAGAGACGAAAGGAGTATGTGTCCGCAATTGCCGCGGATAATCCAGACCGGTTAGGGAAATAGCATCATCCATGATGAAAATGTTATCCAAAACCAAATCCAAATTTAAATTTCATTTACTCGTGTCAGTGTCAATTATGAGATATGGACAGTATTAGCATGTTGAAAAATCTTTGCACGATTACCAAAAAGGAGTATTTGAGAGGCCAGCGTTATTAAAGAATGTTTGACGTGGTCAAAATAGGTCTAATTAATGAGAAAAGAACCAAAAGACTCAAAGATTTTAGGGATAATTAAGTTTCAATCAATTTTTTCTATAGAATTTAAAAGTTAATCTATTATTTTATTAAAATTAAAAATTTTAACTTTTTTTGTAAAAACAAAAGTCATCAAATTTAATGACATTTTAGAACAAATCTTTATTAGATTTGGAGCATCTCTTTGAAATAGAGTACTTCTATCTACACCCACCACATTTACTCTTTATACCCATTTACTCTCTACACCCACCAATTCTATTTAATTTAAAACATTTTACTCTACACACCCACCCCTCATTCCAAAAATACCCCAACATTTTAAAACCTAACAATTTTCATATTACTCTCTACACCCACACTCCTCTACTGTTATACAATACAAAAATCCCCAAATTGAGAAACCAAACCCTGACCTAGCCTGACTACCTCCCCCAACCTCGTTACTACTTGTATTTGTTGTTTCTTTAAGTTTGAGTATTTCTGAGCAGTAACTGTTGCAAATCAAAAGTTCATTCTTTATGCCATCATACTTTTCATATTTTCAGTCATTTGGTTTCAGATTTTATACAAGAGCAGATGTGACAATCGAGTAAATGAGATCACTGAGAGGGCTTCTGTTGATAAACGTGAGGTATACTATTGTGTATTAAGGATTCCAAATCTCTTTCCATTACATAAATGGTTGTATTTGTTGTATATTGGACTAACAGAGCGACCTAAAATCAAATCTCTTTCCATTACATAAATGGTTGTATTTGTTGTATATTGGACTAACAGAGTGATCTCAATTTCAGGTCGAGTCACTGGCAAAGAAGCATGAAGAGAAATACAAGCAGTCCGGAGATGTGGTCTTCAATCGTTAACTATTGAAGAGTCTACCTTTCGTGATATTCAGGTATGTCTCTATAATCACTTTTTGGTTGAGTGATGACCAACAACTGGTATGAGCCTATGAGGTGTGGCTCATTTGAATGTCCATTGTGCCATCAGAATTAGGGTCCATTTGCAATTGCTGTGGCTTTTGCCTTTAGAAGCAGAAACCAAATCACAAAGGTACAACGGGAATTAAGGAACAAATTAAAATATCACAATCTTTTTTTTTTTTATGGGATAAAATATCACAATCTTAGCAAGGCATTACTCCGATCCCGACGTGATTCCACGGGCAAACGGACGACGACGTCAAATACACATTTGAGTATCCAGTGACTAGTTTTGTAGCCAACAGTCGGAAAATTTTTAATTGTGAAATACTTTTTGAATTGTAGAAATGTAGGCAGTAACAAGTTTTTTTTTTTTTGAAAGGGGATAAAGATGAAGAGATAAGTATTTGTAATTGAAATAGCTTCCACTAAGATTGCAAGCTATTTATTACTTGAAGTTGAGGAGTATGGCAAGCATTACTTCAAACTTGAAAGTGGAAGCCACTAAGTTTTTTTTTTTTATGACTTATTAACCCAAAGTAAAATTGGATTAAAATACATATCCAAGACAAGTTTTTAAGGAATAATGTAGTCACGATTAGCAGAATGCATCTCAACAATGTCAAAAGGAATGTAAGCATAGTGAGAATGAGAACATACACTTAAGATTTCTAAAATGTATTACATCAAACATCCTGTTATTTTCGTTGATACCTTAAAGGCTTAAATAAATCATGGTGGTCACCTGGTTGATTTTTTTTAAACATTTTCCCCATGGACTACTAAATTTGTCTTTTGTATACTTGTTTGTATAATTTTTGTCAAATGGTTATTTGGTATTAAGTGGAATTCTGAAATGTGTACATAATATATTAATATGTACTAGTTATAAGCATCCTGGCTCTAAATTTCTAGTCCTAAATAGAACTGCATGCTTACAATTTCATAAAATGGTTATTCAGCTATGGAATCAAGCACGTCTCGTGTTCGACCCACTGCCTCGCGTAGAAGGCGACTTGGTGGCAGGCATGCACCCATAGTACAGGAGACACTGGTTGAGGATGTTGAGTTAGATACATCGATAGACGAGGACGTGGATGAGGAGGTTTCCACAGGACCGTTCCCAGGAGGTCCGGAGGATCCATCTGTCCTTACGAGCTTTAAGACACATATTGCTGCAGCCATATGGGAGCAACAGGTACATATTTTTGAAGTTAAACTATTCTTTCATAATAACTTTTTAAAATTGTTTGGCATTTATATTGCAGGAAAGGGATCCGCTGAAATGCATAAACCATGCGTCCAAAGTTGCAGAATGGGTATGGGACCCTAACTCAACTCAGACAGCCCAATTTACGGCATTGATTAGGCAGTCTGGGTTGTTGCCACTTGTGGGATGTTCATACCGTTTCGCCAACAAAATGTTGGTCTCTGCCTTTGTTGAGAGGTGGCAGCCGGAGACTAACACATTCCACATGCCGTTTGGAGAGATGACGATCACATTGGATGATGTTAGTGTCATACTTGGCATTCCTGTTAATGGTAGATCTATATCTGCATCGACGTCCACTGGTTTGCAGGATTCTATTAAACTTCTTCAGAGGGCATTGGGAGTGACATCTACTACTGCACATGATGAGTTGACGAGAGTTCGTGGCCAATCTGTGAGTCTTGAGTGGCTGAGGGACACCTTTAGTAGGGTTACTGATGACCATGGTGTTCGTGCAGTGGAGTATGCAGCGAGGGCATATTTGTTGTATTTGCTAGGGTGCACGCTCTTCACTGATAAAAGTGGTACCCGAGTTTCTGTACAGTACTTACTTCAATTGGTCGACTTGGGTCGTGTACACACATATGCATGGGGTGCTGCTGGGTTGGCACATATGTACCGTCAGTTGGGACTTGCTACACGTAGTGGTGTGAAACAAATAGCAGGGTTCATGACACTATTAGAGGCATGGATATATGAGCATTTTCGGGCATTTAGACCTGCACCAGACTTAGCATATAGAGCCAATCAGCCACGAGCACGACGATGGACTGCCCGGAGGGAGTCTGGTGGTACACTTGACATTTTGCAAGCATTACGAGAGCAGTTGGATGTGTTGGGCTTAGAGGAGGTACAATATCTGCTTTTGCTTATGTATTACTTATACATTATAAGTAATATTTTCCTATGTTGATGTGTGTGTATATATATATTCTCTTCTAGGTTCTGTGGGATCCATACAGTGGCAGTAGGGAACAACATCCGTTCCATGAGATTGCCTATTACACGGGTTGCATCAAGTGCATGGACATTGTTGAGCCCTACCATCCGGATAGAGTACTTCGCCAGTTTGGCAGGGTTCAGAGGATCCCTCTTGCTCCACTTTCACCCATGCGAGCTGTTAGAGGATCGACTGGTGGCCAGTATAGGGTTGTTTACCAGTACTTAGATCAAATGTGGGAGCGGTGGCAAGATCATGTGCTGCGAGATAGGAGTATTCCTGTGACACCTAGTCAGCCTGATTGTATGAGAGACTATATGGATTGGTACAAGCGTATTTCACACTTGACTATACAGCACCCTGATCACAGAGCCACATATAGAGAGCAGCGGTCCACCCTATCTCATGTAGTTGGCGACATTCACTTGGTAGGTATAGTATGACAACCATTTTAATATTCATGACTATCTATACACTATACCATGATAATTATTAATTGTATACAATTTGCAGCGATTGGAGCGTGCATTAAAGATTTCTCGACCTATATTGGATATGGGTGAGGACCGTGGAGTGCAGGAGCCTCAGATGCTGTATAGAGCTATTGTAGAGATGTCCCGTATGCTTGAGGGAGACACCCACTGTTATACTCGCAGGCGCATACACGATTCTTGAAGGGTGTTCATTTTGACTACTAGTAGTTTTTAGACTTTTGAATGGGATTGATAGGGACGATATTTTTGTTAGACTAAGGATGGGTGTTCTTTTTTGTTACATTGTATTTGCCTTTTTTTTTGTGGAATGATGTATTGATATATATCTACTTAATGAAATGACAATGATCAATATTTCATCTCTAAGTAATTCTACAAACTATCTTTATTCAAATATGAAGGTGCAAGTTCTCAAGATGCTTCATGTACTCGTCCTCAGTAGAACACAATACCAATACACCCCAACTCATTATGATGGTTGTTCCTTTTGGTTAGACTAAGGATGGTTGTTCCTTTTGGTTACATTGTATTTGACTTTTTTTTTTGGAATGATGTATTGATATATATATATATATATATATCTACTTAATGAAATGACAATGATCAATATTTTCATCTCTAAGTAATTCAACAAACTATCTTTATTAAAATATGAAGGTGTAAGTAAATCAAAATCATAAATGTCATTCTAATAACTCAATCATTGTCATTATCTATAGTTTCCCATCCAATTGGTTGCTATGGACAACTGACACGAACTTCCCAATCGTTAGCCATGGAATTTACCAAAACTTCCCAATTAGATGCATCTTCAGATCGAATTTTATACCACCATGGCACAACCTTTGGAATTGGTGCATCTTCTTTCAGCAAGATCTTCATGAAGTGGGAATCATCATACAAAATAATAGGAATAATCTGAAAATCAGCTGGAGGTCCCGTTCTCAGAGGTAAATAGGTGCAAGATTGTAAGGGCGAGAGAACACAAAAAACACAGTTGAATGTGCTAGCAAATAGTAGTCCCATTTCAGGGAGTTGCATCCAATACTTTTTTCCACATCCATATTCAGAAAAATAATCTAACCCTCTCTCTACCACCTTGTACATTGTATATCGTCTTCATTGTGGTAACATTAAGCTCATCCCTCTGTTTTAAAGTAGTCAATATCTCCTTCGGCCGAACCAAGCTCTTTGACATATCAATTAACAATGAAGTCTCCTCAATGGATAATCTCCCAGCGTAGGAATGGCCCTCTGGATAACATGCAGCACTGTGATTGTGCACTCCACAAAGTACTTTTAAACACCACTCATCATCATTTGAAAGTTTTTTTCCCCTCAAACTAAACGGACATCCACATTTTTTTGTGCCAGTAATCCTCCCTCTCTTTCTGGAGTCACCGTATGTTTCTTTTGCTGTGATTCTGTAGTAACCACCCCGCTCACATCCAAATGTGATCCTTGGTTTTCTTCCTCGAATGCCCCCCATGTCGGATGTCTTGATCACTATAACGAGTCCATTCTGTTTTCCAACTTCATTAATCCATTTAGTCATTTCATTCCGAGTCTTGAAAATCTACACAAAATAAACAGTCAATATATATGTTGTGGATATTATAACTTAACCATCTACAACTAAGAAAATATTACCTCAGAAGTAGTGAAGTCATTGGTATAATCTTTCTCACAAACCGATTCAACTTTGCTATACTCGGTGGGTGCACTGATCTACAATAATTAAAGAATAACCCGTAAATCGTTCGGTGGAGAAAGGTGGAACAATGTATGTTTGTTTGAATCCATCTGGTGGAACAATTAAGAAATGTTCATCTCCCTTGGTGGAACATTATAAATATGTTCGGTTCCTATTGGTAGAACATATTACTCATGTTCGGCCAAAAGGGTGGAACATATGACATATGTTCGGCCGAAAGAGTGGAACATTGTTTCTATGTTCGATAATACAGAACCGAACGGTGACGATTCAGGTTCGACAAATCACCAAAAAAAAACGCAAAAAAAAAAGAAAAAAACAAAGACTCAAAACCATACCTCTTGCTCTATATTTTTTTCCAAAGTATTAGATTGGTCATCCATGATGAAATATTGCAATGAACAAATTAAAATCTTATCTAGGATTTATTGATATTGGTGAATGTGTATAGTACGTGGCTAGCAAAAAAAAAAGAGTATAATACTCTTGTTATGTAGTAGAGGTGGGTGTAAAGAGTAATCAGTTTAGAGTTCTATTTACTTATTTGTACTTTATTGTCATTTTGTACAAGGGTGTATTGGGAATATGAAAGTTTCATTAAAAGGTGGGTGTATAGAGTAATTGAGGTGTGTGTAGATAGAACCACTCTTTGAAATATTGGGACTAAGGTTCCGTTTGATAAAACTGAAAATTAAGTACTGAAAATTAAGTGTTGAAATTTAAGTACTGAAAATTTTAAGTGATTGAATTTGTAATACTAAGAACAATGTTTTAGCTACTGAAATAAACTGCATTCAGTGATTTTTGCAGTAGAATTTTCTCACTTAAAGTTTTCAGTGATTTTTTTGCTGCTTTTTCAATTAAGTGGTTATTATCAAACGCACTGAAAAAAAATAAGTGCTGAAAGCTTTCATTTTCACCACTTAATTGGGTTATCAAACACACCCTAACTCTTTAATATATACTAAGCAAGTCGGGTGCAACTAAAACAAGATTGGGAGCAAGTCACAACGTTGTGAGCAATCACCACAATGATTTGCTACAAGCTTACAACGTTAAAAACATAAAGTAAACTAAAACACAAAATAACTATATAAAATTTGATGGTTTTTTTTTTTAATTTTGTTGATGACTTTTGAATTTTTTTTAATTATTGTTGATAACTTGTTTTAATGGTTTTTTTTTTATGGGAAATCATACTGCCAGAGCAATTTTCTTTATTGCCAGAGCAGATTCTAACACTTTTTTATTTGTAACGTCAAAAATCCGTTAGTAATGTCAAAAATCCGTTAGAAAAATGGTGGTCTGCTCTGGCAATAAAGGAAATTGCTCTGGCATTATGGGTAGCCTTTTTTTTAATTTCGTTGATGACTTTTGAATTTTTTTAATTATTGTTAATAAATTGTTTTATTTTTCAAAAAAAGTAATAGATTGACTTTTAAATTTCATACAAAAAAATTGACTAAATTATAAATATCCAAGAATTTATTAAGAATGAATTATTGTTTCTCCACATCCCACAAAGATAGGGGACAATTTCTCATCCACGGAAGATGATATTTGAGAATGTGATTGATTTAAAGAGTGATGTTACACTTTTCTAATTTTTAAAGAGTAATGCTAGGTGTACACAAATTTGCACACACTTTTGCACACAAATGCTTTAAATACATGTACCATATGCTGTGTAAGTGGTACACAGAAAAATGTAAAAAATTCAAACAGCACAAGGTACATACATTTAAAGCATTTGTGTGCAAAAGTGTGTACAAAATTTATGTACACCTAGCATTACTCATTTTTAAATTCTTTTTAAATACATGTGGTAGTACCACATCAGGCCAGTGGGATATGGATTGTGTGCAACCTCATTGATGCTCATTGATGCAGAGTCAGGATAGTGGGATATGGATCGTGTCAGGGCCTTGTTTGTCTGATACTTAATGAGTAATGCTATACTTTTCAAATTTTAAATGTCAAATACTTCACAAATATATGTGGCAGTGGAATCTCTTTAATATACTCCAATCATAATAGCCGCATGTATTTGGAATCCAAAACTTAAGAAACATAGCATTATTCTTAATTAATACCCATTTTGTATAATTAGTATTCTGTACATCAATTCATCTTTCACAATACATATGTATATATGTATGTATGTATTTTTTTCATCAGAGCTAGACTTATCTAGCATTTTTTTTTTTATCCAAATGGCTGATGATCTGATAGCTGCTTTCTTGGCAAGAATTGACAAAATCTCAAACCTGTAGTATTATTAAGGGTAAATTACACTGACCTCCCCTGAGGTTTGACGTAATTACACGGACCTCCCCTCTAGTTTGCAAAATTACACAAACCTCCCTCGAGGTTTGTAATTCGGTAACAAAATGCCCCCTCCACTAACGTTCCGTTAGTTTTTTTTACATTTGCCTCCCCTGAAAATTACAATTAGCCCCCCTATATTATAAAATTGTCATACTAAGCCCCCTTTCTCTTATATTTTTGTTCTAATTATAAAATCCCTCCTTCCTCCTACGTTTTTGGGTTATTTTTTTTAGCATTAATTTATATCTACACAAAATATACACAAAATACATATAAATAGGTCCAAAAATTTTTTTTCCAAGAACAAACCTCTGTCAAGTCCCCCTGTATTAATTTTCTAGATCCGCCCCTGCCCTTATGCTTCAAAAGTGGACACTTAAAACCCCTATGATTGTGGACTAAAATGGAACTGTTATGTTTTCACTCAAAACTGACGAAAATTCTAAAATTGGTTAAAAATATAAACACTTAACCCATTTTGTGACGCTCTTTGAGTGAAATCATAAATGGGTTAAGTGTTTATATTTTTTAACCAATTTTAGAATGTTCGTCAGTTTTGAGTGAAATCATAACAGTTCCATTTTAGTCCACAATCACAGGGGGTTAAGTGTCCACTTTTGAAGCATAAGGGCAGGGGCGGATTTAGAAAATTAATACAGGGGGGTTTGATAGAGGTTTGTTCTTGGAAAAAAAAATTTTGGACCTATTTATATATATTTTGTGTATATTTTGTGTAGATGATATAAATTAATGTTACCAATGACCTGTTGGCCAAGTGGTAAGGAGTTCGTTCTCCTCGCTGTAAATTTCACTCAAAGAGCGTTAACCCCAAAATTAACATCACAAAGTGGGTTAAGTGTTTATATTTTTAACCAATTTTAGAATTTTCGTCAGTTTTGAGTGAAATCATAACAGTTCCATTTTAGTCCACAATCACAGGGGGTTAAGTGTCCACTTTTGAAGCATAAGGGCAGGGGCGGATCTAGAAAATTAATACAGGGGGACTTGACAGAGGTTTGTTCTTGGAAAAAAATTTTTTGGACCTATTTATATGTATTTTGTGTATATTTTGTGTAGATATAAATTAATGCTAAAAAAATTAACCCAAAAACGTAGGAGGGAGGAGGGATTTTATAATTAGAACAAAAATATAAGAGAAAGGGGGCTTAGTATGACAATTTTATAGTATAGGGGGGCTAATTATAATTTTCAGGGGAGGCAAATGTAAAAAAAACTAACGGAACGTTAGTGGAGGGGGCATTTTGTTACCGAATTACAAACCTCGAGGGAGGTTTGTGTAATTTTGCAAACTAGAGGGGAGGTCCGTGTAATTACGTCAAACCTCAAGGGAGGTCAGTGTAATTTACCCTATTATTAATATTTTATTATCAAAAGTTTGATTGTCGGAAAAAAAAAAAGTAAAAAAGTTCCAAATCAGTCCATATTTGATCGGACAGTGCATCCTACCAAAATTTTTTTTAAGGAACTTCTATTATGTTAGGCCCGTTTGGTTCACTTGGAAAGTAAACTAAGAAATGAATTTTTTGAAAAATCATTTTGTGTTTGGTGTTTTTAAATGGACTCAAAATCATTTCCAACTAGAAATAGATTCCATAAAAAGTAAGGAAACTCAATCATATTCTAGAGTTGGTATTTAGATTGCTTTCCATAGGAAAGAATCTTAGGGTATGTTTGATAATCCAATTAAGTGGTGAAAATAAAAACTTTCAGCACTTATTTTGCTTCAGTGCGTTGGATAACGTATCACTTAATTGAAAAAGCAGCCAAAAAAATCACTAAAAACTTTAAGAGAAAAATTTCTACTGAAAATAATCAATGAATACAATCTATTTCAATACTTAAAAAACTGTTTTCAGTACTGTAAATTCGATCGCTTAAAATTTCACTACTCAAAATTCAACACTTAATTTTCAATTTTATCAAACACACCTTATTTTTTCCTTGTAAAAAATATACTCATGAATATATTATACATAAACATATATATCCACAGCTTACGTAGTAGTGATACACATTTTGTTGCGAATAATGACCTATAACACACAATGCAAACACACACAGAAACAAGAAACAGACAAACCACGGTACAAAATATATCCTGTGGTTCGGTTAAATTGCCTACGTCCACAGCCTCTCACACCAGTTCACTATATTCAAAGATCAGATAAGATTACAAGTTTTCTCTCCAAAAAAAAAAAAAAAACAGCTCTCAACACATTATGGCTACACAAAGAAGGGATTATATATCCCACTAGGATTACACTAAAATTACTAAAATACCCTTAGGCCGAAATAAAATTCGGCACAATTCGGTTCCTAACGGCCTAAATTGCATTGGACTACTCATCTAACCCCTGGTATCGAAGTGAATCCGACTTCACAAACCCAACACATGTTACATGTATCTGTCATATTTATATGGTCTATCTCACTTTTTAAGTTTGAAAAACTTATTCTACTTCCAAGTGTTTTGGAATGACCAAACACTTTGAATAAGATTACATATTGTTTCCAAATGAGATTCCTGCTTTATCCCATCAATATAATGAAAACTGATAAACCTTTTTTTTCCGTAAAATCTAATACTTAGAATCAATTTCCTTTTCCTAATTCATTTTCGGCGAACTAAACGGGGCCTTAAAGTTAAGCTTTTTTCTAGCCAAACTTTTTTGTTGTTGTATTTTAATTAATTTTATATAAACTCAGTCCAACCAATTAACCCAACGGTTGGACCAGTTACCCATCCACCCGATCACGTCACCGGCCAGGGTGATGCCCAGGCTCATTCTGATAACTATGGTCACATAGTAACGATAATCTTTCAAATTGGCACCGAAAAAAATTATGTACAAATAGATCACAAACAAAAAATCTCTAAACAAGAAAAAGGGCAAAAAAAATCTCACATTCCAAATACATAAATCATACTAACAAATATGTAAAAATAGACCTAAAAGAAAGGAAAAAAAAAAAAATCAGCGTGCTACCCGTGAACTCTGTGTGGCCTTAGATAGCCTAACTAGAACATGTGATGTAGTGGTACTAAATACTAATGGCATCGAAAAAGAAATGGTATGAAGATTACACCCCGTGTAACGCCTGTTTCCTCCCGTGCTCAAATTTTGTATGCAAAAAAAAAATTATAATAATAAAAAAAAAATTATGGTAAGTGGTATGAAAGTTATGAATAGTGTTATGCTTCTTAAATTTTGTAATTCAATATAGTTTTCAACGTATGTAGCGGTGGGATCACTTTCAATAATGGTTAGACAACTTCAACATACTCGAATGAAAATCAAGTGGACCCTCAACATGTGTTGCGAACGACATTTGTGATACAAATTTAAAAAGTATGGTATTTTCAAAAATTATAGGTGATGTAGCAATATATATAATTATATATAGTTCAGATCTTAAACGGGCCTTAAAAACAGACCTAAAAGATGGACCGTGTAAAAAGTGAGAAATTTAAAATGTGAGAAATTCTCACTTTCTTGTGAGAAATTCTCGCTTTTTACACAATTACACAGTCTGTCTTTTAGATTCGTTTTTTAAAATCCGCTTAAAATCCGGACTATATATATATATATATATATATATGTCTTGTCGACCTTTGCTCAATTTGTCCCACCAACTAAAAAATAAAACTCTTTTAATAGCCCCAAGTTGTTTTCTAGCTCTCTCTGGGTCAGTAATGAAAAATCTTCAACCAATCGACAATCACTCTCACCCTTCTCAGTTTGTCCAACCATTCTCTCACTCTCTCCAAAGGCCATATAGTCATTTAGACTTTGTTTTAACTGTGGTTTGTGTATTTTGTGGCTTTCACGCGAGTTCTACAAGAATGAAGAGATCATAGTGACGGACTATAACAGGGTCATGTGATTGTCATGGAATAATTTCTTGCTTTGTAAAGGCACTGTGCGAATTTTCAGTGTTGCATCCTAGTGGTTTCGTATGTACCATACATCCAAATTTGGTGTCAACACAGGCCCTAGGAGGAAACAAAGTAAGCAACCACTTGGGGCCCCCACCCCCAAGGATCCCCATTTCCAATTACAGATGTGATAAAAAAAATTAATTTTATATATAATTATTTATAAATAAACCCAAAAAAATTCGCCTCGAGATCCCTGAACCCATATATAGCCTTAGAATCCATATTTTAGAATTCTCTTAGACCATCTCAAAACTCAGGACCAACACTGTGTCAACATGTTCTAATTTGGTTAACTTTAAAACCACTTAAAACCTAAGTGGTACTTCTCAAAGTAGGGAACTAACTAAAATGTTTTGGCACCAAAACTACGAGGATGTACTGTAAAAAAAAAAAAAAAAAAATTCATTTCTTTTAAAAGCAGTAATATGTTGATTTGACAAAGAACTTATTTTAATAATATTAAATCCGGCATGTGTTAAAGTGCATTTATCAAATAGTTGAATACATAGAATCGATTAATTTATTAACAATAGAACCAGCTAGGGTCTTCCCAAACAGTCATAGGAACCTCGGCAGCACCAAAGCATGGGTGCTTTGCTACCACCACAAACACATTTTTATTTTTATTTTCTTTTTATATTAAATCCAATATGTTAAAATATAGTATGCTGTGAAACAACCATAAGTGTTACTGAATAAGCAGCACCCACAAGGCTGCCGACAAGTCCTCCCAATCATTCCCCTCTCTTCATTTCTCCACTTTGCCACCTCCTAAATTAATAACTAATTAGTCGGAAAATCGGTGCAATACACGAAAATTTATTAAAAATAAGGAAAATTACCAACGTTAAAAGAATTTAAAAGGAATGATCATGTGAGTTAAAACATGAAAGCACTTATTTATAAGACAAACTATCTTAAAATGATAATAAACTCTACAAAAGAATGTAAAAGATAGAGTATATTCAGGGTGTAAAAAGTAAATATATAAAGATGTCACCCACCCCGGCCAATTTGAGGAAAAAGGAAAAATGAAAAAATATGTGGTGATGATATGTCATATGTGGCAACTGGCAACCCAATAGCCAATGCTTCTATTTTATAATATACTACAATCATTTTAAGACAATTTGCACTTGAAAATGAAGTGGAGAGATAATGACATTTTTACTGTCTTTCTTTGCGTACAACTTGTAGACTGTGTAAAAGAAGTGACGTGCTATTTCCGTTCAATTTTTTGAGTTCTATTTTAGAAATTCAACAAAAAGAATTTATATCTAATCTTCAAAATTGCTCTTAATTATTATAATAATTTTTTTTTACTTTATCTTAATGTAGATTAAGGAGGGGTAGGTTTAGAAAGTAAATAAAAAATATATACCAATTTAAAAAAATGGACAATAATTTTAAAACATCCCAAAATGACATAATAGACTCAAAAAAATGGGATTAATACCCTTGAAAGAACAATTTGCACCCTGATGAGATATTTTTATAAAGAGATGATTATAGCTACTTAAAGTCAAAGGCATTGAAACCATATTCGGACGAAAAAAATAAAAAAAGAATTGAAACCCTATCAAATTAAGAGAATGCAAGTTAATTTAAACAATAGAGAGAAAAGAGACAGGAGAGGGGATTCTAGACAGCCAAAATTTAGAGAGATTACCAAAGGCCACCATCGAGAGAGGAAATTTATGCTGGGTGAGCTGAATAGTCAAACTCATTGAAGCTGGACAGAGATCAACAGTCAAATTCATTGTGTATGGACATCTATAAAAGCAGTAGTACCATCATTATTAGGCTCGCATGGTAACGTTGTGGTTTTTGGTTTTCAGTTTTGGTTTTTATTTTTTGCATTGATTATCAATGCAAAAAATAAAAACCAAAACTGAAAACCAAAAACCACAACGTTACAAAAAATAAAAACCAAAATTGAAAATCAAAAATCACAACGTTACCATGCGAGCCAGGTTTTTTTTTAACTTTTGTAAAGAAAAAACAAATGTGAAAAATAAAAAATAGAAAAGGAAAAAATAGGGAGAGGTGCCACGTGGCATAAGTGAAAGGAGTGGAAATAGTTTTTCTCTTTCAATATTAGTATAGATAGACTAGTAAGTATAGATACAGAAAGATTAATAGATAGATAGATATATATATATATACATAGAGGAAATTGTTATGTACATCGTTAATTTTGTTATGTACACCTCTCAATTTTACAAAAGTGAAAATTTTTAGAAGAAAAATTATTAAAATCAAGGAATTTGGGTGTACATAGCAAATGCATGGGTGTATATGAAAATTCCCTATATATATATATATATATAGAGTGAGAGAGAGAGAGGGGGGGATGGAACAACAATGCTACACCCACTCCTCTAACCACACCCCAAACCATATCATATGCTTTAAATACATGCATCATATGCTGTTTGAATTTTTCACAATTTTGTATGCATCACTTACACAGCACAGGGTACTTGCATTTAAAACAAAGATGTGATTTGGGATGTGGTTGGAGGAGTGAATGTAGCATTATTCGGGGAGGGAAAGGGAGAAACATTGAAAATAGGTGGTTGATTAAAAAGAGGGTCACATTCATAGTATAGATTAGTAAGTATAGATATAGATAAATTAATAGATAGATATATTAGATATATTAGGGGCGGAGGCAGTGTAGGACCAGGGGGGGCCAGGCCCTCCTGAGATTTTGAAAATTAAAATTTTAGCCTAAATATTTTTAGTATTTTACATTTAGGCCCCCCTCAACTATGTTTAGGCCCCCTCAAATTATGTTTAGGCCTCCCTCAACTTATGTTTAGGCCCTCAAATGGGTCCAAGGCCCAACTTAGTGCTATCAATTACATATATATTGATATACTGGTATATACAACTCAAAAGAAATGTGCCTAAAATTTTAAAAATTACACTTTTAGTGTGATAATTTTATGCATTTTAGAAATAGACCCCCTTAAAATTTTGAAAGACACTATATAATATTTACGTGTCACCGAATAGACTTATATTATAAGCATATCCCCAAAACATCACAATTATAGACAAGTAGACCCTAAAAAAATTGTCAATTATGTATGAATAGACCCCCAAAAAAAAAATTCGGGGCGCTGCCCCCGAACCCCCGTATAGCCTAAGCCCCCCTGGCCAAAATTCCTGGCTCCGCCCCTGGATATATATATATATATATATACGGTGAGACTCTTAAGTGAACAGAGTTGAGTGAACATACATATTGAACATGTTTTTTAGCCCAAAAAAACACATAGGTCAACGGGGTAGCCTGCGAATTTTTTTTTAGACTTAAAAACATGTTTACTGGGTATGTTCACTTAATCATGTTCACTTAAAAGTCTGGCTGTATATATATATATATATGTACTATATATAGAGAAAGAGGGGGAAAGGAAGTGGAGAAACACTAGAAATATGTGGTTGGAAAAAAAGAGGGTCAATTGGTGATTGAGAAAATTATTTGTAAAAATTATAAAGGAAAAAAGAAAAGAAATGAAAAATAAAAAACATTGGGATTCCTATGTGACAAAAAGAAAAATAATTAAAATGCCAAGTGACATTCTAGGTAAAAAGATTTGGCCTTATCTTATATATATGTTTATATGAGTAATGATTTATGCACATAAAATGTGCATATAAAGTGTGGACATAAAGATCTGGCCCATTAAATTCGATGGGTTACATGTATGCAGGCATAGACCCCACCGAAATTAATAGTCTAAATATTTATGTACACACTTTGTGTGGATATTTTATGTGTACATAACATTATCCATATATATATATATATATACAGAACCCTTCTTACGAGGGATCCCTCACTTTAATAAAGTGAGGATTTCTTTTTACAGTCGTTGAATCCAGTTTTTAGTCTGTAAAATTACTTCAATACCCTTAATGAAAACTGGATCCAACGATTGTAAAAAAAAAGTCATCACTTTAACAAAATGAGAAATCCCTCGTAAAAAGGGTTCTGTATATATGTATATATATATATATACACATACATAGAGTCGTAAGCTAGACTACAACTTCTTTTGTGGGTGTAGTTGGGAAGTCAATTATCTGGAAAATCAATATCTCCCATTCACCAAGACTTGGGCCTACTAAATACTGTCCCCATTATTAACTTGAAATTAAGTTATTAAAAAATAGATTTCATAACTGTACGGTAAAGTTTGCATTGATTTACAATACATATGATCAAAAAGATGTTGCTCTTGGGCGGATGTTTATTGCCCTCTCAATCCAAACTCTACCGTACAGCTATGAAATCCATTGATTTCAATAACTTAATTTCAGGTTAATAATGGGGACAGTATTTAGTAGGCCCAAGTCTTGGTGAATGAGAGATATTGATTTTCCATATAATTGACTACCCAACTACACCCACAAAAGAAGCTGTAGTCTAGCTTAGACTCTATGTGTGTATATATATATATATATATAGAGTTAGGTTTTAGTATGCATTGGATAAGTGCACTGGGTGAACGTACTGGGTTTTTAAGCCTAAAAAATATGCGAGTCAGCAGGGCCGGGGACAGCGGGATGGGGCGTGGGTCAGTAGAGCGCCCGCCATCCCCGGCCCTACTAACTCGCATATTTTTTAGACTTAAGAGTCCAGTTCACCCAGTGTATTTACCCAATACGCACTAGAACCTAACTCTATATATATATATATATATACATAGAGTCGTAAGCTAGACTACAGCTTCTTTTGTGGGTGTTGACTGTAGTTGCGTGTAAACATATCTACTATATTATAAAAATAAAAATTTAGCAAATCATGCAAGCTAGCTGTTCGAGTTTTTTGTATTTTCAAGTTTGTCCCTATATGTATGTACGGAGTATGTGAATGTGGATGTGTGTTAGTAGTCATAATATTTATATATAAATCAATTTTTGTAAGACAAAATCAACTTTTGTTATTATAATTATAATTAGCTCATAAAAAAAGTATAAAAGTGTCTATTAAAATAATATTTATATATAGATCAATTTTTGTAAGAAAATTAACAAAATGGTCATCATTTAGCACAACATTTCTTTTTTTTTTTTAATAATTAATTTAATACTTTGATTACACACGCGCACACACATGGTTATATACTTATATATTTCGCTCTTTTAGTTATCATAATATTAATTTTGTCTTATTGCACATTTCCCCAAGCAATAAGGATTTCACTTGGTTTCCAATTCTAATCCCTATAGGATTACTTAGAGGTTAAGTAAAGCCCGTTGAACCCCGAGTCCATAATTATATGTGGGTGACCCAAAGTCCACAAATAATATTAACAATTTTCAGTTTCCAAACAATCCCTTAGCTTCAATGAGAGAATTACCAATTGGAACATTCATAACCATAACTTCTTTTTTTTTTTTTTTTTATGAGAGAGGGGATGAGGTTCGAACTCTGAACCTATACATTGGAGGGGATTTTTATATCATGCCAAGCTCTTTGCTACTGGAGCTATACCAACATATGCCATAACCAAACCTATTTGTTTATTCAGCTATAGGAATGTACACTATTAACAGAAAGTATAAGGAATGTATATGCGGTTCAGTGATTGTGAATTGATATTTGTTAAAATGTATTCTCTAATGTGTTACTTTGTGAATAGGATAAATATGTGTTGTAAATTTTTGTGTTTTTTAAACTAATGTTAATAGTATTCTTCGCAAACTGTTTTTAAATGTTAAGTCTGAAGTACATAGCAACACCCACCCAAAATCATGTATCCCAAAAAGGAATAATGGACACATAAAATGGGACGGAGGGAGTACAACAATAAAAACACACAAAAGACACACACACACATATATATATATATATATATCATAAACAACCCCGGCCCCGGATCAAGAATACAATCTGATCCATGGGTGTTTTTTAAATGTGCTTTTTCCGTGCTAAGTGCTTACTTTGGGTGGTTTTTTGGTTTGGTCGGTGGTCGCTCATTTATGGATTCTAGTTTGTATATTGTCTTCGTTTGGTGTGTTTTTTTTTTTCAATGTTGAATACTCTCTCTTCTCTTCGTCTCATTTTATGAGACCATCTTCCTTTTTTGAATGTTTCAAAATTAATGTCCACTATAACAATTTTTTTGTTACATCCTAAACTTATATTTGATTTTGAAAATATCTAACAAAAGTAAAAAATGAACAAAAAAACAAGTATGGGTAGTTTTGGAATAATTGCATTTATTTCAAACAATCTTTAAATTCCTTTAAAAAGTTGGTATCTTAAAGATGAACACATAAAATAAGACGGAGAGAGTATTATTTTGCATGTCTATGTTTAAGTGGAGATTGTTTGTTTCATCTAGATCGTACAAGCAAGCTGCTTCAAATGCAAATCTAGAAGTAGAACCCACAATAACATCTAGGCGAGACAAAGGAAGACCTGCTAATTAATATGTCGTGTAACTCTCTCGAGGAGATCACCAAAATGAAGAGTAATACTTGGGACACAACCAAAAGACACAATCTTGAGACACAACCTCCATTTTGTGTCTATTTTTCTCTTAGTAGTCCTAGTGGGTACTGTGGGGTCCATTGACACTGTGGAATCCGTCAGAAGAGAGATAGACACAAAATGAAGGTTGTGTCCCAAGTAGTACTCCAAAATGAATTCCAATGAACCACAAAGCAATTAAGCTGATCATGGGCAATGGCCCGACCAAATTATAAAAAAAAAAAAAAAAAAAAACACACGTACACTCAAACAGCTACCAGAATAATATATCAGTACTGTTTGTTTTGGGGTTTGTTTGCAATTGGATATTTTAATTTTGATTTTAGGATTTCAATGGATTGCATTGTTGTACATTACGGTTTGGCGATTGAAGATGTGTTGTGTCTTATGACTTTTCATGTGGCCGGGTGCATGCTCTCTAAATGATGGGTGTCTTTTGGTTATGCAGTTGGCAGGGGCGGACGCATGTGTAAGTGAGAGTGGGCACAGCCCCTGGACTTTTGAAAAATATAAATTTTATATGTAATGTTTTATAATTTTTACATTACAAATAGAAAATGGCAGTTCAGTGCACGATGTTCCCGTTATTGCAGGGTCTGGGAATGGTGAGATGTACGCAGTCTTATCCCTGTAAGCAGAGAGGTTCTTTCCAGATTCGAACTCGTGACCTCCAGATCACAATAGAGCAACCTTACCGTTGCGTCAACGCTCCCCTCTTGTTGCCAAAATAAATACTAAAAAAAAAACCAACACACAGAACATTACAATACTGCCAACAACCATAGCACAACAGCAGCAAAATTATTGTAATCTATCACTGAAATACTAATCAACATGAGTAATGCAAGAGACACAACACATTGCACAACACAAAGTACAATATGGCTTTAAATGTCTGTACCCTCTATTGTGTAAGTGGTGCATAAAAAAGTGTAAAAAAATACAAATAGCACATAGTACAAGACATTTAAAGCTCTATTGTGCTTTATGTTGTATCTGTAGTATTACTCAATCAAACATATGGGAATTTGATTAAAAAGCCAGCGTGAGTTACCAAAATCAACAACATTGATCATTAATCTCTCTTTCTAGTTCTTAGTCATGGGTTATTGTGACATTAAACTTGAATTAATCTCATTAATTTACAGTTGGTAT
Source organism: Hydrangea macrophylla (assembly GCA_033977485.1). NCBI lineage: Eukaryota > Viridiplantae > Streptophyta > Magnoliopsida > Cornales > Hydrangeaceae > Hydrangea > Hydrangea macrophylla. The sequence continues at coordinate 84,958,210 of CM066990.1, forward strand.
CCTATATCACTTCAAAAATCAGAAATGTAAAAATTACAGAGATGGGACAGTAATTTCAAATTCAGAAATCCATCTTTAGTTTTTAAAAAAGCAATTTTTTTCACGGGTAAATTACATTTTGTATCCTTATAGTTTGGGTGTGATGTCATTTTGGTCCCTGTAGTTTCAATTTTGTCAATTTGGTCCTTACAGTTTCATTTTAGGTTCAATTTAGTCCATTCATGAAAATTTCCTATAGTCTTTGGCAGATTTAGGATTAGTATAGGTGTGTAACGCATAATTTCTGTAAGCAAAGTTACCATTATGCCCCTAATGATACCTCACGTGTGCATCACATAACCTTTTTCTATCAAAAACTGTTGGAAATTTTCATGAATAGACTAAATTGAACCTAAATTGAAACTGCAAAGGTCAAATTGACATAATTGAAACTATAGGGACCAAAATGACATCACATCCAAACTACAAGGGTGTAAAGTGTAATTTAACCCTTTTTCACGTTAATGTATACCCAGTAATTACAATTGTCAAGACTTAGGCTTAGTTTGGCCCTCACGTGGCTTTTTAAAAGTAGCTTATGAAATTTATTATTAAGTCGTTTGATAATTTTGTACAAGTAATATTACTTTCCAAAAAACATCATGAAACCAAAAAGCAACCTTGAACTTTTAAAAGTTTCATTCTAGAGCTTTTAAAAGGTCTCCCCAAAAAAGCCCTAAGTCTAAATTTTGCAAAGCTCATAAACTAATTACCAAATGAATTAACATGAAATTGTGTTTTAAAAAATGAAAAGCACCAAAACGGGTGCTAAACTAAGGCTTAGAGATGGACCGGGTTTGTTCGGGGTAGAAATCGGACACTTAGACATAAGGGCATTTGGGCCAAGGCCTATTTGGAGAAGGAAATTAGGCTGTATATTTTGGATAGGGGCTGAGGTAATAAGGCTGGAATTCTGTTTTATTTAGTTGGACTTTAGAATGTATATGGGCTGAACAACTAGTACTAGTTATCTAACTTGAGAATTTTGGGGGCGTAGTGGCCTATACCCAGGCCGAGCCTGTGCCGCCTACCACAGAAGATGGCATAAACCGAGCAGCATTTTACCCGAACACAAGTGGATCCAAATACGAAGCATACAAAATCGGTAGGTTCTAAAATATTGTAACTTTAAATACCACTTTGGTTTTTATGAAAAAAATTAGTTTTCAAGTTAAAATATTTTGAGACTACCTAGTAACAATATTTTGGGACAACTATTAGTCATAAAATTTTTCTAATAAAGTAAACTTCTTAAAATAAGAATTCCAAAAAAAAAAAAAAAATTTCTTTGTGAGATTTGGGGACTGTAGGATGGTTAGTACACAATAAATCACCTCAAAAGAGTTCATGATTGGGTAATATTTTATTTCAAAGTTTTCCTTCTAGTAAAACATCCAAACAACATTTAGAGATTAAAATTACAGAATGTGTTACTTTCTACAAGGGGTTTGGTCAAATTTTGATTATCGACTAATGGGATCAACTGACACTAGGGACCGTTTGGAATAGTTATGTCTTTTGCGTTTAGGCAAAATCAGAACTTTAATCATAAAGACACCATGAAAATTCTGGAAAAAATTCTTAAAAATTCAAATCAACTTTGTTAGTGATTCAGTGATTCAATCTACAAGATAATGCAATCAAATACATGCTTTGTATAACACAATCAAAAGATCCTGGATAAGTTTACTCGACTCAGTTCACTTAAGATCCTCTCCCTATATATATATACATATATACACACACACACACATACACATATAAATCTTGAATCTGGTTCATATTCGGTCTTTATACGTCTGACTTCCCTTGCAAGTAAAATGTATATTTCCAAAATCTTGATAATCTTGGCCATATCTTGAACGAGGATGAGTCCTCCCAGTGTCCATAAACTAAAATACCCTATCTTTATCCTATAACCTTAACCAAACCCTAGCCACCATTACACCATGTACTCACACCACCTCCAACCACCACCCCTGCTACCTCCAACCACCACCCTCGCCATCTCCAATAACCACCACCCTCGTCATCCCCGACAACCACCACCGTTTCACATCTTGACCACCACATTTTTGACATCCCACCACCATCTCGCCACTCCTGACCATTGGTGACCACCCCCCACCACTAGGCTGAACTCCAACAACTATCAATATCACGACTGAATAATGCCTTTTTACTTAACAAACTAATAAGAGTGAAATTTCACTTAAGATATTATCTTAATAGATATTTCACTTAACGTTGTTCACGTGAAATTTCATTTGATTTTTAAAAATTCTAAAATTTTGCAACTAATTTGCATATTTGGTAATTTACATGTGCGAGGATCATAAAACCACCTTGTATGTTGGTCGACGGAGATTGTGAGTTACCGGTGATGCCGATGACGTTTAGATCTAGATCTAGATCTTGACCGGTGATGGGGCGATGGCTCTGGTGGTAGTGGTGACGGCGACAGCTCCATTGGTAGTGGTCGCGATGGTGGTGGCAATGGAAGAAGGAGGAGAGAGAGAGATGGTGGTGGTGGCTATGGAGGGAGGAGAAGAGAAAAAGTGAAAGAGAGTAAAGAGAAATGGTGGTATGGGCGACGGCTCTGGTGGTGGTGGTCGCGATGGTATTGGCTATGAGGGATGAGGAGAGAGAAAGAAAAGAGATGGTGGTGGTCACTATGGAGGGGGGAGGAGGAATGAGAAAGTTGGAGGGAGAGAGAAGAGAGATGATGGTGATGGTTTCCTAGGGTTCCATAGGCAATTTTGCCATTTAGAGTGAAATTTAAAATTTTAAAGGACTTTGAGAGAGAAAGTTAAAATTTTAAGGGACTTTAAGTGGAAAAGTTTTTTAGAGTGAGTTTTTGTGCAAGTTTTTGCCTATAACTCAATCTTGTGGACCTTAAACCAAGCCTTCCTAAAAATATCACCCTAAATCCCCAACAATGTGATAACATTTATCACATATTTAGTGGACCTCACCATATACTTTCCAAAGTGATCAAAACAGGGACGAAATAGTAAGTTGCCAATTAAGGTGGGGCCAACCAGCTGGGCTAGTCCAATTGGCCAGGACCCAACTCAAAAATAAAATAAAAATAAATAAATAATTAAGATGGGGCCGACCTAGCAATATGCATGGTCGGACCGAATTGGACCGAGTTGGTATTCCAATTGATGGTTTGCCAAATAAGGGATCCAAGACCATGATAACGGCTTGGCCCATATTGGTCATATAAATAGCCATCCTTGGGGACTGGGGTCCAAGATTAAAGAGGCCGAAATTCATGATAGGTTAGGCCGAACTATGTAGATGATCAAAACTCATTCGGTCCAATCAATTTTGAACCAATCATTTGGTCACTCATCTTATAAAATGAGACCCTTTGGTCCGAATAAAAAAATCATATTCGGTCCTTGCCATACTGCCATCTCATAAAATCGGTCCAGGCACTTTATGGAAAAATGCTTATTTGGGTGCAAACAACTTCCAAATTTAATTCTAAATTTGGTTCCAAATCTGTTATTTTAAGCCTTTTTGTATGACAATCCAACTGGTTGTAACACATCCCTCCAAAATTTAGCGCACAGGCTCTTTCCTTCCATTGTTTGGAAAAATGCAATCTATTTACCAGCACCCATTTTGCATACTCATTTGATGACTCTGATATTGTATAAATTTCAGAAGTATAGTCATCAAATTTGATAGTTATTGGGTTGGCATACATGTTTAGTATTAGATTGCACATGCTGCTACTGTTAGACCCTATTTGGTTCATGGATTTAATGAGAAAAATACCGAGGAAAACATGTTTCTTATGCTTGATTAATAAGAAATAGGCTTTTTTTTTTTTTTTTTTCAAATTCAAGTCCACTGAAATGCACGACTAAGTATGCTTGGTTTGTGAAGTAGAGTAGAAAAAGAATAAACGAAAAGGGAAAATATTTCCTTCACATTTTTCTTAGTATTTTCCTCCATACTTTAAAAAAACCACCATAAGAATAAAATCACTAGAATGAAACAGAAACTCCAGGAAGAGGAAAGAAAGCGAACCTTGAAATTTAAAAATTCTAATTTACTTTGCATCTCTTTCTCTTCCTTTCTATTTTTCTCATTGTTTTCCTTATTAACCAAACAAACAAAACTACTATTTTCCTCGCTGTCTTCTTTTCCTTTTCCTCGCTAATTCCATGAACCAAAAAGAGCACTAAGTTGTTTACTGATACAAGCTGCTTCTAGAACTGCATGACATATAGCCATGTACTGAATAAACAGAATTTTATCTCAACAGCCATCAATCTAACTTCCATTGATAAATACTATTATAACTAATCACAACATTAAGGTTAATCCTTACCCAACTTGTTACAAAAACAATGACATTTCAGGAGTTGGAATGAAGGAGAAAATCCTCTCACCAAATTGTTCAGACAAAGAAACTAGAAGATGCCCAGAATTCAGGTCATCCTTCCAAGCCTGAGCGAGGACGGCTGACATTTTCGTAGCTTGTTTATCTCTGCCACCTGAAATCCTCTCACTAGAGATCTGTGTAGAAGATGATGATGGGCCCACATCTGAATGGGGTAAAGAAGAAGGAACTCTTGTTCCTTCTTGCATCTCTGATGCCACAGAGTTGTTCGACAGTGAAACCAGTGGACCATCAGTTGTAACTTTCTTTAGGGGAGGCTGATGCTCCAGGTGCTCCATGTTCGCCTTGCGTTTATCTAGATGAACTTGGATTAAGGAATTAGTTTCAGCAGAATATATATATAAATACATATGGTTGTAAGGAGTATGTCGTTAGAGGAACTTGTTCGTGTTCAACTCTTCTCAATACACCATCAAACCACATCACAGGATGTGGGTGCCGATTCTTCCCACCAAAAGGCGATTTAACAAATATAGTCCCTGTTTGGGTAAAAAGAAATAGCAGCATCTATGTCTACCTTGATATGGCGTAATTTGATTGGTGCTAAGACCAATTCCAGACGCAAATCATGTGATAGCATGTAAGAGAGAGGTTCCAAACAAGTGCGTTATAGTGTATTACAAGCACACCTAGACCTGAATAGCAGTATTCTTTTCCATACCCAAAAAGGTTCCATACCGGGAGAACATCATTCCAACAATCCGAAATGTATTCTTATTGAAAGGTTAGATACCTCAATCGCTTTAGTCCCTGTCCACCCCCAAAAACCCTTTTTTACGTGTATAAGTTGTTTAGGTAGATAGTGACAGGGAATTTGGCTGGTCTCATTGAAGGTTGGCATTAAAACCACAATTTTCAGAATACCTTCTTCATAACCAATATGGTCACATTCATGATTCTAGAGGTGTAAATAATAGTACCACCCCCTGAACTATAACCGTTTTTCACTTACACCCCCTAAACTTTAAAACTGAACACACTCACCCCCTAAACTATCCTTTGTTGACACCACACCCCCTTCTTTAGGGGGTGAGTTTGTTCATTTTGGTTGGTTAATTCAAGGGGTGAGTTGGTTCAGTTTTAAAGTTGAGGGGGTGTTAGTAAAAAGTTTAAAACGGTCATAGTTCAAGGGATGCTACTGTAATTTACCCTATAATTAAATACAATGACAGAGATACAGAATACTCTTACTTGGTCTCGTAGTAGCAACCCTTCCATTGGTCTTCCAGGCAGAATTTGCAGTCGGGGATGGAAAAGGGGGAAACATCTTGAGCCGATTATATACACAGCGACCAGCAGCACGCTGAAAAGTGCTTGGGATTGTTACATCACTTCCACACCCAGAGGACATGACATACAATAAAAATTAATTCGAGCATTATGCCATGAAACATACTCACCAACAATGCCCCATAAACACGCCACGCTTCGTGCCTTTTCATCTCATTCTTTTGCTTTTCGAGAAGCATCTCTGGCTCCAGAAGTTGCAGATATGTCTCAAGATTTGGCAGTATAAGAAGGCGGACCTGCCAAAGTGTTGTGAAGGATCACAGACTGCTTAAAAGTTATGTCTAATTGACAAAAAGGAGCATAGAAATAGAAACGGGAGAAGAGAATGCTATTTAAACATTGCAACCAAACCCCACTCCAGAGAAAATAAAATAAAATAAAAGAGAAACAAAAACACAAAGTCGTAACTCGTGTAAGTAAACTATTATAAACATGTATGTTAACTTCGAGACCAGTGGATGGCTGGGTGGTAGGGCTATCAACGGACCGGATCCAGGCCCGGATCCGATCCAGATCCGGCACTTTTTAACGAATCTGATCACTCTTGTAGATCCATATCCATATCTGGATCAGTATATTATGCTAAAGAAACAGACCGGATATGATTTGTAATATGATCCGCTTAAGACCTGGATCCGAATAACACATAAATTGTGTGTGTGTGTGTGTATATATATACATATTTTTATATTATGTATATATATATGATAATTAAAATGTGTACATATATATTATATATAAACAAAACTAGTATGTATACACATTTATTCAATATTTTGGACCGGATCCGGATAAACGGACCGGATTACCAGTCCAACCAAATCCGGATATGGACTGACCTATAGTAGATCCGTTGGATCCGGATCCGAATATGGACTGATCTATAGCTTGGCATATCCGGATCCAGCTGATCCGGGGCCGTTTACTGGCCTACCCCGTGGTACGAAATTTCACCCACCTGCAAGTGCTTGCAGGTTCGAGTCTCATGGGGTGGGGAGAGCACTACCTCCCATTGTGCGTGCATAATCTCAAAAAAATAATAATAAAATAAATAAACAAGCATATTAATTTCCTTCCAGTAACATTTTCTTTCAATAATTGAATATTTACCATGAACTAGCACCCAAGAGGTGGACAAGAAACCCCTACCAAGGCTACCATACACTCAGGAAACAGAAAACAAGTCACCAAAAAATCTACAAAAGAAATGTTGGAAAATTTCCAAAAAAACCTTGCAACAGAAAGTATAAAGCATCAATATCTTCCATAATTTCCATTTCTGCCTAGGCAACTCCAAGCATAGCACAGTGCCGTTTTTATTTTCAAGAAAAGAAGGAAAGGGGAAATGTCCAGTTTTATTTCTCTCATTCACTTGTGGAAAAAAGAATGAGAAATAGATATGCGAGAGAGTCACATGCACAAGGCAAATTATTTTAAGTCGGAACAGTTATCCGCTTACCTATCTTCACAAGAAACACAGAAAACTTTGAAACCTCTCCCCTACCCTTCGCTTCTTTCTACTGTTATCTCTTCTCCTCTTAAACATTTGAACCAAGAAATAAATAGGTTCATGTAACATTAAAGAACCTTTTACAAATGAACAAATATTATTATTACAATACTAAGACCAATAAATAGAAGTTGCAATCATGGACAATTTTCAACACATACCCAGACTAGTTTTCCAACAAGCATTTAACTATTAAAATTTTCCTAAACCATGAAAAGCATGAAAACAGAAAATACCACATTAGGGCCAAGAGCTGCTAATCCTTGAATGGCACCGTAGTGTTGAGTCAATGCCCGTTTGGGGTCCAAGAAAGCATGGAGCAAAGTTTTTGTCAAACGTGTTTGGAGATTGCTATAAACATGCCCAAATCTGCAAAAATTATGTAAGTTAGAAATCCAAGACTAAAATAGTTAACCAAAAATGAGATATTTGAATGGACATCAGGACCACTATATTTTAGAGCGCCAATCTTTTGAATCTCCACAAGAAAATGTAGACAGATTCAATTAAAGCTTTTGTGCAATTTACTGTTTATCAATATGTAGAAAGAAGGTGGCAAATATAGCTAGAATTGATCTACAATTTGAATGCATTTTGTTGTTGGTACACAAACGCTGCATGGTTTGCCCCGGCTTTGTCAATGAAACCAAACCTGGCGTGGCACCAACTAACGATCCAACCGATTTGCATATCAGATTTGTTACCTAAATCTAAGGAAGACCTTCACAGTTCCACATACGCATAAATTAAACAGAATATAAGTCACACCTTTTGCAAATTGAAGCAACCAGATTTGCTGTGAAGTCTCTGAGTTCCCAGTGGTTGTCTGCAAGTCGATTCCCTAATCTTCTTGCAACAAGGCAGGTAATAATTGATGGCATCAATTGGTGTAGCTAATAGACAGAAGAATACTCATTAGATAGTCACAAGGAAAATCGGTAGTTATCAAACAATATATATCATGCACAGATCTGCAGTGGACTTGCATAAGGTTCTGTGCCTTGGTATCTGAAAGCTTTCCTTTCGGAAACTAATGTGGCAATACAGAATTTACAGATAATTCTATATATATATATATAAACAGATCGATACAAGACCATCATGGTGCACTTACGTAAGGTTCTATGTGTATGTGAGGATTCTGAAGAAGACTCCAAACGACCCGCATCAAAGCAAACAGCAGAGAGAAATCACCCAAACCACGAGAAACCTGATACAATTGGAGAAACACCAGTCAATTGAACAACAGCCAAATATTCCCGAATATTGTTCATGTTGAAATAGTTTCCTGAAAATTACCTCATCTGCAATAAAGCATGTGAAATAAGGAATTAAAGGATGAAGTCCTGAGTCCGTGGCCAAGCTCACCAAGGCTTCTTTGAAAAGGACAGAGTCCGATTTACTCACTGTGAGCTCAGTGATTTTGTCAAAGTATAGCTGCCCCAACAAGAAGTTTAACATACAGAACAAATTGCAAAATGTGATGACATAAGTAACAGAACGATTATAAAGGGAAAAGTAAATTATGCACCTGAAGCTCTCTGGATAACACGTGTTTAACAGGTAACTTAATGTCAACCGGAAGTCCATCATCTTTCTGCTCCAGTTTTTTGTTATCGGATGGAGGAGTAATAACTGCATATGATGCACAAGTCAAATATTCACTCTCCGGGTTTTAGAAATAGAAAAACAAGGGGTTTTCGGTAAGAATATTTTGTCCAGATTTATCGTACAGGTGCCCATTTATCAGTGTGGCATGTATTTCAGCTTTATCTGTCATGACTTATTTTCAGAGCTATCTTGAAACTGGAGAACTTCTCAATGGTAATTAACTCCGTAGATTGGTTGCAGAAAAACCAAGGCATAATTTTCCAAAACCAATTACTTCACAGAACTTAAAACAATCCCCGAAAAAGTGTCTTTTCACCGCTACAGAGCTTTAGGGCATGCAACACTACCATCAAATATAAATCTAAAGAGGTTCTTGAGGTTCTAACTTGTAATATCCTTAGAATGCTTTGATTTCCATTAAAGGTGCATTAAGCTAGATTGCTAAGTTCATGATTAGTTTGCATCATTGTAAGCTTCCACGTATGAGTTTAAAAAGTAAGAAAAAGGCATATATTGTCTGTTATCTAAGGGCTTGCTTGGAAATGCACAAAACAGGACTAGGTTCAACAAACTCTTATTCCTTCTTACAAAAACAAACATCATGTTGGTTTGGTAAGGAACCAGTTCTAGGAGTGATTTAGTACTAGAACGGACTCCCATGTAAACAAAAGATGCTCTACCAAGCACTTTAATTTGTAGAACCAATTCACTTGTGAACCACGGAACCGGTTCTGCACCTTCCCAAACAGCCCCCTAGCTGTTTGTATCACCTCTAAGATTAAAGACAGACCTTCGACTGGAGCATTTTCTGGAATTGCAGGTTGAACACCTTCAATAGCTAGCCAGTGACAAACAATTGAAGTGTCAAGTGGTGCTTTTGGTAGAGGAGCTTCAATCACCTACATGTGAGAATTGAAGGGACATGAGAAAAAGTTCCAACAAACTTAGTAAGATGGACAATTAGCATAATTAGTAATTTCTTACATCTTTAAAGTCTACATCTCTGTCATCAATGTAAAACAAATCCTTGTGCCCAACAGCTCTTCTGAATCGCAAAGGATCCCCAGAGGTGAAGCCATAAATTGGCTGAGGCAAAGAGTTCATGGATTAGATTAGAGAAGAGAGACTTCAGTACACCAAAAGAAAGTTTCAATCTAGCACATAGTAAGAACCATAGAGTTAATTTTAGGCTTGTAGTCTAGTTAAAGTGCAAACATAGGATCCATAAGAGAGTAAACACATCATTAAAAATTTACAGTATTTTCAGGACAGTTGTCTAGAATCCAAAACAAAATCCACCCATTAAATAAAGGTCATTTTACAAGACATTTTCAAAACCAAACACGGTTCCAAGAGCTCAATAGGATTATAAAATTCTTCTTTCCTATTGGAAGTTATCATTTCGTCACATGTGTAGATAATAAAGGATTTCCTTATGTCAGTCGAATTTGCAATTGAGTTCTGTGTTTCATTGAAAGACTTATTTTCTTCTTTAAACGGTATTTTACAGCATGTAAAAGCTTTTAGAAATTCTCTTCTCATCAGAAATTTACAAGACTTTTCACTAAAATGTGTGAAATGTAAAGATAAAACAAGAATTGATTAATTTTCTACTTAAATTGTACAAATCGTGCTTTTTTAAGAGTACCTAAGTGGAAGTTGCTGCGGAACAAGCTTGTTTCAGTATATTGGGTTACATATCAAACAAGTCTTGAAAGCACTTCATGCACCCGATTGCAAATCGAGGTATAGTCAATAATGACGGCCTATAGTTCTTAGAAGTTAGAACAGTGTTTTGCGTACATGAGAAATTATGCCAAAATTAAAATCCCAAAGCAAGTGACAGCTTGCAAAAATGTGTAGTAAGTTCTGCTCCTAGCCAAATATGAGTAACAGCACACATGTTAGATAAACACATTCAACGAAGAGGTTTTTTCCTTTCAGTATAAACCAAAATAATGCAGTCTAAAGCAGGGACGGATGTAGAAACTTGATGTTGTGGGGGACTTGATAGGGGAAAACCTCGAAGTTGTATTTGGGGTAGCCGAATTTACGGGGGCGGGGTTGAGGTGATTTTTTTTTTCTTGGTCTATTTATAAATATTTTTATTGTAGATAATATACTTAAGCTAATGCTATAAAAATTAATACAAAAAATCAAGAAATCTTCTACCATTTTATGACACATGCATCTCAATTACAATACCGTGGGAACTTTTCCTACCAATCATAAAATTGTAACTAAGAAATGGCACCTAATAATTACTACCAAATGGCACATTAAAAAAGTTAACACTGACTGGCACCAAAGGTACAACAAAATGACACCTTGTTACTCCAAATTGAGACCAAAAAATTGTATGTATCATACTTGGATGTCTTGTAGAATTTTTCGAGAACTCAATACTAATAAAACACAGAATTTTTTAATTTGGGTAGGGGACTTAAGTGTAAAAATATATTTTTTGTATAGTATATATGGAAATTTTCCAAAATTAAGGGAGGGCTTGAGTCCCCCCTTGCCCCTTAATAGACTTTCGTTCTACAAGAATTCTTGTAGTTTTATGTCCCTGCAACACTGGTGAAGGTCAGATGCAAATATACATGGGTAGTATGTTCTTGATATCATAAAATGTAATCAAAATATAGAAAACCCAAAGAACATGTACTAACTATAAAGCAACTTGTCATTAGTACTCTTAATATTTTTCCTGGAAGTTTACCTCAACATTTCTTAAGCTGAGTGCACTATCAACATCGTCAGTTGTCAATATAGTTCTCTTGGAATGATGCATGCACTTGATTGCTTCCTGTAGTTTCACAAAAAGAAGTCCAATATGTCCTTAGTTATCTATTTCTTCATAAAATACACAATAGTATGCTCCTAGAAACTCCATTAATAGCACCATACAAAAAAAAAAAGGAAAAGACATTTTGCCATCTCTCTACGAAATAAATATGCAACTCACTCAAATTAATTATCCCCAAAAATCTATTTATTCGATCAATATTTTCATATGCCCTCAAATGTTGACTCTATACAAGTCTCTTCGATAAACAAAATAAGTAGTTATAAAGGAAGTACTATTTTGAGTTTTCCATAACTAAAGTTAGCGTTCATTATTGTTTAAGGATAAAAAAAAACGAACATTTGTAATAACTAGTATACACGTGTACATATGCAGGGGTGGGGCAACATTATGTTGTTTATGTCATCCTTAACCTTTGTTTTCGTTTTCATTCCAATATTTCAGAAGTAGAAACGTCAAAGAAAAAATGAATCTTAGATTCCATTCCAACTTCTAACTCCTTCCATTTGTTTTCCAACTTTTAGTACCCAAATGTTATTTGGTCGTATGTTACACCAACACTGTAGTGCTTGTATTTTGGGTCTAGACATATATCTTACAATAATTAATGTTTTTGATCAGTTTTTACTCTCTTCTTTAAATTAATGAGAAGCACAACTTTAATGGCAATTTTAATTGCATATTCCAACAATTCGTCCAACACACTGTTATCTAAGCAAATGGTTTAAAATTAAAAGGCATGAATGTTGGAGTTAACAAGTTTGTTAAGTACCAATTTAGTAGTCAAGAGAAAAAAATAATAATAATAATAATAATCACAGCCTTAATGGCCGTTAAGTAATGGTGACTGCCATAAAGGCCATTCCATAATGTCAACGGATAGTTACAGGCTTTTTTCACTCAGAAAGAAAGTTTGCACCACTAAATTTTATTCCTTTACTTGTTTGAAATGAAACTCTCCTCTAAATGGGTGAACTCAATTTGGAGAGTAGATTTACTCATTTGAAGGGTTAGTTTAGCCTTTGTGTTGTGGGAAGTGGGGATCAAAGGTAATTTCAGGCTTTTTTGAAGAAGAAAACAAAATTAATAATTCAGTTTATATCACACGAACTTTGATTGTGTGCATACTGCATCGTTTATTTTGTTTTTATGTTATCACATTCTAGTTGTTTGACACTTTCTTTTTAGTTACTTTCTATTACGTATTTGATTGAATATATCACAAATGCTAGGATTCTTTGACATTACTGCAACAGTTATAATATCAGTTCATAGACATGAGCCATGCCCATGAATATGATCGTATGATATATCCTAATTTTATAAATTAAATCTAACCCTCCCCAAACCCCGGGGTGGAGGGAACCTCGTGCATTGGGTTGCCCCTTATTTGTTTTCTCTCTTATGTTAAACCTATTTGAATCCAATTCTAATCAGACTCTAATATATATTAGTTAAGTAGCTTTCTGATTTAGGCTTTAATTCAGAAGTTAGAAATGGATTAAGTAGTGATGTAGTAACTATAACAATCCATAATTCCATATACAATAGATCTCAAGTTAAACTTGTTCTTGCAATGTGGTTACCATTTATCTTAGTTGGTGCAATCACTACAATGTTTTCTTCTTTAATAAAACGAAAAAAGACACCAGTAACACTAAATATCACAAATTGGAGTCAAATACACACAGAAAAAAAAAATTTGACTTTTAAGATTCAAGGAGGTTTAAGAAAAACAACCGACATTGATATCTGATTCCTGGTACGCCTTAATTGATACTCTCTATTTACACTGCAATTAGTGACCACTACGAACCTTGATACTTTGATTTAGAACCATGCATAAGGAACGTTGATGGAAAAACCAATAGCCATACATGAGCCAAACTCAGTAATGTGACCTAATAATTTACTCCAAATAGTGCTTCAGCACAAACCATAAGAAATAAACAACAATGCTGGTTCGCCTTATCCAAGTATTACCTGCATTATTTCACGCATACGATATTCCACATCAGGAGCAAGAGCAAGTGCGACATTCGGAGACAAGTTACTGATTCCGATGCTTTGAGCTATGACCTCAATTGTCTCCTTCGGTACAATACTCATTTCCTTCTCTCTAGCACTATTTCACGAACAAAGGACATCAAATGTCAAATTATCAACAAAGTTCTACATTAGCATACAAGAGCTTTCTACAGAAAAGCAGGCATCTCTATAAGATTTAAACTGATCTAAGTCCCTCCCTTCTTTGACGATTCTAATTCAACCAGATTCCCCTTATGTATGAGTTGGGGCTTACTATGCTTACTAAAATTTAAATTTAAATTTAAGAAAGTGGTGAAGAGTTGGAACAATTTGGACCCTTAGATGATGACACGCATCAAGTGTCCTAGTCATCAAGGTCATTCCTCCTATATTATATAGATTTAAGGCCCCTGGTGCATCCTGGAAGAAGCATTAAATCAAAACAAATTAAATGTGAAATAAACAGATCCTAGACCTTTGTTTATACACAAATGTAAGGCATTGTAGAGAAAGAGCTAGAGGAATTAGCAACTTATACACAGGTGGAGTACACAAGCAAAACATTCTTTTGGCCTATGAGCAGACAAATTCACGGTTGTCAAAGATACACCTGTTTCCCTCCCACCAAAAACTTACAAAAGGCGTTAACCGTTAAGTCCCAGTTTACCAACGCTGTCAAACCTACCACCTAAATAATCTCCCAGTTAGCGCCCATTGAAATCAATGAAATTACTGGGAAAAGGCAGGATTCGCAGATTAAGCTCAAGAAGTCAGAAATAACCTTCTTAGGGTACCACAAACCTCACTTTTAATAAAGCATTCCAAAACCATCTATACACACTCATTCACTGCTTTTCACCACAAAAAACCATAGTACTGTGACAATTCCCTCCACACTCTTAACACACCCAGAAATCATATAATCTTCTAACGTGCATGTCACTTATAAAAGGCCCATGTCCTTGATTGAAAGCAATTTTTCGAGGTTTTTCTCCTTTTGACAAGTTAAAATCACAAAGGAGCACCAAAAGCAGGTACAACTTCAGGAGGCAATAGTATACAATAGTTATGGCAAATCACATATAACTATTTACATATTTTACAGCTTCAATTAAAGCATCTAAGGAAGCAAGTTCACTTCCACATTCATAAAAACTGGAAATCCCACAAAATTAGCATTGACAATGTCAAATATTAGGTCTCTATGCATCCAATTCCACCACTAAAAGGCCATATCAATAATTGGGTCACCCTTGTAATCAATGAAAAGACAGTCTAATGTGGAAACTTCACTTAAAACTTTAAACCTTCTAACACAAACACTAACAATAAAAAGAGTACTATTTGTGTTTGATGGAACGTAAATAACAGAGGGAAAGCACAAATCTTGGAATATGATTTTAATTTTTATTCATACCAATAAACAGTAAACGATTGATTAAACTAATTAGGGCAAAACAAATTCCTTAGGTTCTGGCAAAAATAAGCACAATGACGACGACAAAAACATGAGAAGATTTCGATTGTGATTGAGCTGAAAGTTCCTAATTTAAGAAAGAAAATTACCTTGAACTAAACTTAAGAGATCCAACGCAGGTGCCAAAGTTCTTCTCTGTGTGTGTGTGTGTGCGTGTGTGTGTGTGTGTGTGTGTGAGAGAGAGAGAGAGAGAGAGCAATGGGGAGCACGATCGGAGGAGAGAGAGGGAATGAGGGATCGACTACTCCGTGACCGGCATGGATGTATAGCAATCCCTTTAATATCTGACCGTAAAACCAAACGAGTTAAGGTATGGCGGTTCACTACTGGATTCCACTTAAACCGTGCTCTTATGGCCTGTTTGGCTGTCACTTGAATTTGAACAGCTCCATTCAGATTTTGTGTTGAATCTTGAAGTAAAATTTATCATTATGAATGACTCCATTTATAAGAATAGGAAACTTCACCATATTTTTTCTTATGTGGTCATTTCTATCTTTTTTTAGGATGCCAAAATTTATGATTGTAACTAAGGGTGTTTAAGAAAATCGAATAACCGAAAACCGACCGAAACTAAACCGACCAAACACTGATTGGTCGATTTTTTTAAAGTAGTGTACAAGCTAAAACGACTGACACCGCCTAAAACCGACCTACCAAAATCGATTGGTCGATTTTAAAATCACAAAAAAAAAATTTGAAAACACCGACCGTAAACACCCGTAATTGCAAGCATTATTTCTGAGATGAGCTTCCTATTTCTAAATGAAATCATTCAAGCACACCATCTTTTTTTGTAAAGTTCTATACAAACGATAGAATGTAACTATTGCATTCAAATACAACCAAACAGACCCATTGTATTGTCAATTTGTCATACATGTTAGGTAAGAGAGCATTTTTGTTCATTTTTTTGGTTGGGTAATACTTGGAACACAACCTTCATACAACTTTCATACAACCTTCCCAAAAGATGTGTCTATCTCTTTCCTGTGTCACTGTGGGATCCAGTGACATCATAGGATCCAGTGACATCATAGGAGAGAGATAGACACATCTTTTGGGGAGGTTGTATGAAAGTTGTATGAAGGTTGTGTCCCAAATATTACTCTTTTTGGTTCACCATTGATCATCAAGGGTTTCACTGGGTGATGTGTGTCCCATTCTCATTTTGTCTATGTACTATCATCATAATTATTAAAATGAGATACATATCACCCCAGTGAAGGCCTGGATGAGCAATGGTGAACCAAAATTGGGGAGCAACAATGATCTCGGAAAGGGAATTGATATTTGCACTCCATGAAATGCATTGAGTGCATTGTGTATGAGTAGTAGCATGGAATGCATTCGTTTATTTTGGGGTGGAATTGCAATTTCACTTTTTTCTATATATATAATTCAAAAGCTATGGTAGAAAACAATGTCATAAAACTCGGACCGGCCGGTTGAACCGTGGTGCGATCAAGTAAATCATCCAATTTGGACTAATAAACCGAAAAATTCTCAAAATTATTCTTTTTTTTTTTAACAAATAAAATCGAGAAACTTTTGCTTTGTTTTTTTTTTATTTTTTTCTAATTTTTTACATAAATTATTATTAGTATTTATTATATAATTATGACATCAAGATTCAAATCTCATTGACCTGGTGATTGAACCAGTGAGTTGTGACAATCATTTTCATGGTCTGATGAACAGTACTGCATTTTCATAAAATTAGTTGAAAATGTACACAAATCAAAAGATTACCCAGCCAGCATGAACATGCAAATATAAAGAATATACCTATAGAAGAAAATGATCATGGGTAATACTTGGGACACAACCTTTATACAACTTTCATACAACCTCCCCAAAAGATGTGTCTATCTCTTTCCTGTGTCACTGTGGGGTCCAGTGACATCACAGGAGAGAGATAGACACATCTTTTGGGGAGGTTGTATAAAAGTTGTATGAAGGTTGTGTCCCAAATATTACTCAATGATGAAAGATCAAATCCATAGACTGATTTTAGACATTTATTTCTTTAGGAACAACTCCTATACTATAATGTTCAATAAGATGAAACACATTTACGCGGGACGGGAAGAGTGGAGTGGGAGTGACTAATTTTTAATTTTTTTTATTTTTTTTTATTTGAGAGAGGGAGCTGAGGTTCGAATCCGAATTTATGTATTAGAGGGGACTTATCTATGCTAAGCACTTTGCCACTTGAGCTGTGTCAACCTATCTGGGAGTGACTAATATTAAATGTAGTAGGAGTCGGTATGACTAGCTAAACGGAACGGGGCAGACACTTTGGGGCCAAGGGTGGCCATGGCCCCTGCATAATTTTAAAATTTTTTATACCTGCATGTAATTTTTCAAAATAGTTTGTACCTCTATGTAATTTTAAAAATTTATACTCTTGGCCCCGACAAAATTTTGAAAAACTTTTGATATGTACATATAATTTTATACAACCATTTCAAAATTTTTGAAAACGTCAATATGTATATGTAATTTTAAAATTTTGGCCTAACCTAAATTGTTTTACCATTAGTCAGCTTTACAAATGCAATCAATCACTATGGTAAAAAAAAAAAAAAGTGATATACAAAAAAAAAAAAAAACAAAAAAACAAAAACCCTAAAAAATATGAATAAATATACCCAAAAAAATTCACCTAGGGCGCTGCCCCCGAGAAGACAAATTTTATTTAACTGGTATTTTATAACTGGTTTCTTACACAGAAAACCTCTACCTTACAAATACCAAGAAGTCTTCTCTTATAGACAAAGAAGACAACTTCGTAGAAGAAGACATTAATTAGTACTATTATGCAACACTGTTATATATTATGCATTACTATACATCACTATTCATTACTATTACACACTATATATTACTATGCATCATTTATTACATCACTATTCATTACTATGCTATCCATCATATGTCAATCTAATTTGGAAGAATCTGCTTTTTAGTCTGTCATCATCACTGCTGGTGTAACTATTCCGAGATCTGGTAGGATATTTCATCAAGTGTACACGATACATTGGATGATCTGGATCTGAGGTGTCCCATGCATATTGGACCATTAGTCATAAAGTCCAATATTGTACCAATTGGAAGTGGTCTTGTACAGTAACTGGACTGAAACTTGGGCTGGTTCAATATGCTTAGCATGGCAGAGCTGGATCTGAAGATCATAGAATATGAGATCATTTTCAAATTGTGCAATTTCTTCATACCCATATAGAATTCTACTGGAAAATGTTCTGGTAATCACTGTTTCATTTTGAGCAGAAGTGGTGAACTGTTCCTAAAGTGAGAATAAAACAATACAATATTTCCATGGGTTTTAACGAAAGGTATCACGCCAGAATGAGATATCTTCAAATAATTGCAACCATTGGCATAAAAGAAGATTCTCTGGGGCTTGGTAATTAAGTTGGCATTTCACAAGGTATCTGAGTATAAGACATTTATTGAATATAATACGAATAGTGTATAAGTCACACAAATACCAAAGGAGAAGATATGCCTCAAGTGGGAGGTACTGGATGAACAGTGAGTTAAAATGCAGCCAAGTGAAATGGATAAACAGGGTGAAAAGGTAGGAGAGATAAAGGTCCATCATCTAGACCATATCGCGAAACATAACCGTATAAGTCCATTGCTATATGTTAAAGTTTGAAAGTTTTTAAAACTTCTCTTTCATCATTTTTATTTGCCTATTTACTCACTTTCAATTTTTGCACTCATTGTATCAGTTTTCTTTTGGAATTTTATGCTTTTATCGTATATATAAGTTATATTTTTAGTTTTGTTTATATGCAACAATCAGAACTTTTATTGATACTTATAGACAGATTAAGTGAGCAACATAGGTGCCTATATAAGGAGCTAATGGATTGCTGTAAAATCAATCCATACATTTGAGTTTACTATGCTATATCCTACCATACATTTTCTCCATACATTTATAGTTTTATGTTATTGACATATTGTTTTGGGCAACTCCGAGAAAGTTGTTCTATCTCTCCCAGCATACGTGATCCCTGAGGAGACTGTTGCGAGCACACCTGGGTTGTATCTTGGAGTCGTTGTCGCCGTTTGGACCTTTACGTAGGGAGGCTCAGCTGCTTTAGGACGGCGATTGTCACACCTCATTGGCTTGACACATCTTTTTATAAACTAACTCTCTCTCTATATATATATATTCATACATATACATTGCTCAGACACATAGATTTTATCAAACTCTTTTTGTACTTAAACTTCTTACTCTTTTTAAAAAAGGGAAACCGTGGCTATAAACTTGTGCTCTTGTTTGTGATTTCAAAGTAAGCTATAAATTTTTTTTACAATCTAAAGCAGTTTATCCTTGTAATATAACTGGTAACATCCATTTTAGAAAAGAAAGAAATCTTTAATCTTTGGGTTTTCGAAATCAGTGTCTCTTGTACATGCATATTCAATAAACAAAATTATGTAATTCTAAGAGTAGTGAGACACACTTGATTCAATCAATACTTTTTACTTTAAGAAACCAAAATAGTTTTATTTTGTAGAAGCTACTACAGTAGTTGAATTTGTGTCTAGAAAAATTTAGAAAGCAGTTTACTAGTATACTCACATGTAAACAGTGCTGGAAAAAAAAAAAAGAAGAGAATAAGAAGAGGATGAAGTCATTTCTGAAACATAAGATGTCTTTGCCCTTGAAAATCTATTTATTAACTCCACGGTTAAACCCTCAACTAGGAATTATTATCCTAGGCCAACCCCAATTGATATTCAATATGAGGAAAGGCAGATTATCAATCCAATGCAGTATAATGGAAATTCTATCTATGAATGGAATATTGATGGATTGGCATATCATCAAATCATAAGTGTCTTACGACATATGGCAATGGATGTCAGTGCCATAAGAAGGGATTAAAAATATCATTCATAATATTCTGATATTCTGAAGGTGCATGCTTGAGGCCAAAAGGCATAACATTCCACTCATAATGTCCAAAAGGAACATTAAAAGCAGTTTTATACCTATCTTCCTCAGCCACCTGAATTTGCCAATATCCTGACTTTATATCAAACTTTGAAAATATGAATGCTTGGCAAAGTCTGTTTAACAAATCTTTTTTGTTTAGGGTTTAGTGTTTAAAGTTTAGGGTTTATCTCAAAAGGAAGAAGAGGATGAAGTCATTTCTGAAACAGAAGATGTCTTTGCCCTTGAAAATCAGTTTATTAACTCCACGGTTAAACCCCTCAACTAGGAGTTATTATCCTAGCCCCAATTGATATTCAATATGAGGAAAGGCAGATTATCAATCCAATGCAGTGTAATGGAAATTCCATCCATGAATGGAATATTGATGGATTGGCAGATCATCAAATCATAAGTGTCTAACAACATATGGTAATGGCTGCTAGTGCCATGAGAGTATCTTGAAAAAAAAAACCGGCTCTGCAGCATTTCATTTCATTTTCCTAAATACAACAGTTTTTTTTTTTTTTTTGTAAATAATAATAGTTCTTTTACATACTTCTTTAAGGTTAGTTATTGTATTCATTGGTTAATCTATATTGTTGACTGTAACTTAGAACATAATAGTGGAGCATTTACGTTATACATTACTCAATTTTGAAGGTTTACTTAAGCATATTTGTGATAATTTTCTTTTGTGCGTATTACAGTGTCTTGTCTCTTTTGTGCGTATTGCAGTGTCTTGACTCTAATAAGCCCCAAAATTTTACATTACTTGGAAACCAATGGCACCGAATTCGGAAGAGACCATTACAAAACTTTAGGAGATGGCAAAGACAAGTTCGTTATTGGCTAACTATCTTAGGATTAGTCTAAGCTTTAGAGGAACCGCAAACGACAACTAGTCAGTGATTTTGAAAACCCAAAGATGACTAAAGAACAAATTGATTTTCATTGCCACAATAGAATTTTAAATGCTTTGGTGGATCTCTTTTACGATGTTTATCAAACTACAACTTCTAGTGCTAAAGAACTTTGGAATGCATTAGAGGCAGAACATGGTTTAGAGGACACCAATATTAGTAGATTTGTAGTCTCTAATTTCAATAACTATAAGATGGTAGATAACAAACATGTGGAAGATCAAGTTCACGAGTTTCAAGAATTCTTAAGGAAAATAGAAAAAAGTGGCACAAAATTTAGTGAAGACTTTAAGGTGTCATATCTAATAGACAAACTACGATACTCTTGGAACGATAAAACCCTTAGACAAAAACAAGGAGAATTAACCTTGACCCAAACCATCAACTCACTTAGGGTGGAAGAGAAACATAGAGTTGTTACCAAACCTCAAAATGAAAGACCTCCGATAGTAAACTTAGTTGAAAACAATGATAATAATAACAACGCTCACATCAACAATAGGTTCAATAATAGAAACAATAGAAACAACTTTCATCCAATGGGTAGAAACTTTAGAAACAATAGGTTCAACAACTGTCCTAATCAAATTAATCAATAATAATAAACAAATGGGCTTGGAGAGAGAAAAAAGGCCCTGCTTTTTTTGTGGAAGGACCAACCATAAGGCAAAGGATTGTTACTTTAGAAAGACCTAACCATTCACACCAAGACCAAAGCCAAATGTCAATCAAAGAGGACCAAGGGCTCAAGTCAATATGCTAGTGGAGCAAGACAATCCTATTGAACCTACCTTTAGGTATAATTTACATTCGCTTAATTTTGTTTATCAAGATAATGATTGGTGGTTTGATTCTGGAGCAAATATTCATGTATGTTTTGATCGTGGTTGTTTTAAAACTTACCAAAAATCAAGTGGAGGAAGTGTAACTCTAGGAAATAATTCTATCTCACAAGTAAATGGCATTGGAGACATTGAATTGAAGATGACATCCGGAAATTCTTTAATCTTAAAAGGAGTGCGACATGTTCCCGAAGTTAGAAGAAATATTGTTAGTACGTGGGTCATCTTTAGTTCAACAAGGATTTAAAGTTGTTATGGAGTCCAATAAAGTTGTAATAACTAGAAATGATGTTTTTTTATTGGAAAGGGATATGTATGTGAGGGATTATTCAAATTAAACATTTCTTTGCAAGGTAGTGAAGTGGTTTCTCAAGTTTCGAATGTTGAATCTTGTGATGTGTGGCAAAGAAGGTTAGGCCATATAAGTTTGGAAAAAATGTGAAGGCTTATGACCCTTAATCTTATTCCCAAAACACAAGTCAATTTTAAAAGTAAGTGCAAAGTATGTGTACAAGGCAAACAAACTAGGAACCCCTTCAAGAGTGTTGAGAGAAATACCCAACTCCTAGAATTGATACATAGTGATGTTTGTGACTCGAATAAACATCCTACTAGAGCTGAGAATAAGTACTTTGTAACATTTATTGATGATTGTTCAAAATACTCCTATGTTTATTTAATTAAAACCAAAGATAAAGTTTTTAACAAATTCAAAATTTATAAGAATGAAGTTGAAAATCAAGCAGTTAGATAAAAATCAAAAGGCTTAGGTCCGATAGGGGAGGCGAATATTCTCTCACTAATCTTGGGACATTTTGTGAAGATCGTGGAATAATACATGAAGTGACACCTTTGTACTCTCCTCAATCAAATGGAGTAGCTGAAAGAAAAAATAGAACATTAATGGATATGGTGATTGCAATGCTACTAAGTTATACTTTACCCCAGAGTTTGTAGGGAGAAATAATATTGAGTGCATGCTTAGTTCTAAATAGAATTGTTGTTAAAAATAGTGAGGAAACTCCTTATGAAATATGGAAGAATAGAACACCAAACTTGAGTTTCCTAAAAGTGTGGGGGTGTCTAGCTAAAGTGTCACTACCCCAGCCAAAAAGAAAGAAAATAGGACCTAAGACTCTAGATTCTGTCTTTATAGGATATGCTCATAACAGTAGTGCTTATAGCTTCTCAGTAACCAACTCTGAGGTGAGTGAAATTTTGAATAATACGATTATTAAATCTAGAGATGCTATATTTTTTGAGGACATCTTTCCTTTTAAAGTAGAGTTCCAAATCAAGTGAATGAAGCTCCTTCAACTAGTAAAAGACCTTATTCAAGTGTTAGCACACCTTTAGAAGTAGAACCTAGAAGGAGTAAAAGACCTAGGATAGAGAAGAGTTATGGAGAAGATTTTTATACCTATTCAGTATAAGGTGATCCTAATACTTATGAGGAAGCCATGTCATCCATAGATGTGCCATTTTAGAAAGAGGCTATTAATAGCAAGATAGAGTCAATTTTATAAAATAATACTTGGGAGATTGTAAACTTGCCTCCTGGAAATAAAGCTATTGGATGTAAATGGGTTTTCAAAAAGAAGTTAAAGCCTAATGGCAGTATAGATAAGTATAAAGCGAGATTGGTGGCAAAAGGTTATACACAAAAGAAAGGAATAGATTACTTTGATACATACTTACCTGTTGCTAGTATTACCAATGTGAGAATTCTTATAGCCTTAGCTTCTATCTATGATCTAGTTATACATCAAATGGATGTTAAGCTGCATTTTTAAATGGAAACTTAGATGAAGAGATATATATAGAGCAACCCGAGGGTTATAAAATAAAAGGTCAAGAACATAAGGTTTGTAGGTTAGTCAAATCATTACATGGTCTTAAACAAGCTCCAAAACAATGACATGAGAAATTTGATAAGGTTATTTTAGAAAATGGGTTTAAGATTAATGAATATGATAGATGTCTTTATTACAAAGAACAAAATGGAAAGGGTGATGCTAATGCCAAAGCACAATGTGCTAATACCAAAGCACAAACTGTCACTAAAAGTTTTAGTGACACTTAGATATGTGTCACTAAAGCTTTTAGTGACACTTTGTGCTTTGGCATTAGCACATTGTGCTTTGGCATTAGCACTAGCCAATGGAAATTGTGTTATCTTATGCCTTTGTGTGGATGATATTCTTATCTTTGGAACAAACTTAAAGATAGTTGAGGATGTTAAATCTTATATTTCGAGGAGATTTGAAATGAAGAATATGGAAGAAGCTTATGTGATCTTAGGTATGAAAATAGAAAGAACTTCTGAAGGTATCACTCTAAACCAATCAAGGCTTAGTTTGGCCCCCATGTGGCTTTTTAAAAGGAGCTTATGAAATTTATTACTAAGTTCTTTGATAATTTTATACAAGTGGCACACTACTCTTCAAAAAGACATCATGAAACCAAAAAGCAACTTTGGGCTTTTAAAAGCTCCATTTTAGAGCTTTTAAAAGCTCCCTCCAAAAAAGCCCTAAGTTCAATTTTTGCAAAGCTCATAAACTAGTTACTAATTGAATTAACATTAAATTGTGCTTTAAAAAAGGAGAAGCACCACATGGGGGCCAAACTAAGCCCAAGTACTGTTGAAAAGATGTTGAAGAAATTTGAATATTTTGATTGCAAGTCTGTACAACTCCTTATGACCCTCATTTACATTTGGAAAAAAATAATGGTGATCCTATTTCTCAATTGAGGTACTCACATATGATTGGGTCTTTATTATATATAGCTAATAAGCCTAGGCTTGACATCTCGTATGTTGTTGGGAGCCTTAGTCGGTATACTCATAATCCAAGTATTGAACATTGGACCGCTTTAGAAAGAGTATTCAAATACCTTAGAGGAACTTTGGATTACTCCATATGTTATAAAGGTTTCCCAAATGTTGTTGAAGGTTATAGTGACGCTAATTGGATAACTAATAGTTTAGACATTAAATCAACAATTGGATATGTTTCCTACTACGAGGGGCTGCCATATCTTGGGCTTCTAAAAGATAAACCCTTATATCTAGAAGTACTATGGAAGCTAAGTTAATAACATTAGATACTATATGTACTGAGGCTGAATGGAATAAAAATTTATTGATGGATATACCTTTAATAAATAAACCAGTGCCTGCTATCTCACTAAAATGTGATAATAGAGCAGTAATTGAACTTGCGAGGCAAGCTCATTCTAACAAAAAGATGGATCGTCATATCCAAGTGAGACAAAAAAGTGTATAGAGCAGGCTCAACAAAAATATAATATCTTTGGACTATGTGAGTCCGAGCTTAATATTGTAGATCATTTGACCAAGGGTCTTTCTAGGAATGCAGTCCTAGATATGTCGAGGGGGATGGGCCTAAGCCCGCAAGGAGTCACCTAGGGAGGTAATCCAACCTCTGTGATTGGGAACCCTAGGAAGGAGGTTCAATGGGTAAAACAATCCATACTGCATGACTTGTATATCCACCACTTTTACATGAGGAGCCACAAATATATATATATATATATAATGCTCCTGCTCATCCCTAAGGCAATGTGTTGTGTTATGTGGTGACGTATATGAAGGGATTTCCCTGAATGAGCCTGAGGCATGAACTCTCCTGCAAGGTACAAGTCACATGTACCTTTCGAGGACTCACCTAAGTAGGAACCATCGTGAGGTTGCGACCGTAGGGATAGGGCTGTCCTTTAAAATGAGAATCAAGATCGAGTGCATGGCCTTTAATAGCGTTGTCACACCCCGACGTAGCATAAATAAGGAAAGCGTTTAATTTCCTTTATGGACCCGTAGGTCGCGACAGTTTGAAGGATCGATTCCGTCCCAAACGTCGAACAACAATAAACAATAATTAGAGTAGAGCAATCAAAGCTTACAAATATTTTTCTAACTTATTACATATTACAGCACGGGGTCTCTAAAGGCACAAACCGCCTTAAATCAAAACAATAACTTAGTGTCTATTACAGTCATCCTTAACAGTTCAACTAAAAGCATATGAAAGTAAATTCTATTTCCAGCAGTTGTTCTCAATTTGCATAGTCATAACGTTCAGCCTGATCATAACCTGAAAAACCTGAACACGAATGTCCAGGACGCATCAACGTCGTCTGCTTCAAGAAGGTGGTGAGTATTAAAAACATAACTTTGAATGTAAAACATACTCATTTACCTTTTTACATTTATCATTTAATCCAATATTAAAGCAAGGAGTTCATTTTAGTAAACAAGCACAATATTATTTAAAAGATATCATGCTTGTATATGTGACCGTGTATGAGAACAATGCACCATCTCATCTTACCGACTCTTTTCTCTCGACAAAACCCAACAACCCACCACCACACATCGGTATCTTTAAAACGCTAAGATAGCCACACTTTAGCACAGGGGTGCCAGGGAATGTCTAGTTTGCCTCACACTTTGGTCCGGGGTGCCAGGGAGTGTCCATTGCCTCACACTTTGACTACCTAATCCGCCATGCAAATACCGGAGGAACCCTCACGCAGTATCCAGACTCGAGTATCAGGGAGTGTCTGTAGGCCACACTTTAGCACTTCCATGGGTGCCAGGGAATGTCCAAGTTCAGCTTCACACACTTTGACGCTACCATGGTCGTCAGGGAGTGTCCAGTTTTGCCACCGTCGCATTTCAAAGACACCCTCGCCGCAATCTCACTCACAACACACTTTGGTACTCACTTACCAGGGAGTGTCCACATCACATTCTCAACCGCACTCACTATGCCACACTGACCATTACTCTTTTCCAAACTGACCAACATTCACACTCACCATGCATGTACGACTGACACCACATGTATGTCATGAAACTTTAAAACATGAGGCAATTCGCTGATTTATGCAAACGACACGCGCACGAGAATTGATAAGTCACAATACAACGTTTTAATCGTCCAAACATAACCATTTAAGATTCTGATTTAATAAATTTCCCAAACGGGGCTTTAACAGTTCATAAAATACCACCCAAACAGTTCCTTATTACAAAACAAGCAAAATTTGAAACTGCCAGAAGTCGCGCGCGCGGGCCGCTCGCACGACCTGCCCAATTTTCCTTTTTCTTTATATAAACCCTTCTGTCTGCCTGGGGACGCAAGGATTTCGCGCGCGGGTCGCTCGCGCGAGGGGTCGCTCGCGCGGTCCGCTCGCGCGATCTACTCAATTTTCATTTTTAATATATAAACTTTTTTGTCTGCCTGAGAATACAAGGATCGCGCGCGCGAGTTGAAGCAGAGGCTTCATCTTCCTCGTCAGATTGCTCTATTTCAAATTTCAGGGGTCTTTTTTATCCCTTTTTCAGATCCAACAATTCATAGGACATGTAATATATTATTCTCTTTAGTTTTTCACAAGGATTATGAATATGTAATTAATTTAACATGAAACAAACTATAATTCTCAAATTTTGTGAAAAATTAAAAGTTGTCAAAACTTAATTTCTTATATACTTTCTCATGGGGTTAAATTAAACTCTAAAACTTCAACCATAGACTATATGTTCCATAAACTTTCATTTGTATCCAAGAAAGCAGATTTTGCTCAAGTTTGAAAATTTTTGATTTCAATGCTATGAAACTTCAAACGTAAATACATCAATGGTGACTCTTAATTCAACTACACAAACCAGTAAATCAATAGTGAATTACATTCTGAGTGAGTTAGAAATACTCACCGATATATAGATAGAAGAGATTGTTGAGAAAGGAAACCAAATGAAGAAGTTCAAACCCAAGCTTTGGCTATGGGGATTAAGAGCTCTTCTCTCTCTATAATTCAGAAATTAGAACTCTCAACTCTTCTCTGAAACTCTCTGAATTTCTGATTGTAATGAACTCAATGTGTGTGTGTGTGTGTGTGTGTGTGTGTGTGTGTGTGTGTGAGTGTAGTGTATGTATATATAGAACTCAAGTAAGGATTCTTGGAGGCCAAGTCCCTTGAGTTTAACTCAACAAATGATTTGGTTTATAAAATTCTAATATCTCAAAATGATTCAGCATATACATACGTATATGTACACTCTCCAGATTGGAAGGGCCAATTTAGAGTAGTAGGGGTTAGTCTCATGTGTTTGGGTAATTAGCTTATGGCACAACATTTACACACACACACTACAAGCATAACCAAACAAGGCACATCCAATGATGAGTTGCCATAAATTGAAATAAAGTGTATGTCAAATCTTGCTTTATATCACTTCCAAAATCTGTGGAAGTTTAGCACGGCGCGGACAGTTTTGGAAGTATACTGGTATTTTCAGGGCGCGGTGATCATCACAAAATACAGAAAATTCATTTTAAAGTAAGGATTGATTTTCTGGTTTTATAAAAATACTGATTGAGTCAAAAGCAAACATCTCCACCGTTTTGAAATACAGTTTTGAAATCCCACACAGGTATCACAAATTTTATAAACATTACAGTTTTGACCCCAATAAGAATTTTAATAAAAATTAAAACCATAATTAAGGTTTAACACATGGGAAATGAAATTAAATTAAAAGCAGGCAATCCCAATTAAATTTTAAATGTGACAAATGCAATCACAACTAAATTAAATGTGAACATGAATTTTAATGGAAATACAGGTTGTTACAAGCGCTAACTCGCGAACTAAGTCGAGTATCAATGTTGTGTGTGTGATATGTTGAAATTTGGCTCAAAGAGTCTAGTTCAAGGTGTAGTCCACTATGATTCTTCAGATGGAAATTTGTCGACACTAAGTGAGGTTCAAGTTCAAAAGACACCTACACCTATTGCACAGTAAAAGGTTGCCCCAACCTTATTTGAATAGTATTTTTCTTTTTGTCTTTTTTGAGAAGTTTTAAAACTTGTGGGGGATTGTTAAAGTTTGAAATTTTTAAAACTTCTCTTTCATCAATTTTATTTTCCTATATACTCACTTTTAATTTATGCACTCATTGTTTCAATTTTCTTTTGGAATTTTAAGCTTTTATCATATATATATAAGTTATATTTTCAGTTTTGTTTATATGTAACGGTCAAAACTTTTATTGATACTTATGGACAAATTAAGTGAGCAACTTAGGTGCCTATATAAAACGCCTATGGGCTTGCTGTAAAATCAATCCATACATTTGAGTTTACTATGCTATATCCTACCATACATCTTCTCGATACATTTCTAGTTTTATATATGTTATTGACATATTATTTTGGGCAACTCCGAGAAAGCTGTTCTATCTCTCCCAGGGGACATGACCCTTGAGGAGACTGCTGCGAGCACACCTGGGTTGTATCTTGGAGCTGATGTCGCCATTTGGACCTTCACGTAGGGAGGCTCAGTTGCTTTAGTACAGTAATTGTCGCACCTCACAAGCTTGATACATTTTCTTATAAACTCTTTCTCTATATATTCATACATATACATTGCTCAGACACAGAGATTTTATCAAACTCTTTTTGTGCTTAAACTTCTTACTCTTTTTAAAAAGAAAGAAAACTGTGGCTATAAATTTGTGCTCTTGTTTGTGATTTCAAAATAAGCTATAAATTTTTTTTACATTATATACACGTCTATTCTATTTTGGGTCCTCCAACTATAAATTTCTGGGTCTACCACTGGGGCAAAGTATGGGTAAATGTACATTTAGACGAGGTAGAGTTGGTAAAGGGCAACTCGTAACCAAATTCGCCTGGTTGCCATTTGTTGAATGATGCCCTAGGAGCTACTGACGTGGAGTTGAGTGGATAGTTGATATTTGAAAAAGTGTAGAGGTTTAATAAAACACATGTTGAATTGAATTCGTCAAAGTCTGTTAGGCTTGACCTATTCTTCTGCAATTTTGTTTTTAAATTTCTGTTATGTAACTTGTAGCAAATTTAGCTGCATCAGTTATGCTTTTTCTGTTTTGATAAGTTGTATAAATAATCGCTTTGATGATCAATA